>CM073608.1:11400000-11987500 GCA_037074985.1 Solanum bulbocastanum | reverse complement strand
TCTGATTGTCTAGATTTGGTAAATACGAGAAATGACCGTGGGCATAAATTTTGAGAGAAAACACAAATTTACGTACATTTTGTGACTATCTTGTGAGGGTCTGCAACTATTTTGGCGCTATTTTAGCCTAAACCACTTGTTGAAACATCTTGAGTCATATTGTCTCTAACGTCTCACCTATAAATCCCTTTTGAAGCATTAATTTGCTTGAATAGTTAACATAGGCCAAAGCCTAAGTTGAGGGGTATGGAAAGGGAGGAGGAAAGAAAACCAAGTGGAAGGTAAAGAAAGGAAAGTGAGACTCAACTTTGAAGTGTGTAACAAAAAAAAAAAAAGGAACCCCTCCTTATTAAAATAAGTGATGAGCGAAAATTCAAAAATTTAAATGAAAAATAAAGTGTGATGAAATAAAAGGGGTGTCCAATAAATTGAATGAAAAATTGAAGTTTGAGTTTCCAAGTGAAGAGAATGGAAAAGAACTTGAAAAAAGATGAATATGATTGCAACATTGCTTAGAAAATGAGAAGCCATTGAGCCAAATGATCGTACCTTTACCCTCAGCCAAATTACAAGACTAGAAGACCCTTGATATCTTGCATAAACTAGGTTGTGTGATGATTGGAAAATATAGGCAAACCTATGGGACGAAGCTTGCATGTAGTACTCTTTGGGAGAATGGGAGTTGTATTGATTCCTAACTTGGTTATTCATTTGCTTTATGAGAGCATGGAATCTTTCTTGATGTGGGGGCACTTGAATGCATTTGTTGAAGCATAGTTTTGCAAGAGAAAATAAGCTATAGAGGGCCTGAGCTTTGATTGATACCGATTAGTCATCATTTGAAGTTTTTTTTTTTTTTATATCATGATTGAGTGACGTATTTGCTTGGTAGTAGTCTTGTAGTTTCACTTGCATATTAGTTGTTATGACCCAAAGTATACCCTAGACGTGACATGGCATATAAGACCCCGAGAGGCCCTACAAAATCCACCTAGCATACATCATACAAGATAATAGAAAAAGAGAGTTTAAAAGTAGCATTTCATATAAAAGACTTTGAAAAAAAGTATCGAAAGTCTAAACATAAGTCTCAAATCCATCTATTACATCAAAGAAGTGATTGGGACGTAACTCATATATCACATACGACATCTGAATTGCAAAGACATGAAAGCAATAAAAAAGTATCGGTCCTCAAAACATGAGAACTCACCAATATTCAATGTCTAAAAGGGATCACTAACCACGAGTTTGGGAGGTAGGAGCGTACAACCCTACATTAGTGAAACAATGTAGGCACAAGTATGCGTTAGTACATGAAATGTACCGAGTATGATAGCAATGCACAAGAGTTATGAAATCATGTTAAAAGAACTTTATATGACATGCAATGACCAAGCTAAATCATAAAATAACATGTTAGAAAACATAAGTCATAATCATGGTTAATTCAAGCTAAACATATTTAGAACACATTTGAGATACTTTTAAAAAGTAACCTCAGCTCATTATTGTGGGAGATTTACCTTTAACTGACATAGACCATGTGAGCTGTAACATGGAATCCAGTGTCTATCCCTCACCAAAAAGAGATGTCCTTACTTGCCAATGTAAGAACCACAAACTTCTAGCTTAGATGGATCCAATAACTAATGTCTATCTAAGAAAACCAATGGTGGAACATCGTTATGGGACATAGGTAATCGCCACTTTTCCACTCGGTGCTAAGCATTGACCCCACGGAATAGTCATTAATCATAACTTGACATATTATTTATGGTAGGACACATCAAGTAGCCAATACAAGTTAAAATACATTAGAATAGCTCCTTAATCTCGATTCATCTTAGGTGAGAAAACCTTTCAACCTTTCTCAAAGCCAAGATGTTACAATATCTCCCCCTTGGAACCATTAGTCCTCGAATGGAACTCAAGACATCATAAAGAGCGTAGGAAGTGTTGACACCCAATTTTGGCTCTCCACATTTAACTAAAGTTTTAATAATAATAATAATAATAATAGTAATATGTGTTATGATTTTTTTTTATAGGAATACAAAAAGATTTTTAATTAATTATTTCATTTGATAAATTTATTTCATAAATATTATTTCTTATATATATATTACTACTTAATTTATCATTTTTTAATTTTACATCATATAAATATTGTTCTTAAGAGTTAACTCGATTTTTCTAATTAAATATAATTTTTTTTGTTACAATAAACATTTTTCAATATTTTTTAAAAATTAGGAAAAGACTTAATTAATTAATGAATTACTAATTTATAATAATTTTATTTTAGAGTGACTAATTTTATCAAATAAGTTAATCTTGCAAAATAATTATTTTTAATTTAATAAATTATGACTATTTAATAAAGAAGATGTTATAATTTAAGTGGATTTAATTTGAGCAATTTTGGCAATCCAAGTCCCCTTAAACCATCCAATCCGTGTGTGCCACGTAGGCGAGCACATAAATTGTGTTTCTTTAAATTCAATCTCGAGTCTACAATCTAATCTAACGGCCTTAATTAATCCATCATTTTACTATATATATATATATATATATATATATATATATATATATATATATATATATATATATATATATATATTATTTTTTAAACTCTTTATTTTTATCAAACGATCAGACGGTAGAAATTATCCTACGCCCCTATACTCTTTCGTTTCCAAGACCAACGTCGTCTTCTTCACCTTTTCCAAAAAAAAAAGGACGACGCTCTTCACAACTTCTCCTCCTTCCCCAGGCGTTTTCCTTCCCCATGCCCCCTTTTCCATCATCCGCTGCCAAATAAACGGCCATGAACCGTCGGAAAACAACAATATCCAGCGGTCTCCAAGATCATCTCTTCCCCCATCCGCCGTCCATCAATCACAACCCCCATTATATCAACTTTATGTCTTCTCCAAGACCTTTTTCAGAATCAAAATAGACCCCTACGCCGCCTATACCTGGTCCAACGGCTCCAAATTTGAAAGAAGGGATGATGTTGATTTGGTTGGAAGCAGTAGCTCTTTGTTTCCAGTGAGTAATGTTGATTTCAAATCCGAATTTTGGACTCCGATTTTTTCCTATAAAAGGCAGGCGCTTTCCCTTTCAAGGGATGATCCTGCAAGGATTCAAAATATCCAAGCAATAGAGAAAAGATAGAAACAATATACTTGAATAACGATAGTTTGAGAATCTTTCATCTTTTTTTCTTTATATTTTGGCTTTGAATCCAAGTCCAAAGTTCGAGTTTGAAATCAGAATCCTTGACGTCCAAGCCCCTGTTTGCTGCTCGACCAAAGGTACAATTTTCGTCAATCTCTTCATTTTGTTTTTTTCTAAATGTAATCTGTTGGGATGTTGTTGTAAAAGTGTGTGATTAGGCTGTCACTAACATATTTATTAATAATAAGTTGTCGATGCAATTTGGAAATATTGAATGCAAAAGAAGGTTTAAGTCTTAAAAGTGAATCATGTTTGTGTTACTACTTCAATTCAACTTCTCATATTTGGATCCATGACAACAGGAGAAGAATGCTGTTAGTTTTGACGTAATATGAACTGATATCAAATAACTAAATTAGTAACTAGCATTTTTTTGATAGAAATTCCTTGGATACCTGAGTGTATTGTATGTTTATTAGATTCTATTTGATATTAGCAGTAAGTTAAAAGATGGACATAATAAGTTGTTGTTTGTCTCAATTCAAGCTCTCCCTGTTAACCCCTTTCTATTTTTTTTTATATATACAAAACTTGAATGTGTGAGAGCTCAAGTGATATGGTAACTTATCGTTAACGTCTTGTATTCATTTTTGCGAGGAGTCAAGTCAGTCATCACACTTATATTCTCTCTTAGCGCAAGTGTAGACGTCGAATGCTCCTGTTCTTCTTGCTGATTTCTTTTAATAAATTCCTATTTAGAATGTTTCTTCGAATCTTAATGTTGGCCGGAATTCGAAAAATCAGAACTGGCGGCTGGTACGTTCTCCTTTCTTTTGGTTTAGGAAATTGAACCTTGCAAGATTTAGGAATATTGAAAACTTAAATAAAAATCAATGACCAATGCCTTTATTTTTCTTTAAGGGTTTATTGTGTGTAAATTTGTTGGTCTATTAAGTAGTAAATATGTTACACCGTACACATCTACAAATTCCTACCGCTTGGGAGATGGATGCCAAGACTTTTAGGACTTGAATTAATACGAATTCCGTTCAAAATTTTCTGTTTATTCGGTCGGTTGTGTTTAGCATCATGAATTGAATAATGTGAATTTATTCAAAGTTTTATTTGTATGTGAAACAGTCGAGCTTGTATATTTAGTCCTCGTTTATGCATCACAACTTTTTTGGCTATGCCTAAAGAAGGATATATAGAGAACGAGCTCTTGACCCTATTCGAAATTTGACCTTCTTACACTTTCCAATAAAATATATGCTCATGTAAGGTGTTGCTTCTCTTTTGAATTTGATATTGTAGTTTGAATAGTTTCTAATCTATTTTCCTCTTTTTATGTTTCATGTGCAATCGGAGAGCTAGAGTTTCTATTCTGGGAACTCATTATTGGCCTAAAATAATAGTCAACAACAATTAGGATTATCGCAATGCTTGGAGTCTCGCAAATTAGGAGTCCAATGTCTCTTTGCCTTTCTCCTTTCGAGTCTTAATTATATTTGTTTTGATGTCAGCTAACCTTTACTCTTAAGTTTTGATTGCTTCTCTTTTTATTTTGAAGATTATTTATGTGAAATAATATTATTTGTTTATGAATTTAATTGAAACATCTTTAGAACAAATGATACAACAAATATTTTCTTAAAAATGGGTTAGTATTTCTACTTATAACATTCTTTCAGGCCTTTTTTAAGTTGAAAAGAAGGGGCTTATAGTTTAAAAGTTTTCCAAATGAAGTTTCAAAAGGGCTAAATTAATATTTATTTAGGCCTACTCATCGCTAAATTAATACATTTTTTTTAAGAAAATAAGTAGAAAAGTAGGCTTATATATTTAACAAAAATAAATACTATATAGAATAAGTCTCAATAGTTTAAGCCTACTTTTTTCAATCAAACATTGCTAAAAACATTTTAATCTTTTAACACGCTATTTCAAAATTTTAAATATGCCAACAGGTTCAAATACAAGGTGCATATATATTATATATGTCATACATATAATATATACTCTATATTTTTTCTCTATATGTCATACATATAACATATAATATTATTATCTACTTTCTCTTTTACTAATATTATTTATGTATATAATTTATAAATCCCTACAATTAAATATGCATATTACTTTACTACATATAAAATCTATTGTCAATTTGTCTATCATGAAAATAATAATAAGTGTTCATATGTTTTAAACAACTTACATGTATATACTCACTTTATTTAATAAACATATTTAAGATCACAAATTTTTATTTAATAATTTAACATTTCATATCATTTTATTATTTATTTAATTAAACTTCATTTTTCACACATACTCTATATATTAAACCCGATTACAATCTTATTTTATTTTTTAGTCTTAATTCTATATATAAAATAAAGATTAAGTTCAAATAAGACAACTATTTTTTTTACATACTATTTTATTTATTTATTTTACAATATGATAAAAATACTACTATTCAATCTATTTTTATAATTCATATATGCCGTACCTTGTAATAACTCTTTTCTTAAACAAGTTTTCCTAATCATCCTAAATTGAATAACCAAAATACTTACTCAAAATCTCATTGGTCGCAAATTTCTAAACAGAGTCTATATTTACATATAAAAATGGTTTTCCTAATTTTTTCCTTAAAATTTAGTGGTGCCTCTAAAACAAATTAAAATAAAACAATTTTTCCAAAAATCATAGTGAACAGTTTCAGCTAGTTCGAAATGGGGTGCGACAGGAAGAAGATTAAACAGCCCCACATGAATGCAATCACATATGCACATATTCGAGGAGGGAAAAATAACTCCAAGCTTAGCATATTCAAAACATCTTTTCACAAGACCTGCAAATCAAGTTAAGTCATTTTCTCAAAAATCAAGTTTTCATGAGCATGGATGGATGGAGTTGAGGAACTAAATAGCTCAATAGCTCAAGCTAGAGTGGGGGTCAGAAGGAAAGAGATGAGGATAACGGGATTTTTATATCGGCCTCAGCCTCCCAAGTTGCACCCTCAACTAGCTGATTCCTCCACAAAACCTTCACGAAAGCAACTTCCTTATAAGAAACTAGTCGGTCCAAAATTTCAGCTGGAACTTTTTCATAATAAAGATTCTCCTTAACTCCCAAACCTTCTAAGGGGACAATGGACAATCTCCAACACATTTATTCAACAAGGAGACATGGAAAACAAGATGTACCAATGCCAAATCATTAGGCAAAACTTATTAAGCAACTTTACAAAAAAGATTCAAAATTTGATATAGGCCCACATATCGGAGACTAAGCTTGCATTTTTTCCCAATTTGCCTTATCACAAATGGGTGAGATTTTCAAGTAGACCCAATCATGAACATCAAACTTTGGTCTCTCCTTCTAACGTCGGCATAGGACTTTTGCCGACTTTAAGTACTCAACATTTCTCTAATAAGTCGAACTTTCTCTATAGAGGATGTACCAACTTGAGACCTATCAATGAAACTTCACAAACTTCAAACTACCTATAGGGGATCTATCGAGTCATTATGATTTTACATCAGAATATTTTTGCTTCTCACTTCGGTCAATTAGCAATAATTTTTTTGTGGACTTTCGAAAATCTGTTTCATGTAGTGGGTACAAGACCCTTTACATGTTCATGCAATTTGGGATCCTCATTTTGGTCAACCGGCCGTGGAAGCTTTTACTCGAGGGGGCTCTTCGCTCTAGTGAATATCGCTTATTCTGGTGTTTATCAGTGGTGGTATACATTGGTTTACGCACTAATGAAGATTTTTATATTGGCGCTCTTTTTCTATTATTTCTTTCGCTCTTTATAACCGAAATGGAAATCGAGCGTTTCCTGGTTCAAAAATGCCGAATTTCATCTGAATCACCATTTCTCAGGACTTTTTGCCGTAAGTTCCTTGGCTTGGACAGGGCATTTAGTCCATGTTGTTGTTCTTGCATCCAGAGGGGAGTAATTCGGTGGAATAATTTCTTAGATGTATTGTAGGTCAATGGAATCTTTATGCTCAAAACCCCGATTCAAGTAGTCATTTATTTGGTACCGCCGAAAGGGTAGGAACGGCCATTCTAACTCTTCTCGAGGGATTCCACCCACAAACGCAAAGTTTATGGCTGACTGATATTGCCCATCACCATTTAGAATATCATTTATTTTTCTTGTTGCTAGTCATATGTATAGAACCAATTTTGGGATTGGGCACAGTATGAAAGACTTTTAGATGCACATATTCCTCCGGGGGGACGATTGGGGCGTGGACATAAGGGTCTTTATGACACAATCAACAATTCGCTTCATTTTCAATTAGGCCTTGCTCTAGCTTCTTTAGGGGTTATTACTTCTTTGGTAGCTCAACACACTCTTTACCTGCTTATGCATTCATAGCACAAGACTTTTACTACTCAGGCTACATTATATACCCACCACCAATATATTGCAGGATTCATCATGATAGGAGTTTTTGCTCATAGAGTTATTTTTTTCATTAGATATTACAATTCGGAGCAAAATGAAGATAATGTAATGCAAGAATATTAGATCATAAGAAGATATCATATCTCATTTAAGTTGGGCCAGCTTCTTTCTAGGATTCCATACCCTGGGACTTTATGTTCATAATGATGTCATGCTTGCCTTTGGCACTCTGGAGAAACAAATCTTGATTGAACCTATATTTGCTCAATGGGTACAATCCGCTCATGGTAAAACTTCATATGGGTTCGATGTACTTTATCTTCAACGACTGGCCCAGCATTCAATGCGGGTCGAAGCATCTGGTTGCCGAGTTGGTTAAATGTTGTTAATGAAAATAGTAATTCATTATTCTTAACAAAGGTGCTTTAGATGCACGTGGTTCCAAGTTAATGCCAGATAAAAAGGATTTCAGTTATAGTTTTTCGTGCGATGGCCCAAGGCGAGGCGGTACTTGTGATATTTCGGCATGGGACGCGTTTTATTTGGCAGTTTTTTTGGATGTTAAATACATAGGATGGGTTACTTTTTATTGGCATTGGAAACACATCACATTAGCAAGGTAACGTTTCACAGTTTAATGAATCTTTCACTTATTTGATGGGCTGGTTAAGGGATTATTTATGGTTACTCTTCACAACTTATCAATGGATTATCCCTTTTGGTATGAATAGTTTATCAGTTTGGGCTACTGGATTTATGTTCTTAATTTCTTGGCGTGGATATTGGCAGGAATTGATTGAAACTTTAGCATGGGCTCACGAACGCACACCTTTGGCCAATTTGATTCGATGGATAGATAAACCAGTGGCCCTTTCTATTGTACAAGCAAGATTGGTTGGATTAGCTCACTTTTCTGTCGGTTATATATTCACTTATGCGGCTTTCTTGATTGCCTCTACATCGGGTAAATTTGGTTAATTAATGTGTGTATTCGCGATAATCTCATTTCTTTCGACAGAGAAGGGGGTCTACCTTCTTCTATTTCTACATCTAGGATTCAACTTGTATCATGGATACTACTAATAGGAATTCAACCACTATGGCAAGGAAAGGTTTGATTCAGAGGGAGAAGAAGAGGCAAAAATTGGAACAGAAATATCATTCGATTAGTCGATCCTCAAAAAAAGAAATAAGCAAGGTTTCGTCGTTGAGTGACAAATGGGAAGTTTATGGAAAGTTACAATCCCTACCACGGAATAGTGCACCTACACGCCTTCATCGACATTGTTTTTTGACCGGAAGGCCGAGAGCTAACTATCGAGACTTTGGCCTATCCGGATACATACTTCGTGAAATGGTTCATGCATGTTTGTTGCCAGGAGCAAGATCAAGTTAGTAAGGATTAACGCTTCATTTCTATTTCTATGGTCGATGATCATAGAAGCCCCTTTACCATTTAGTATAAATGGGCTATTCTATTTGTACAGATAGGGTGGAGGGCCGCATTTAATCCTTGTTTATCTATTAGTTTTCAATTCTTATCTTTGGCGCAGGGTAGAGCAGTTTTGTAGCTCGCAAGGCACATAACCTTGAGATCACGGGTTCAAATCCTGTCTTCGCAACATCTTATTCTGGTAAGTAGTAATTAATTCCCGCCTTTCGCTTTTTGGGGGTGGAAGGCAAAAAGAAAACGTAGGGGAGGGATAGAATCATTACACTTAAATTAAGGATACCAACTCCTTAATTTAAGGATATATTTAATGCTATTTATGAAATTCAATAATAAAAATAAATAGTAAAAAAATTGCTTTATCTTGGATCTTGGGCGGATAGCGGTAATCGAACCCGCATCTTCTCCTTGGCAAAGAGAAATTTTACCATTCGATCATATCCGCATTTTTTTGTTCTCTTCGGAGTGATTCCAATTATTTTGTTAACTATATTCTTTTTATTCAAGAAGTTTGACCCCCCTTTAATTTTTTGTTTTCTTTATTTGATTTGCATTTTCTTTGGGGACTTAGATTTAAATTTAATGTGTCTCACAACCGAGAAAAATTAGGGGGGTCATTTTGGTTTTGGGTCTGCGACAAATAGGTTCAAGAGATGAGATAATTAAGGATACCCACCAGAAAGACTAGTCCAATCCATAAGGATGTACCAGAAAATACAACATTTTTGTTACTTGACCAGCCATCAGGAGAAGCAAATACAACGGATACGCTAATCAATAAGATTAATGAAGTAGCAATTAATGCAAAAATAGCCAATTGGAAAGCAAGAGTCATGCTTTTAATCCTCCAAGCTACCAACAAATGAACTATATACCATTTGATCCCTCTATCAGCCAAAAAATATTAATTGTGATAAAATATGTCATCGAGGGATTTTACTTTATCATGAATCCATTGATTCTATATGACTTATTACTACTCCCCCTTTTGCACTTTATTCGTACATGGTGTGGGGTGGGGGGAAATGGAATTTTCTTTTTTATTTCACAAATGAACATGCTAGATCATATATCTATATACGGATAGATAGATCGACCGGTGTCTTGCTCCCACACTAAAAAAAAAGATGCCCTACTTGCTTGGTAAGGACCATGAATTTTTAGCTTAGGTGGATCCATTAGCTGTATCTTTCTAAGACAAATCCTACGGAGCACATAGTTAGAGACAAAAAGATTTCTACTACAAACTTTGCCTCTGCTAAAGGGAGAGCCTCATCTCAATATCCTCTCGGTGCTAAGTAAAAATCCCAACAGAACAATCATATCCATAAAGATATCATCATACATGGAAAAGCACAATTAAGTTACTAATCCAAGCTTAAATCATCATAGAGTAGCTCCTTAAATCAGAACCATACATGCATGTATGTGAGTAAACCTTTCACCAATTCATGATTTCTTAACATGTGAGGAAAACCTTTCACAATCTCATTGATGCTTATCTTAGAAGCAACCTTAGGTCATAAAAGCTCGTTTCATAAATCATGCATAAACTTTCATGAATCATATTCATAAGTTTATAAATTCATATCTTCATAAGTACATGTCTTCATAGCATATCAAAGTTAAAGGTTAAAATCATGAACAACATTGGACTTATAAAGATGAATTGGAAATCATGTAGATTAATCAATTCCTGCATAGAGAGACTGAAATTGAATAATTAAATCAACATCAACTAAAACCCATGAAGATCACATGAAATCCTAAGCAATTTAGGAGAAATTGAATCGGAAACTTGAAAATTCTTTGGTAGATTAATCAATTCATGCAGAGAAATGTTGAAATTGAACAATTAAATCAACATCGACTAATACCCATGAAAATCACATGAAACCCTAAGTAATTTAGGAAAAATTGAATTGGAAACTTAAAAATCCTTTGGAACCCATTGGATGAATAAAATCCAATAGTAAAATCTCACATACCTTGATGATCGAAACCAAAAGCAATGAAGGAAAAAGGAGACTTGGAGCTTGAACCCTAGTTTTCTTCCTTGAGACTTGAAAGAATTTGGAGAGGATGAATGTGGATGGGAATTGGAGATTTGAGAGAATGAGAGGGTTTGGGTAGATTTAGGAGTTGAAGGATAGTTATAGGTTTAAATATTACGAATGACGTAGTATAGGTAGTAAATGCATAGAAAATGACTCAAATATCCTTACTAAATAATTGTCGGAGGACACCACGGTTTGGACTTACGAACCATAGAAATTCCTACGGACCCTATTGGTCAACCGTAGGTCATGTTACTGGGCCTAAAATTGGTTAACTACCAAAGACACCATTCTATGGACTGTCGAATCATCTAAGATCTGTAGACCGTATCCGTAGACCTTACTTTTAACCCAAAAATTTCACCAAGTCTGGATTACCCCTACGGAACCCATCTACGACTCGTCCAAATTCCTATGGCTCGTCATGTTCATTCATAGGTCAAAGCTCTGAAACTTGAAATTCCAAAAACTCAACTCCCGTTCTACGATTCCCTTCCTGTGGCTTGTAGGACATCCTATGATTTGTAGATCTTTCTCGTAAACCACTATCTCAGTGCATAAACTGCACGTTTTCTTTCCTTTTCAAGGTGTCACAAGATGCCCATGTCATTTTACCCAGTCACTACGAGAGATTGTACACTTTGGGTCTAGTTGAGTTTAGAGGAGCATAATACATAGCCTACTAGTAGGACGGACCATCCGGATAGTTGTGGATGACGTTTATGAAGTGTAGACCAGCTACTAGGTCCCATCCATTGACAAATCTTTTGCGGTTATGTTTTAATTTATTTATTTTATCTGTAAAAATTGGGGCAGTTATGTTTTAATTTATTTATTTTATCTGTAAAAATTGGGGCATCTATAATAAATTTTACAAGAAAATAAATTTGACCATCAAAGTATTAAATTTTAATTAGTCTTTGAATTAAAGAGGACAAAAAAGTTCACGTGTGAGAAAGATCAAATATTATATAATTTTTTAAGGAATTTAAAATTAAAAAAATAACTTTAAAAATATTTTTTTTCACTTCTGTTGGATCAAAAGGGTTGATTAGGGTAATTTGTATAATAGTATGTCTATATATAAGCCACTTTTATAATGAGGGGTGTATCAACTCTAAATTGCAAAGTCGAGGGGTATATCAAATCCTTTTCCTTTTTATATTTAACATTGTTTGATATTTAATTTAACATTTTTGTTTGACATAATGTTAAAATGAATATTTAATTACGTAATCTTTTAATGTTAGTTATATCATCTTAAATAAGTTATTATTTAATTTAATAGAAATAGAAAAGACAATTTACTGGTAAAGTGTAATGCGCATCATCATTTTCTGTTATATTTACCTGAAAATATCAAAAAATCAATTTTTGTTTAAGAATATGATTAACCACGTACAAATACAACTTAATACTATAATGTTGGGTTCATTGACGGGTCTTTTCATATCTAGTAATACATATATAAGTTATGAGGAAATCAAATTTATTATTTTATGCAGGATATAATGTGGAATAATTAATCTCTACGTAACTAATACATGAATAATTAAATTTTCATATACATAGATCTCCCCATAATTTATTCATGCATCATAATTATCAACATAACTCTAACCAACTACCTAACGTTTTCAAGTACGTAAATTTTCTCATAATTTATACATATATAAGTTATGTAGATTTCTAAATTGGAAATCAAATACTGTAGCATGAAACCTAGAGTATAATATAACATTTAAAAAATAAACTGAAAAGAAAATCTTAATGTACATAGCTGAAATGATTAAACTAAAATGTCCCTCAACTATTTTTGTATAAAGTTACCCTCCATTCACCATTTGGCCTTCAAATTCCTCTGTCATTAATTTTTTTGCTCAAAAATACCCTTTTCCCTAATTATATTTCTTCCTTCATATCATGTGTATGATAATTTGATAGGGAAACTATTTTAAGAAAGAAGGACTTCGGAAAATAATTATTTAAAATATGTTATAAATATTTATTTGGCTAAAAATTATCTCATTGAGAATAAAATAGATATTTTAAAGGGCGAAGGATAAAAAAAAATATCGTTTAACTTTCGTTTAATAGTTTACTTTATCCTTCATTATATTAAGCGATTATTTATACCCCACGGTTACAAAACTTACAGATCTACCCTTTAATTTGATGATTTCCTCAAATTGACAAAAATTATCCGATTTTAATTTCAATTACCCGATTTCATTTTTTTAACCCAAATCTAAACACAACTCACAAAACAAAACAAAACCCATGACAAAATCCAAAATCAATTTCTTCTTCTCCTTCCTCCATGGAAAAAAAAATCTTCTCCATCTTCTTCCTCCATGAAAACTTCATACATTTGTAACAACAAACCTATATATTCTTGTGCATTCATCAGTTTGCCGATTTAAAATTCTGACTTTAACATAATTTGTCTTCATACAGCCAAAGGACCATTGTCGATGATGGTACCAAAATTGAAAATTTAGCCCCAACTTATTGTCTCACGATTACCCATCTCGATTCAGAAACAAATTTCAGACAGTTCTTGGCTTTTCCGCGCAAGTGAAAAAAATCATCTTCATTAGATTTTCTTATTATTTGAGTTCTTGGAGATTAATTTGAATTTGTGGGGTTAGTAGTTGATCTATGTGAGATGGAGGGGTATACTTGTTTGATTTACTTGTTAGGAGGGTTGGGCGCGGATTAGACTAGGGATGATGTTTTTTTAAAAAAATTTCTGATAATTTATTTTGATTTGGAATTTTATTAAAAGAGGGATACGGTGACAAGTTTAGTAACAACATGGCATAGTATAATGAATGATAAAGTTAACTATTAAATGAAAGTCCAGGGATATTATTAACTATTTTCTCTATTTTTAAAATTAAATTATTATCAAATATAGAAAAGATTTTTGTTTAGCTTACTTATAAAGAAAAAGTATCATGTTAATTGAGATATATAAATTACTTATTAATAATTAATATTGCTAAAAGAATTTTAATTTTTGGATCTTCGACATTAGCAAAATTCCAAGTAAGAAATTGTTATTTAAACCCTTATGGATGGTGTGATAGTTGGTTAGAGTTATTTAAGTATTTATAATATATAGATTAATTAAAAGAGTATTATGTAGGAGTTAGTTATTCATGTATATTTTATCTTTTATTTTGTATAAAATAAGTAGATAAATTTCCTCATAATTTATACATATGTTAATTATGCAAATTTCTAAATTGAAATCAAACATCATATTAGTGTATTGAATTATATAGGCCCGACTTTATACATAGCAAGAAAAAAATTGAACAAACATAATACTGCTCATTCAAAATTTAAGACATCAATAACTTAACTAATAACTAATTATCACGCTACCCCTAAGTTATTAATCATTGAAAAATATTGTCAGTAACAAACTATTGAGCTTATTATTCACGGAAAAGCTCATAAATTTAACTAATTATTAATGAATTATTTTATCTTCTTATTTTAATAAAAACTCGCTTAAATTATGAAAATCAATTAAAAGAGACATTGGATTTCCAAATTTTAAAAACTAATGTAGTTACCAAAATGGTTCACTTATCTAATTTATATTCCTCACAATTTCTCATCAGCCTACAAAACAGTTAAGTACACATGCACAATGTGTTATAGTGCTGTTCCTTTCTTATAATTACGAATTCTAATAATCAACCTCCAATATAAATAACGAACATAGCAATGGAAAAAAGGAAATAACTTAAGCGGGCATGGACTCTGATCGCTGAGACAATTCCAGTGACTCCTGGTAATCAAGCGATCCGAGTTCGTGACTCGGCAGCAACTCCTTTTCAAATTCAATTACATTCTCCGATCCAGCGACGTTCTCGTTCTCCAGCAAGTTGTTTTTGGCGTTAACATGGTCATCGGAAGATAAAACGGTAGGAGGGAGTCCGAGCTCATTATCCGAGGCTTCTAGAAGATAGCCGAGGTCTAGTTGAGGATCGACGGAATCGAGATTAGTTTGTTGAATTGATGCATGAACAATCTCTTCTTCAAAGCTCTTCATCACCGAATCCAGATCTTCAACCTTCGATAAACGGTCAGTTAAAATCTCCTGTTCATCTAAGATATCCAATATTTCTTCTCTGATCTGCTTCACCTCCGGCGAGTCCGAGGTAACTCGGCTCGACTCGGTCACAGTGTGAACTCGCTTTGACTCGGCCGAGTTCGGATCCTCTCTGGATCGCTTGGTACTGATTTTCTCAGTTTTACACTCTTCCATTTCAATGGTGAAGGGTATAACAGTAATTAAATAGTTTAAAGAAGGGTATTATAGTAAAAGAAAAGTAGAGTTTGAATTAGTTATATAGTGTTAGTGTGGGGAAAAAAAATGAAGCAAAATATTTGTTGAGTGAATGGAGGGAAAAAGTATTTAGAGAGGGGATTTATATATTGATAAAAAAGTATGTTACGGAGGAATTTTAGGAAGAGATTCAACTTCTTTTTTTGAATTTTATTAAATTCACCATTTTCATCCCTATGATTACGTTTTCACATACATGTTGCCTTATTCTTTTATTTTCCTTGGATTTGGATTCTTCTTATTCCTATTAGTTATTCCTGAATACTATATAATTCATCCACTTTGCGTTCCGATTTTAAAGGGTCCATTGTTTTCGGAAACTTTTAAAACGCTGTAAATTGTATAGACTTGGCTTCATTTCTCCACAAGTTGTCTTCCTGGTCGTCAGCGTTGCGGGGTTATTTTACCACCGTTAGATTTTTTGTTAAAAAAAAATAGAGCTAAGTTGTGGATTAAATCTAAAAATAAGTATAAAAGCATATTCAACTAAGAAGGCATAACTCATTATTACATACTAACATACACGGTACTTATTTTTAAGACACATTTTAATATATTTTTTAAATTGTATTTACTATTATTAAGTATTTTTTTCCCTAATCGAGTTTACTAAAATTCAATTCAATAATTTATTTTTTGTGACTTTTTCATTGATGAGTCTCATTGACTATTTTATTTAAGTAAAATAAAATCAATTTGTTTACCTAGAATAGAAATAATCAAACCTACTAAACAATTAAAAATTAAGGCATAATGCATAAATATGCCCTTTAAGGTAGCTTCATTTTACATTTGTGTGCTTCAATTTTGGGTGTGTACAAATAAATACTTAAACTTGTAGAAAGTTGAATAAGTAGACACATGAATCATATGCGGCATAATTCATGTAGGACACCACTGTCACGCCTCGAGCCTACACCCAAGGTGTGACCGGCACTCGATAACCATTGTGGCCCCAAGTGAACCCTTAACTTGTCTTAACTCTTAGCGGACGACTTATTCATAAACAAAATGAACTCAAAAGCACAACTTTACTCAATTGTCTAAAAGTGAACTTAGAATATTTTAGAAATAAAACATTCAACTAGCCAAAGAGGCAACTCAAGTCTCAACATAACCAACTGAAAATGAAAAGACTCATGAACTACTGTTTATCTATCTATGAAGCCTCCAATACAATGAGAGATGTCGGGACAAGACCCTCGATCATCCTAACAAACTGAAATACTGGAAAAATATAAAGAATGGATCCTCTAGAAGCAGGGAGGCTCACCAAACAACTTTGAACTCAACTGGATCAACGAAGCGCTGGTTGCTCATCTTGGTTACCTGTATCAGCATCATAAAAAGTGCAGGCCAAATGACGTCAGTACATGAAATGTAACGAGCATGTGAGGGAAATTTTAAAACATGACATAAGCTTGAACTGGAACTGAAGAAACACTTACCTCGTCTCAACTCAACTCAACCTCATTTCAATATAAAGTAATAAAAATAATATAGTACAAAGAAAAGCTACAAAACAATAGATAACAACTCAATGTATTAGAAAATACAATTAAACTCTGTTTGTATGCAAAAATACAAAATAAACTCTGCTTGGGAGATTCTCTAACCGACAACCATCATTATGAGCTATGTGATGATACATCATCTAGCCCACACTGGCAGAAGAACTGTCATATACTCTGTCGGGGTATAAAACTCCTCAACTAAGTGGATCCACTATTATATACTCAAAACAATAAAGGATTCGTCTAAAAAGTATGATCATTTTCTACCCACAATGGCTACATGGTTTATGTGGGTTGTGAGTTGTTAGAACTTTCCCCCATATCGATGCTCAATATTACTCCCAAAACAATATAACTTAGCTTATTATGTTTTAAAGAAAACATTTCCTCTTCCTCAACTTTGAGATTATTACTCAAAAGGTTTTCTCTTAAAAGAGATGATACTCAAAACTGCTCATGAACTCTTTTGGAAATTGGTGTTTTCTCTTTTCTTAAATGTAAAAATATTTCTCTTGGGAATATTTAGTTACCATATATCATTTTAAAGAAAATGAACTTAGTTCTACTCTTCCTCAACTCAATGCTCAAGTCTTAAAACAAGTTTTAAAATAATTTGTAAAAAAACTTCTTAAAATGACTCGAAGAACTCTCAAAACTTGACTCTTAGCTCTACCTTGAATTTGAATTATGAATTCAAGGTTATGATTGACGTTGTGAATGATAGATCTTTAAAAGTAGTTTAGAGTAGTTAGAATCAATAGGGAGCGAATGAACCCTTTGAAAGAACTCAGCCAACTTAAACGACGGAGAACGGGTGGGGACAGACGACCCTGGCGTACTGAGCGGCGCAGGGCGCCAGCCCTTGAACTATAGAACCTCTTCTCTGGCCAATCTCTTGCCCTGAAAACCCGACGAATTTTATTTCTCATTTTCTGACCCTAAGTCGCCTAGAATCGAATGGTTTCTTACTCAATCACTTAGAATCGAATACTCAACATATGTATATAATAATTTACTCAAAAAAAATCCTCAAATCACTAACTTTTATCTCAAAAACTCATCAATATCCCAACAATCAAGATTACAAAGGGATTTCAAGAAAATTCATCAAGAACTCAAATCCTTCAACTTCAAGAATGAAATTGCACTGAAAACAACATGATTGGCATGTGGGTGAACGAACCCAACATTATGAGTCACATACCACTTTGCGATCAAACCCTTGGCAAAATTATGTAACAAAACTTCAAGAACTTGACGAACGCCTTGAATCTTCTCTCTTTTCTCTTCTTGAACTCTTTTCTAAAACCCTAGCGTAAATTAGGATTGTGAAAACTGAACCAAATCAGTTTAGACCCATAAATATTACCATATTTTGTTTTAATTTGATTGGATAAGGAAAAGACCAAAATACCCCTCATATTTTCGGGTAACTTTCCTTAGATGGACAACCTAACTTCAAATGGGCATATCTCCCTCATACGAGCTCGAAATTTAGCAAACTCGATTGCGTTGGAAAGAGAATTCCAAGATCTTTCATTTAATATCTTATGAGTCACCTAACTCATTTTGTACTGAAAGTTATGATCGTTTGAAGTTGACCATAAGCTTATAACTTAAGCATAACTTGCAAATTTTCAGATTTTTCTATTTCCAAATTAATTCTTTCTAAATTAAGCTCTTTCGAATACCGAGGTGTTACAAAATGCTCAACTTCTAAATCTACTATTGAAAAAATGCTTAAAATAAGGAAAAATATGGATTTGCTATTACATGATCTTCACTACCAAAAGATACAAATTTTCAATGTATCTCATTTATTTTTATTCTTAAATTAATCTTTGTTATTGTTATTACTGATCTGATACATCACTGCTACAATTGTCTTTGTTTTAGGCAATGTATCATGTTCATATTTAAGGTATTGTTACATTACTCTAATGTTGTTGAATTTTCGGTTAGTGTTTATCATGTTCAATATAATTGTACTTGACTCACTAACACTACCTAATGTATCATTTACATGTATCAAGTTATATAATGTATCTTCAATCTTGATACATAAATCATAATTTTCTATAACTAGAGAATTGTGTATCAGATTCAACAATAAGTATACTATACATATCAGTGGCAATCTTTACTACCAGATATATACACCCAAAATTATTCAACTAGAAGGCTATGTGTCTGTAAACACCACCCAATAAATACATTTGATTTATAAACCCTTTATGTTCTATAACTAAGACACTATGTATCAAATTAATTGATATGTGCATGATACATAATATATATCAAATTTAATAGTTTTCAAACTTTATTACATGTATTATATACATATCAATTGACCATCATTGTGTTATGCATGAAATACAGAAAATGCTATTTGAAATAACTAAATGTATAATGTATCTTTTTATGAAATACAATATTTGTTATACAAAATAAGATACATAAATTGAAATATATCATGCACTAATCTTAGGCATGATACATAAATTCGAAAATTTATTAAATGTATTTGATATATAGCAATTACCACACAAACATGTATCCATCAAAGCTATGTATCTCTTCAGTCGTTTTGTACGGTGTAGCAATACATAGTGGATACATTGAAAATCCTCACTCTTGTTTCTTCACCTCAACAATGTATCTGATTTATAATTTTTTCCTCAACTCATCGATCTCTAATTCAACTGCAATAACTGATTTGAGATTCACAAAATTAATAATTTGACCAATACCAATTTCATCACTTTTGTATCGTTCATATCTTACCTCACTAGATATGAATCTTATTAATGCATAAGATTACATAATGTTGTATCAGATTCACATAAGTTATTTATTAGCAGATAACTTAGATATAAGTCTTATCAATACATATAGAAGCACGTAAGTTAATAATGTATAAGATAAATCATTCACACACAAAATTGAACTAATTTTTACGAAAAATAGCAAAACTCTCATATATTGTATCAGTACTTAAGATTGTTGACAGTTCAAGCTACTTTATAGAAATATAACAGTGGAAAATCCATATAATTGAAAATTTATTCAACATGAACATGAATTTCTTAATTTAAAATCCTTGGATACACATATCTTACATTTAATGATACATGTATCTCGGGTTTACTACCAAATCAGATCGCTCACAGTTTTCACAGAGGCTACATCCCCAGCACCGTCATCAGCTAGCACTCCGTCCCCTAGGTTTCGATAGGATCAGAAAGGGAGAGCATCCGTCTCTAAGTCACAAGGAAGTGCTTCAAGTAGCCGTACTTTTCTAACTTGCCCAAAATGTGGTAAAGACCATCTGGGTGAGTGTCTTGCTGGCAGAGAGGGGGTGTTTTGGGTATGGCCAGTCTAGTTATATGTTGAAGGATTTCCCTTCTGTCTGGCAAAGACAGGGAGGTAGCATGGCTTAGTCTACTACTTCAGTAGTGCCAACAAGTCGCCCCACTTAGTAGGGTGCCTCGTCTGGTACAGGTGGCGGTCAGCACCAGAATAGGTTGTATGCTCTCCAGGCTCGCCAAGAAGAGGAAAACTCTCCTAATGTGGTCAATAGTACGTTGAGAGTCTTTCATTTAGATTTTTATGCATTGTTAGATTAAGTGTATACACTATCTTTTATAACTCCCTATATAGTAGTAAATTTTGGTGTTAGTCTAGAAACTCTCTCAAAACCCTTCTTAGTCTCTACTCCAGTTGGTAACCAAGTTATAGCTAGATGACTAACCAAAAATTGTCATGTCACGGTTTGCCAGAATGTCACTTCAGTAGACCTGGTAAAGTTAGAAATGGTAGATTTTGATATCATTCTAGTCATGGATTGGTTACATTTCTGTTATGCCTCGATCAATTATAGAATTAGGATCATTCGATTTTAGTTTCCAGATGAGCCAATCTTAAAGTGGAAGGGTAGTAGCTCTATGCCTATAGGTCGATTTATCACTTACTTAAGGCCAGGAAAATGATTTCTAAAAGATATATCTATAATCTTGTTCGAGTTAAGGATTTAAACTCTAGATATATTAATAATCTTATTCGGGCTGAGGATTTAAACTCTGAAACCCCAACTCTTGAATCAGTCCGTGTCGTAAATGAGTTTCCAGAAGTGTTCCTAGAAAATCTTCCCGGAGTCCCTTTCGAAAGGGAAATCGACTTCAGAATATATCTCCTTCCACATACCCAACCCATTTCGATTCCTCCTTACAGAATGGCTCCAACAGAGCTAAAGGAATCGAAAGAACAGTAGAAATACCTTCTAGATAAAGTCTTTATCATACCCAACACCTCTCTATGGGGTACTCCAGTGTTGCTCGTGTGAAAGAAAGACGATTCTCTCAGGATGTGCATTGACTATCATTAGTTGAACAAAGTCACAATCAAGAATAAGTATCCCATCTTGAGGATTAATGACTTGTTTGACTAACTTCAGGCTACTAGTTGATTTTCTAAGATAGACCTCATATCCGGGTACCATCAGCTTAGAGTCAAAGATAGTGACATCTCGAAGACAGCCTTCAGAACTTGGTATGGCCATTATGAATTTGTAGTTATGCCTTTTGGGCTAACAAATGCTCCTGCAGCTTTCATGGACTTAATGAACAAGGTTTTCAAGAAATATTTGGACTTATTCGTCATTGTTTTTATTGATGATATCCCCATTTATTCTCAGAGTAAGGAATAACTTGTGACTCATTTGCAAGTTGTTCTACAGACTCTCAAATATTGCCAGCTATTCGCTAAGTTCAGAATATGTGAATTCTAGTTACAGTCAGTAGCTTTCCTTCACCGTGTGGTATCTAGCGAAGGGATCCGAGTAGATTCTCAGATAATTGAGGCAATAAAACATTGTCCTAGACCCACCTCTTCGATTGATATTAGGAGTTTATTGACTTTGGCCAGTTATTATCAAAGGTTTGTTGAAGGATTTTCATCCATAACTTCCCCATTGACTAAATTAACTTAGAAAAAGGTCAAGTTTTAATGGTTAGTTGAGTGTGAGAAAATCTTCTTAGAACTGATGACCAGGTTGACTACAACTCTGGTCTTGACTCTACCAAAGGGTTAAGACGATTAAGTGGTTTATTGCGATACATCTAGGGTCAGCATAGGTTGTGTACTGATGCAATAATGTATGGTCATAGCTTATGCTTCTAGGTAGCTTAAGGTCCATGAGAAGAACTACTCAACTCATGACCTCGAGCTTGCAGCCTTAGTATTTGTCCTAAAGATTATGAGACATTGCTTGTATTGTGTTCATGTTGATGTGTTCATAGATCATAAGAGCCTCTAGTATGTGTTACCCAGAAAGAATTGAATCTTGGAGATAACTTGAATTCCTCAAAAGAATATGACATTAATGTGATTTACCATCCAAGTAAGGCCAATGTAGAGGCTGATGCTCTCAACATACTATCTATGGGTAATGTAGCAGGAAGAAAATAAAGAGTTAGCCAAAGATGTTCACTGGCTTGCTCACTTAGGAGTTTGCCTTACGGATATATCAGATGGTGGGGTGATTGTTTAGAATGGATCAAAATCTTCATCTGTAGCGGAAGTTAAAGAAAAATAGGATAACGATCCTATACTACTTCAGTTGAAATATGTAGTTCATTAGCATAAAGTTGAGGTTTTCTCCCAAGGGGGACATGGTGTACTTCGTTACCAGGGTCGCTTATGTGTTCCAAATATGGGTGAGTTGAGGTAGCAGATCCGTACAGAAGCCCATAATTCCAGGTATTCTATCCATTCGGGTGCCACGAAAATGTACCGTGATCTACAAAAAGTCTAATGGAGGAACGACATGAAGAAGGACATCGCATATTTTGTGGTTAAGTGTCCTAACTATAAGCAGGTTAAAGTTTTTCATCAGAAACCAAGAGGTGTGACGCAAGAGATTAGCATTACCATATGAAAGTGGAAGTGATAAACATGAACTTTATTATGGGTTTACCTTATACTCGCAGACAACATGACTCAATTTGGGTGATAGTGGACAGAGTTACTAAGTTAACTCATTTTTTGGCTGTCAAGACTACAAATTTGGTGAAGGACTATGCCAAACTCTACATCAATGAGATAGTCAGGTTGCATGGGTTTCCTATGTCTATCATCTCAGATAAAGGTCCTCAGTTTACATCCTATTTTTGGAAGTTACGTTGTTTCAGAAAGGTTTTGGTACTTAGGTAAATCTCAGTACACCCTTTCCTCCAATGGTCAGGCAGAGCGTACTATTCAGACCTTGGAGGACATATTGAGAGATCTCATGACCTTTTTCAAGGGTAGTTGGGATGATCACCTACCTCTCATAGAGTTCACCTAAAATACCAGCTTCAATTGCAGTATTTAGATGTCCCTTATGAGGCACTATATGCACATAAGTGTAGATCTCCATTTAGTTGGTTTGAAGTAGGTGAAGCAGCCTTGATTGGGCTAGATTCGGTTCATGAGGCTATGGAGAAAGTTCAACTCATCAGAGATAGGCTAGAGACAACTTAGAGTCGTTAGAAGTCCTATGCAGATGTGAGGAGGAGGGACTTAGAGTTCGTAATCAATGATCGGGTTTTCCTGAATGTGTCACCCATGAAGGGGGTGATGAGATTTGGCAAGAAAGGGAAGATCAATCCCAAGGTATGTAGGTCCTTACAGAATCCTGAAAAGGGTGGGTACGGTGGCTTATGAGTTAGAGCTGCTAACAGAACTAGTAGCGGTTCATCTAGTCTTTCAGATTTCCTTGTTGAAGAAGTGTGTGGGTGATCCGACATCAATAGTACCCTTAGAGAGTATAGTTGTGAAGGATAGTCTCACCTATAAGGAGATTCCAATTGAAATTCTTGACCGGCAGGTTTGTAGGTTGAGGAATAATGAGGATACTTCAATGCAAGTTTTTTGGAGAAGTCAGTCCTTATAAGGAGCTACTTGGGAAGCAGAAGCTGCCATGATGGTCAAGTATCCTCATCTCTTTCCTTCCGATTCTGTATTAGCTTGAGGTAATATATCCTCTCTAGTCTCTCAATTTACACTTGTGTAATTTAGTATCAATATCTTGTTCTCTCAGTTATCCTTGCATTTTAGCATATTTGCAAGTTAATGAAACTCAGTTCAGTTAAATATCAACTTCTCGTACTCAATTGGTAGGAATTTAAAATCATCTTGTTTAGCATTCAATCGAGGACAAACGATCCCAAAGTGGAGATATTGTAACACCTTAGAAATGTACCTAAGACTAAACCAGGAACCACGGAGGTCCACGGACGGTGGAACACTATACGGTTCGTCAATATGCCCATGAAAGCAAGCCATAGATCCCCCCAAGGACAGTGAGGAACCATGGACCACTAGACGGTTCGTGGAACCCCACACAGTCCTTCAAGTGTGCCAGGGAAATGACCCAGTACAACCCTACCTTATTGTGAAGAACCATAGTGTCCTACACGGCTCGTGGTGCTTCACAGTCCGTGAATGAGGCAATTCAACCTTTAATTTTTTGAGTCAACTTCAAACAATAATATCTTTTAGCACAAAATGAATTAGGTGGCCCATGACCTATAAAATTAAAGATAATTGAGACCTCTTTCCAACCCCACTAAGTTTGATAAAATCCAAGCTTGGAGGAAAACGTTACGCTCATTTCAGTAGAGCCCTATTGGGAAGGACAACAACCACAACCCAATTGACGGGCCTTGGTCCTAATAATGGTCTGTCATTCCCACCGTGAATGGCAGTTGATCTATTTTAAGTCAGGGTCGTTTTGTTCTTTTCCCCTATACATTGGGCACTTAAAATACGTCGTTTCATGCCTAAACATCGTTGTTTTACTAGTCTAAGCCTAATAATCTAGTTAGAACCCACCTAAAGCCCTCATTCTCCAAAAATCACCCAACTTGGAGCAAAAAGAAGAGAAAGAGGCGGCCAGGTCTCCCAAGAACAAGCAAAAGAGTTCTTCATAGTTCAGCCCAAAAATCTGAAGGACTTCTTTGTAGATTTCGTTACCGGGTACGTGGGATTTCACTAATGGGTTCCTTTCACCCATTAGGTACCTAGAATTCAGTTATTTCTTTGGATTCTCATAAATTGTTCAAACCTAGGGTTTTTAGATTTTTAAGATTTATTGTGATTGTGGTTCCTTTGATCTAAATAACATGTTTCTTGATAATTTAGCATAATTTCATGCATAGCACTCTGAAACCTAGCCTTTGTAAGTCCCCTCTGTCTAGCATCAATTTTAGTGATCACGCCACAGTCATGCCTCTATACCCCTGGCAAGGTATATTAGGTCCTCTTGATGAGGTGTATGGATCAGACTCCACGTTTAGCTCACGTGGTTTATGTTGGTTAATAGTAGCTCCCATAGTCAGACTCTTATTGCATTGATTAGGTTTTCAACATTTATTTTAGTATACAGTTCATCATGTTATCTTCATGATTAGTACTTGGCCATTACATCCAGTTTAGTTTTTAGTTATACTTCAGTACATATCGATATCCTTGTCCAGATTATATCATTGCTCGTTATACATTGTTCAGCTTATATACTTTGTTCAGCTTAGCATATTTATAGCTTGCATGCTCAGTACATTCCAAGCATTGATGCATACATTGTGCTACATAGTTTCATGATGTAGGTTCAAACACTTAGCTTTCAGATCACGCTTAGATGGATTCTTGATTCGAATTCAGAAGCTTTAGTGGTGAGTCCTCATACTTCAAGGACAATAGACATGCTTTTTATTTTATTGTTTACTTTAAGTTTTTAGTCTTGTTAGAGTTAGCTGGGGGCATGTCCTAGCAACTCAACTCAATTAGAGGTTTTTTTTTTCAGACATAGTAGTATACTCAGCTCGAAATGTTAAGTGCTTGTGTCATTTATCACTAAACACTTGTTATTTATATTTACTTTCAGACCAGTTGTGCTTTGTTCCCTCTTCAGATTTCAATCAATTTAGCTTTCGCATAGCACATGTTTTACTTAGTTATTCTCAGTACGCTTGATATATGCCAAACTCAGGGATAGCTTGGGTCACTTGTGATCCTAGGTGTAACACCTCATAACCTAACTAAGACTGAACAACATAAATTAATAAACTATAGAGGGGTTCATGGGACGTGAAAGAAACCACGACCCATTACCCGCATTGTGGTTCACACCCAGCCATATGACCATAGAGCCCCTCTTTAAATCGTGGTCCCACTGATGAGTCGTGGGTTGGTCTGTTGACCTGATCGAGTAAGCCCTAGCCTAAAGTGAAGAACCATGGTGGCTTCACGCCCATGGTCTTTCACACGGTCTATGGAATGGACCGTAGATGGGTGTACCAAGAACCAGGAGACCCTGGACAAGAACCACGGTCCACTCGATGGGTCATGGTTCCATCAATGGTCCATCAGTGGTCTCGTGGATGGCCCCTCTTCAGCTTTAAGTCAGGGTCATTTTGGTCTTTTCTCCTATGAATTAGGCATTAAAAATATGTTGTTTAAGACCTAAACTACGTCGTTTTACTCAATCTTAGCCTAATAATCTAGTCAGAACCTACCCAAAACCCTCATTCCCCAAAAATCACCGAAATTTAGAGCAAAAAAAAGAAAGAGACGCTAGTTTTCCAAGAACAAGCAGAGGTATTCTTCAAGTTTCAGCCTCGAAATCTAAAGGATTTCTTTGGGAATTTCGTCACCAGGTATGTGGGATTCCACTAGTGGGTTCTTTTCATTTACTAGGTCCCTAGATTCAGTTGGTTACTTTATTCCACATAGGTTGTTTGGACCTAGGGTTTGTAAAATTTTGGGAATTTATTGTGATTTCAGCTACTATAGTATTCATAGTCTAAATTTCTCTGTCATCGTTTCCCAGAAAGTCACCTCAGCAGACCTTATAGAGTTAGAAATGGTAGATTTTGATATAATTCTAGGCATGGATTGGTTTTACTCATGTTATGCCTCAATCGATTGAAGAACTATAATCGTTCAGTTTCAGTTTCCAAATGGGCCAATCTTAAAGTAGAAGGGTAGTATCTCAGAGCCTATCGATCGATTTATCTCTTAAATTAAGGACAAAAAAATGATTTCTAAAGGGTATGTCTATCATCATGTTCAGGTTAAGGATTCAAACTCCAAAACCCCAAATCTTGAGTCAGTCCAATAGTAAATGAGTTTCTAGAAGAATTCCTAGAAAATCTTCCTGGAGTTCCTCTCGAAAGGGAAGTTGACTTCAGAATAGATCTCCTTCCAAATACCCAGCCCATTTAGATTTCTCTTTACAAAATGGCTCCAGCTAAGCTAAAGGAATTGAAAGAACAGTTGAAAGACCTTCTAGATAAATGCTTCATCAGACCCAACATCTCTCCATGGGGTGCTGCAGAGTTGTTCATGCAAAAGAAAGACGGTTCTCTCAGAATGTGCATTGACTATCGTCAGTTGAACAAAGTCACAATCAAGAAAACATATACATCCCTATGATTGATGACTTGTTCGACCAACTTCAGGGTGCTAATTTCTTTTCTAAAATAGACCTCAGATCTGACTATCATCAGCTTAGAGTTAGAGATAGTGACATTTCGAAGACAACCTCCAGGACTCGGTAGGGCCATTATGAATTTGTAGTAATGTCTTTTGGACTAAAAAATGCTCTTGTAGCTTTCATAGACTTAACGAATTGGGTGTTTAAATAGTATTTGGACTTGTTTGTTATCATCTTTATTAATGATATCATCATTTATTCTCGAAGTGAGAAGGATCATGCGACTCATTTGAGAGTTGTTCTACAAACTCTCAAAGATCACTAGGTATTCGCTAAGTTCAGCAAGTGTGAATTCTAGTTACAGTTACTTTTCTTGGTCATGTGGTATCTAGCGAAGGGATCCAAGTGGATTCTCAGAAAATTGAGGTAGTGAAACACTGGCCCAAACCCACCTCTCCACTAATCAGAAGTTTCTTGGGTTCGGTCGGTTATTACAAGAGGTTTGTTGAAGGATTTTCATCCATAGCTTCCCCATTAACCAAGTTGACTTAGAAAAAGGTTAAATTTCAGTGGTTAGATGAGTGTGAGAAAAGCTTCTTAGAACTGAAGACTAGGTTGACTATAGCTCCCATCTTGACTCTAACAGATGGTTTAGACGGTTATGTGATTTACTGTGATGCCTCTAGGTTTGGCCTAGGGTGTGTGTTGATGCAACGAGGTAAGGTCATATCTTATGCTTCTAGACAGCTTAGGGTCCACGAGAAGAATTACACGACTCATGACTTCGAACTTGTTGTCGTAGTATTCACCCTAAAGATTTGGAAACATTACTTGTATGATGTTCATGTTGATGTGTTCACAGATCATAAGAGCCTTCAGTATGTGTTCACCCAGAAAGAGTTGAATCTTTGTTGGATAAGACGACTTGAATTCCTCAAAGATTATGATATAAATGTGCTTTAGCATTTGGGTAAGGCCAATGTAGTGGTTGATGCTCTCAGCAGACTATGTATGGGTAGTGTAGCACATATTGAGGAAGAAAAGAAAGAGTTAGCAAATTATATTCACCAGCTTGCTCGCTTAGGAGTTTGCCTTACGGATACATTAGATGGTGGTGTGATAGTTCAAAATGGATCAGAATATTCATTGGTAGCAGAGGTTAAGGAAAAACAGGATAGTGATCCTATATTACTTCAGTTTAAAGGTGCAGTTCCTCAATAGAAAGTTGAGGTTTTCTCCCAATGGGGAGATGGTGTGCTTCGTTACCAGGTCCGCTTATGTGTTCCTTATATGGGTGAGTTGAGACACCAGATCCTTACGAAAGCTCATAACTCTAGGTATTCCATTCATCTAGGTGCCACTAAGATGTATCGTGATCTACGGGAAGTCTTTTGGTGGAACAACATGAAGAGGGGCATATCAGACTTTGTGGTTAAGTTTCCTAACTGACAACAGGTTAAGGTAGAATATCAGAAACTAGGATGTATGACTCAACAGATAAATATTCCTACATGAAAGTGGGAAGTGATAAACATGGACTTCACTATGGGTTTACCTCTTACTCACAGACAACATGACTTCATTTGGGTGATAGTTGGTAGTCGCTAAGTCCGCTCACTTCTTGGATGTCAAGACTACAAATTCTGTGGAGGACTATGCAAACTCCATATCAATGAGATAGTCTAGTTGCTTGGGGTCCCCTTGTCTATCATCTCAGATAGAGGTCCTCAGTTTACCTCTCAGTTCTGGAAATCTTTTCAGAAAGGTCTTGGTACTCAAGTAAATCTTAGAACAACATTTCATCCACAGACGGATGGCCAGGAAAACCGTGCCATTCAGACCTTAGAGAACATGTTGAGAGCTTGCGTGATCGATTTCAAAGGAAGTTGGGTTGATCACCTATCTCTCGTAGAGTTCACCTATAATAATAACTTTTATTCCAGTATTTAGATGGCCCCGCATGAGGCACTGTATGGGTGTAGATGCAGGTCCTCGATTGGTTGGTGTGAAGTTGGTGAAGCAATCTTGATTAGGCCAGATTCGGTTCATGATGTTATGGAGAAAGTTCATCTCATTAGATAACTAAAGACAGCTCAGAAGAATTCGAAATTGATGATTGGTTTTTCCTGAAAGTGTCACCTATGAAAAGGGTGATAAGATTTGGCAAGAAAGGGAAGCTCAGTTCTAGATATGTAGGTCCTTACAAAATCCTGAAAAAGGGTTGGTAATATGGCTTATGAGTTAGAGTTGCCAGCAGAACTAGCAGCGGTTCATCCAGTCTTTCACATTTGCTTTTTGAAGAAGTGTGTGGGTGATCCGACATCAATAGTACCATTAGCAAGTGTGGTTGTTAAGGATAGTATCACTTATGAAGATGTGCCAGTTGAAATTATTGACCATCAGGTTCATAGGTTGAGAAATAAGGAAGTTGCTTTAGTAAAGATTTTGTGGAGGAATCCGTCCGTAGAGAGAGCTATGTGGAAGTGGAAGCAACAATGAGCACCAAAATTCCTCACCTCTTTCCTTTCGATTGAGTTTCAGCTTAAGGTAATAGTTCCTCTCCGGTCTCTCAGCTTACTCTTGTTTAACTCAGTCTCAGTATCTTGTTCTTTTAGTTAAATAGCATTTCAGCATATTTGCATGGTTCATGGAACTAAGTTCATTCAGATATTAGTTTCTAGAAGGTAGTTAGTTGGGATTTCAGCCCTTTCCCCCTAACCAAGCTTGCTTAGTCTTTATTCGAGAATGAATGTTCCTAAGAAGGAGATATTGTAACACCTTAGAACCTAACAAAGACTGAACAACAGAAAATTGATGAACCATGGAGGGGTCCACGAGCCGTGAAAGGAACCACAACCTATCACCCTCATCGTGGTTCATACCCAGCCAAATGTGGTGGACTACGGAGCCCTCCACGGGCCGTGGTCCCGCTAACGAGCTGTGGGTTGGTTCGCCGACCTGACCTAGTAGCCCCTAGCCCAAAGTGAAGAACTACGGTGGCCTTCATGACCCCTGGTCCTTCACACGATTCGTGGAAGGGATCGTAGATGGGTTTACCAAGAACTAGTAGACTCTGTCCAAGAACCACGACCCACTCGACGGGTTGTGGTCCCATCAATGGTCCGTTAGTGGTCTTGTGGCTTGCCCCCGTCATCTTTAAGTCAGGATCATTTTGGTCTTTTCCCCTATGCATTGGACATCAAAACTACGTTGTTTAACACCTAACTACTTTGTTTTAATCAGTCTTAGCCTAATAATCTAGTCAAAACCTACTCAAAACCCTCATTCCCCAAAAATCACCAAAACTAAGAGCAAAGAGATAAGAAAGAGGCACCAATTTTCCAAGAACAAGCATATGTGTTCTTCAAATTTCAGCCCCAAAATCTAAAGGATTTCTCCAGAAATTTCATCACTAAATATATGGGATTTCACTAGTGGGTTCCTTTCATCCACTAGGTTCCTAGAATCAGTTAGTTCCTTGATTCCACATAGCTTGTTTGGACCTAGGGTTTGTAAAATATTGGGAATTTGTTGTGATTTCAGCTGCTATAGTATCCATTGTCTAAATACCATGGTTTCTTGGAAACGCTACTTAATTCCTTATATAAAACTCAGAACCCTAGTTTGTGTAAATTCTCTTAGTTCAGGAATTATACTTGCTAGGTCAGTTAAACAAAAAATCATGCTTCAGATTTCGAATGTCACATTCTCAATATTTAAATGTTGCATTCTCAGTTAGCATGTCAATATTTTGAGATATTCAGTATTTAATGCATTTTAGCTTCAAATGTATTTAGTTGGGAGTAGGCTTAGCACTGAGTTGGACTAGGGATCAGCATACCTTCATAGTCCCAGAACTACGTGCCCGCATAGGATTTTAAGTCCCCTCTATTGGGCATCATTATTAATGATCATGCCACAGTTATGCCTTTATACCTCTAGCAAGGTATATTGGGTCCTCTCGAAGGGGCGTATACATCAAACTCCACGTTTAGCTCATGTGATTTATGTCAGTTAATAGTAGCTCCCATAGTCAGACTTTTAGTGCTTTCACCAGGCTTTCAGTATATATATTTCAGTATTCAGTTCATCATACATTCATGATTTGTACTTGGTCATTACATTCAATTAGTTCTTTTCAGTTACATTTTAGTACATATCTATATCTTTGCTCAAATTACATCATTGCTCAGTTATGTATTGTTCTACTTATATATCTTTTATTCAGCTTATTATCTATATCATGCATGCTCAGTACATTCCAAGTACTGACACATACTTTGCGTTGCATCGTTTCATGATGTAGGTTCATGTACTCAGTATCCAGATCACGTATAGATCAAATCTCGGTCCACATTCAACAGCTTCAGTGGTGAGTGCTCATATTCTGAGGATAATAGACATGCTTTCATTTTAGTCATTATTTTTAGTTTCAATTTTGTTAGAGTTTAGTTGGGGAGCATGTCCCAACAACTCAATTCAGTAGAGGCTTTTTGGACATAGTAGTCGATTCAGCTTGAGTTGTTAAATGGTTATTTCAGTCTTCAATAAAACCCTTATGTTATGTTATATTATTATTCAAACTAGTTGGGCTTGTTCCTCTTCAGATATTAGTTGATTTAGTTTCCGCTTAGTTGATTTTACTTAGCTATTTTCTGTATGTTCATGATATGTCATATTCAGGGTTAGTTTGGGGTCACTCGTGATCCTAGGTCCCGTGTTATCTCAATGGGGTAGCCTCGAGACGTGACACTAGGTCATGTGTTACGTCTAGGAGGTAGCCTTGGGGCGTGACACATTACCATTCCTAATAAAAATACTTTAATGTTGTTGACTATTGAAAAGCAAAAAATTGAACCGACCGATTAGACATCCTACCAACCTACTTTGAGTAGATATTATAACATCTTGTTGTTGTTGTTGTTGTTGTTCCTTTTAATCATCAATAGACAACTAAAAATTCTCAATCAAACATACCATAGATTTTTGAACATACAAATATATACCTTTAACTACAAAAAAAAAAAAAAAGTAATTTGGAAAAAAGATCTGAAATGTATCTTAACTTTGACCGAAAAGTTGTAACAAATCCAAAACTTTGGGCAGGACCTATTACTCACCTGCATTATTTAATAATGTATTTTAAAGATATATAAGTGCTCAACTGGACAAATTACTATTTAAAATAATGCAAGATTTATGATGTCCACAGGGGCACCTATATATCTTTAAAATACACTATTAAATGATGCAGAGGGTAATAGGTCATGCCCAAAATTTGAGATTGCTACAACATTTTCGATCAAAGTTCAAATATATTTCAAACCCTTTACCCAAGTAATTTGCTCATCATGTTCACTATTTATAAAGTAATCGATTCACTTTTCAACAATAAGCTCTAACAATTATATTAGTCAATTATTCATTTATTTTAATGTAATATGTACTTATCACATTATATCATATACAAATAACAAAATTTAATGATGTATACCATTCATAAATATACTAATTTGACCACTTTAATGACTAACAAACTAGTTTAACCATCATAATGACTAATACATGTTTTTCATTAAGATAAACTCATCATTAAATAAAATATCCCCAAAAAGGAACTTAGTAAAACAAATAATAAGACCATTAATTTTAGAGGAAAATCTAATAAATAACATTTTGACTATTTTGAGAAAAATCTAACCAAAAAATATTTTATTCAAAATCTATACATTAATTATCTTTTGACCAATTTCTCATTTTTTCCCTATAAATAGATTTCTTAAGTTTTAAACTAAACCACACCACCATTTTCATTACATCATTGGTCTTCACTTTTCCAACATGACCGACAGTGATAACAACCACCGCGGTACCACCGGAAAATGAAAGAGAACTGATCAAACTCCAATTTTGTTCTTTGTTCGTTCTTTACCCAAAGCAGAAACTTAGAAAACATAGAAAAATGAGAAATAGAAAATTGTTGAGAGATAAAGAGATGAATATTTGAAAACGTTGAGAGAATTCTTCATTAAAAGCTGAAGGATCATTGCTTCTCTCAAAATATAAACTCCGAAACAAGGAAGTTTTGATACTTGAGGTAGTTATATCAGAAAACCTTGAGAAAAATGAGCTATCTGCGAAGCAATTGATGTGACAAAACGATGTTGAATACAGAGATTAACATACTTCTTTCTATTCTAACTATTCACAACAATATTTTTCCCTTTGGGACAAAGTTCGACTATTTTTATGGATCCCAACTCTTCAACATCATAAGCGAAGGTCAAGCTAAGTATATCTTTATCCATTGTCTCAGGATTCATCTTGAGTATCTGCTTGCAGCTACTGTATAAGGTGGGATCTGCATCCCGAATATCCTCCAATGAAATTCCATCTCCAGCCAATTGCAAGAAGAACACAAGATCAAATACAACTCCGATTTGGATTTTATGCATTAATTCCAATCCAATCCAATTACAAAGTCTATCACCTTCTATGGTAGAATGATTGTAATGGCATTAATGCATAAAATCCAAATCGGAGTTGTATTTGATCGTGTGATTTTCTTGCAATTGGCTAGAGATGGAATTTCATTGAAGGATATTCGGGATACAAATCCCACCTTATACAGTAGCTGCAAGCAAATTATCGAGATGGATCTTGAGACAGTAGATCAAGATATATTTAGCTTGACCTTTGCTTATATGTTGAAGAGTTGGGATCCATAAAAACAATCGAGCTTTGTCCCAATGGGAAAGATATTGTTGTGAACAGTACGAATAGAAAGAAGTATCTTATTCTCCTTATTCAACAACGTTTTGTCACTTCAATTGCTTTGTAGATAGCTCATTTTTCTCAAGATTTTTCTGATATAAGTACCTCAAGTATCAAGACTTCCTTGTTTCGGAGTTATCTTGACAAAATGCTTGATGGGAGTGGAACTGCTATTTCTGTCGAAAATTTTAAAGCACATACAGATTAGCCTTGATACAAAGAAAATAATCATCAAATATCTTGGTTGCGGAAGGTAGTCATATATCGTCACAGTATTTAAACTTTACACTTTAACCCACTCTTTCTAACATGTACTTACTTTCTTTTTTTCTTTGCGTGCAAATAGTTGGGTGTATGCCTGCTGAGAAGAAAAAAGTGCTTCTTTTCTTTTGGACTTCAATAACGTATCTACCTATAGAGAGTTTTCGTTGTTTAGATTCTAGACTTTGCATCTCTAGAACCTCGGAGTCTTGTCGGCACTTGCCTTCTACACAAACATGCTTCTACCATTTGTGCGTTCCTACTTATTGTGACAGGGTTGTGATGCAAAATCGACTTGATATCATCACCCAAGAACATATTGGTTTCATCTTTGGTAACCTATGATGACATATAGTCCATTTATACTATTGTACTCGAGGCAAATTGATAACTACATTTCCTTGTAATCATTCAAAAGGCAAATTGAACAAGAGAAATCATGAGGAAAAAAAATTCTAGAGTTTCACATTTAATGATAGAAAAATTTAATATTTAACCTCAACCCCATGTGGATTTTACATTCAAAGATGAAGATACTAGGAAAAAATTGAGTTTATGGTCGAGGTAAAAAATAGGTGATGTTCATCAAAATACCATCGAGTGGGAAATAAAGCTTCAAAGTTTAGAAGAAATTGATATGCAAGTGAATACTTAACAAAGAAGGCAATACGTTAGTAAAGTGCATGTTAAGTATATTCACTGAATGAAATTGCAAGAATCTATACTTCTTCAAAAATCTCAATGCAAATGGTTTGAAGAAGGTGAAAAAAACACTAACTACTCCCATAGCACTATAAGGGAAAAGAGAAGAAAGATGAATCTATCCAGAATCAAGAACAAAAGAGGAAAGTGGATCACCGACTATGAAAAAATCTCCAAGGAAACAGTTAAATATTTGTAGACTTTTTTTAATCGTCCTCAGCCTTCTCTTAATTGTGATACTCTTCTGTGTATTCCTAACTTGATCACTTTGGAAAAGGTTGTGTATTATGACTGATGAAAAAGAAATTAAAGAGGTTGTTTTCAGTCTTAGTGCTTTAAGTGTTGTAGGGCTAGATGGATATGATGGAACATTCTTCTAAAGCTATTGGGATATTATCAAAGAGGATATCATTGCCTATTTTCAAGACTTCTTAGAGGGAAAAAACTGACCAGGTACTTCTCGCACACTTGCCTAGTGTTAATTTCTAAAATTGACACCTCCAGTTGCTTTGGTGAGTTCATAAGTCTTTCAAACTTTACTAACAAAATTGTTTCCAAAATATATTCCTTGAGATTAAATCCTATGTTGAAATATCTAGTCTGTCACAACCAACGCGGCTTTGTAAAAGAGAGACTAATCACAGAGAATGTTCTTTTAGCTCAGGAAATCATTCAGAAAATTTCTAAGACTAACAAGGGTGGCAATGCTGTTTTGAAACTTGATATGGCCAAAGCATATGACAGAATGTCTTGGCACTTTATGATCTCTATTTTTGACTAAGTTTGGCTTCTCTAAACAATGGACAAACGTGATCTTTAATCTTATCTCTGAAAATTGGTACTCTGTGGCTATTAATGGCGCTAGATATGATTGTTACTCTTCTTCTCAAGGTTTAAAACAGGGTGATCCTCTCTCCCCCTCTCTTTTTATTTTGGTTGTAAATGTCCTCTCTAGATCTTTAAATGATCTGAACGATCATACTAGGTTCATCCCCTTTTCCATGCCTCCTAATTGCCCTAATATAAATCACTTGGATTATGCTGATGACATTGTTACTTTTAGTAGTGGCAATACTCTTTTTGTGAGACTCATCATGAACTGGATCAAAGTATATGAGTCAAGTTTTAGTCAGGTAGTTAATAGAGATAAAAGCTTATTTTTACCTGCTCCTAAAACTTCAACTCGAAGGATTAATAGGTTAAGGAGATATACCAATTTCATGGGAAAAAAACTTTCCTTTTACTTATTTTGGTTTCCCCTTGTATGTTGGGCTCATTGTTTTTATCAAGAGTGTTCTCCAATAACTTCCTATTTATACTCTCTCTACTTTGACCCCTCTCAAAAGTACTCTTAAGTTAATTGAGAAGCATTTAGTTGATTTTTTTTGGGGTAGTAACCAAGGTTGTAATAACTGTAACACCCCTAAATGCTAACAAGAATTGCATGTCGATTTACCGTTGCTTAATTACTACAATATGTTTATTTTCATTTTGGGAACTTGAAATTTTGTGATAATTGCTAGCTTGTTTAACATAAATTATATCGTAATTTATGGGATTGTATTGGGGTATTTACATAATAGTATAATTAGAATTATATATAATTTTAAAAGGAGGTAAAGGATATATATATATATATAAGTGTATAGATATGCATTTTGGCCAGCACACAAAACTATTTGGGCAGCACCTTTGAAGGCCAGCTGTCCAAGTGATAAACATCATTTGTGTGACTATATATTTTCACTCCTCTTTGAGATAATTTCGGTTCCTTAAAGACTTAGAACCTTAGAACCCTAGCTTACCAATTGTTCTTCGAAATCACAAGAGAAAAACTTGGTCTTTTGGCTGGAATTCAAGACACACACTACTCTTTGGTAAGTCGTCGAAATCTATTTTGTAGCTGAGTAGGGTGTATTACGTTTAGAATATCTCGTTCTCTAGAACTCATTTTTAGGTGAATAAATATGGAAAGCTAATTCATATACCTACAACTCTTATGTTTATAAGAAATGCTAATTTAGTTGTTATGGATTCGATATATGGGACACAACACAGGACAAGTTCTGTCCAGATTTCGAATTTAGAAATCATATATGAACAACTGTCAGTGTATCGATGATATCTTTTTGTACAAAATGTATTTTTCAGTAATTCTTGCTGCGTTGCAACCTTAAGAGATGTATCTACATCTTTTAGGAAGGTTATAAAGTCTATTTTTACCATTTTCCCATTCAAATATAAGTTACTACATGGGGTACTATACTTTCCAGAATCACTATTTTGGGAACATAGCTGTATCTGTGCAGGCTGAGCTTACTTGTGATGATAATCCTATTTTATTTCGATATTATTGAGATATTAGGAATTAAGAAAGTTATTTAATTGCATTTTTAAGGTTGTATATACTTGTGAACAAGTTGAGGACCTTGATACGTTGGTTGGTCTATGGTTTGAACTCGCGGAGTTGTGTTGGACTGTTCTACACTAAAGCATTGAAGTTTGTGTATAAACTTCTACTTGCACTCTTTTAACTGCTGGTATATCTGAAAGTTGATCTTGGTACCTTGGTTACCTCTTGTCACTTTGCATTGTCGTGTTAGTAAGACGCTTGTGTAACTCGCCCACTTATACAGATTGTTTGATCACTTGGCACTCTTGTTAGGACCTTGTCCTTCTTGTGACTGTGACTTTGTCACCATTGGAATGCCTCTTAATTCGAATCATTCGCCATCTTGATTTTGGATTTGTAGTCCGTCTTAAGAATGGAAGTTGTTCATTCTAAGTACGAACTAGAAAGTCATTTTTAACATGGTTCTTGGTTCTCTTGATTATTGGGCTTTGACCCTTCTTGATACAAGGCACCGGGACTTCTTGATACTTGCTTGTGCCGGGTGTGACGACATGAGGTATATATTGGGCGAGCCTTGTTATTGAATCTCTTGGAAAATGGTGCTATGAACATTCTTGACATTTGGATCTTTAAATATCGAACTTGATACTCTTTATATATTGTTACTTGATTTAGTTATTATATTTTAAGTATGCTGCTTATGACTTGAGAAAGGTAGCTTAGAGAATTTTGAGGTCTTCGAACCTTTAGTTTTTACACCACTAAGCTATATGCTTAGTGATAGTTGTTTCTAACGCAGGGAATGATCGAGAGGAGGCATGAAGCTGGCCATTGGAGATGGAGATTTTGAGAACTTTAAGGAAGATCACATTTGCACATAGGCATCTATATTTTGTATAAACCTTGGTACTTATACATGATCTATGTGGTGTATATTTGCATGAAATTTTGAGGGCTAATCGGATCATGTCCGTGGGTTGTAATATAAGTATGGCTACATGTTTTGTTTATTTGGGGTGTGTAAGCCCAAGTTTTGTAATATATTACATTTCCTACTTGTTTTGAATGATCGTATGAAGCATGAACCCATTTAGTTTGGTACTCGGAAGTTGATAATATTTTTTTTTATATCATTATTTACTAGCGTGAGGACAATATATGCATAAAAATATATCGTGAGTTATTGGCATATAGTAATTGGAAAGGGTCGTTACAATAACTTTCGGAGTTCTTGGTTAAATTTATGTGTTCCATGTGACGAGAGGGGTATTGGTATCAAAAGTATGAAAGACTTTAGCAATACTTTAGCAATGAAGAGATGGTGGAGGTTAGAACCTCAAATTCTCTTTGGGCCTCATTTGCCAAATAGAAGTATTGCATCAGAGCTCATGTGGTAGGTAAAAATGGGCTTCAGGTAATTCTCATGCCTGGAAACACATGCTTCAAGCTAGAGAAGACGCAGAGAAACATATGAATTGCCAGGGTAATTCAAGTACTAGCACTTCTTGGGGACAATTGGACCGGTAAGGGCCCTTTAGCCTTTCAAGCCCCCGATTCACCCAAAAGCTCAAAATTGCAAGTCAAGATGTTCATCAACAACAAATTTGGAATGATTTTGCCAAGCCATATTTGTTCTTATATCTGTACATAGAGATTGGCAACCCAAGAAGGTGGATCAAGTTTTTTAGGATCTTACAGACAGTGGTAAATTCTCTAACAATATTGTTTGGAAGTTGGTAAGAACAAAACAATCTAATCAACCTCTTATCAATAAGGTATGGCATTGTTCTAGATGGCTTGGTCCCAAGAGTTTTGTTCCATTTGATAATAGTTTCTTCTCCGACGATAAATCCAAGATTTTTGAATTCTGAAAATTTATAAGCTTACAAAGAAGATGCCATCTTTAAGGAAGAACACTGCTCATATTCAACAAGGGACCTGATGGAGTGCAGAAGTGTCTTTGTTGTATTTTGAGATTTGTGTCTTGTGTTCTTATATTGTCAATCTACTCCTACGTTATAAAGGATAGTAAATCGGTGCTTGTCTAAGTTTTTAGGTTGACTCAGATAAGTAGAGTTAGTTAGATGAATCATCTAAGTTTTAGTCAAGCCTCTTTACATCATTATTTTTATGTTCTCTTGGGTAGAGTTGCCTAGGAGAGTCAACTAGAGTTGGTTGATGTGTTGGTGCAGCAGAGTTACTGCTTGCTTAGCTCTTATCTTCAAGATCTGAGATGGTGCCTAGAGTTAGCCTAGTTGGGTTCTTGAAGTCTAGATCAGCTAGAGTAAGTTTGTTTGGTGGTAATAGAGTTATTGCTTAGTTTCCTTTGTAGTAGAGTTGCTACAGTAAGAGGGAAGGGATTAAATAGGCTTAATTCCTAGGTTGCAAGAGTTTGTAATCTAAAACTTTGTTCTGTTTGAGTGAAATGGAGTTTGGGTTGAAATCTTGTGAGTACAGGTCGTGTCCATTGAGCAAGAGGGTTTTCACATAAAATTCTTATGCTTGATTAACTTTGAGTTATTTATTTTCCGCACTATTATTTTGACGGGGGACCTGGTCCAGTAATCACTAGTGGACGCATACATTCTAACATGCACAATGACGACACCAGTGAGTCTTTTAAATTGTTTCACTTGACTGCTAGCTAATACTATAAATCAAATTAAGCAAGAAATCTTACCAAAAACTCTCTACGAAGGCATTAGCCACATTAGGACCCCCACTGTTGGAGGCTACACCAGATTCTCCAACCCAAGGACCATTCCTTTCACTGGTTTGAGTAGGACTGCAGTACTTGTCGATTCCGATTCAATTAACATTAATTAATTCATCAATTCCAAAATCAGATAATACAGATCAATTGACTACCTTGGGATTCAAATGTACATAGATTCTCTTACAAGGGAAAAATGATATCGGTACCAAAATTCACTTGAAATAAAAATGCATGAAACTTACATTCCAGAGGAATTTATTGTTTTCCAGTCACCGCGTTACTAATAAATAGGACCTGCACAGGTAATTTTCTTGTAACTTAGTGTTGTTCGAAAATCGTCACAACTACTCAAATCATATACATTCTCTAATGAGATTATGCACAATTCATGTTGTTTAATGTTCTGCCTGCAGGATGGCTACCTGCAAGAGCAAAACACTTCTTACCAAAAGTTTCTTTATTTTTATATCTTGGATCCGAGATGTTTGGTAAATGATAGGAAGAAATCGTAACCATCACGCACACTTTCAAAGGTAAAACCTTGAGAGAGGGTTACATGGGAGAATAGAATAACTTATAATTTTAAGTCAGAAGAAACAGCAAATCAGCCCGACCTTGTTGGTCCAAGCATCCTTGTACTCCACGATATATGGATGACATAGCTAAGCGACCAGATTCATCTATCAAATAAAATACATACACAAATATCTTCATATATCAATTAGCATAACATTACGCAAACCTATCTACTCAACATAGTATCATCCTATTTTACGTGGCTTAACTTGACGAGAATACTAAATAATACGACAAGCTGAACGTGTGGTTTCAAATAACAATTCACAACATAGTATCATTCCATTAGTTGATATTCATTTATTACCAACAACAATTCAAAACCAGAGCAAGCCATACCAGGCATCTCATCCAGTAAACCTCCTCCCACAGGCTCACTGCCTTACACAACAAAAAGTGAACCTGCTATATCAGCTAACCTCCAAAAAGAATAGAATCTACCACAGATGACAAGAACACTCCATCAAGACTACTAGAGATGAGAAAGAAGCATATTCCAATAGTCCTGCAAAGTGATACAAAGTGCATATCGTCCTGTAACTAACTACTAAAAAAATGTCATGGATAGTTACAGAGACACCCTTAAGAGCAGAGGCGTATCCGGGGGGGTCATCGGGTTTACGTGAACTCATTTCCCGCGTCCCGAGATCATATATAGTGGTGTGATATTTTTTTTAAATATTGAAAAACCCACACTCAGAGTATTATATAATGTGATGATGACTGGGTGCATCTCTACGTGAGGTTAGAAATTTGACTTTTATATTTATCTTGTTTTATTTTCTTTCAAAAATTAGATAACACCTTTCTAAATGGCTATTGGTAACATTTTGACACTTTAATTAATTTTGGGCATATAATATTAAAATTTTAACGATTTTCAGTAATAAGAACCTAAATGTGGAACGATCAAATTTATAACTTAGGATCAACCTTTTTTGTAATAATGCATCCATCATCTTGAAATCCTAAATTCGCCTCTGCTTAGAAGGTATCATCAGGCACTACCTGGCAAAATATTTATCTAAAAACAATATGTATAATATACAAAAAGTCAATGAAGGTTGGAAAACAATACAAAGTAAATATTATTTAGGACAGGAAGTGAAGTCTAGTCTTGATACTATCAGATTCTCATACTCAAACCCACTTACAAGCTAAATTGCAACAAAAGGCTAACAATAGAGCTTGTAGAAATGGTATACACCACTTGCTATGGAAGGTGCATTATTCCAAATGAAAGCCAGCAACTAGATGAGAAAAAGAACATAGTCATCTAAAAAACAAGGAAAATTGTTGCAGCAACATTAATCATGATATATGCCAGAAAGAGAGAACACAACGAGATTCTTATGTTCGATCACAAATGAACAAGTATATAAATGTTGTTTGTGAGTCAAAACTCAGGCATATTAGTCATTTTAGTAGGCTTGTTCTAATTAAAATTAACCGTTCTTTTCCTTCCATAATCCCTTAGATATAACTAAACATGGTGTATTTCCATCTCTAGCTCAACAAACAATGTAAACATAACTACAGTTGAATATTATCGAAATTGCTGAGAATAGGGAGGAAATGCAACTACGACATACGATTCTTGCTCTTGAATTCTTGGTTGTATTACTAAGTTCATGTCCATTTCTAAAGGACAGTTGGTAGGATCATGTTGCCCCATGACTGCAAATGCAATAGAAAAAAATCTTAAATGTGATGCATGAAAGTGCTTAAGAACAAATAATTTAACATAACTCTCTGTTTTGCTACTAATACATAAAGTCCCTTTACTGATACAACTAGATCAGCACCATATGAGTATACTGAAACAAATAGTGCACCATATGTTCTTAATAGAAACTGAACTCCATGAATAAAATAGACAAATAATATTTTGAAATTATAGACGAATTGGCAACAAAAAACACAATGGAAGAAGTAAAAAGGGGAATAACATTGAAGAAAAAACTCATTTTTGTTTCCAGAGTATACAGAATCCTCAAACTCATATCATAATTACCAAAAAATGTAAGTAATGTTGCATATTTGAAACTCTCTCACCGCCTGGAAGTTTCGAGAACCACAAAAAACAACCTCCTCAAGCGCGCAATATTCAGATCTGCCGACGCTTTAATAGAATCTGCAAGTAACACAAATTTGTGTAGTTTTGATCTTTCTACATGCAAAAGTGAGTTGTGTTGTATATGAGTGTCCAATTTGAACAATCAACACAAAATTAGAGCAAATTAGGACATGATCCTTTCTTCTTCACTTGTTTCTTTCATCTTGGATATCTGATTGATATTCACCATAATGCCATGTAAGTTTGCTTCAATTTTAACAGAAATATTACTGTTCATTACCTTGTCTTCTACTTCACATTACTGTTATTCCATATATTTTAATTATGATGCTTGTAGTAATGATAATATTTTTAGGAAAAATTTCAGAAATCACTCTTCATGTTTTCTTCGATATTAATCTCCCCTCACACTTGTAATAATACTGCTAGGTAGAGTTGTCAATATGGGGCTGGCCCATCCCAGCCGGTCAACCTTTACAAGTTTTGAAATTTGACGGGTCAGGCCGGATTAATCCATTTTGTGTGGGTCAGAAAATGGTCGAGCCAGCCCATAAGTACATGGGCTATGGGCTTTTTCGGGCTAGCCCTCTTTTTTTAAAGGGAAAACTACATAAATTCCACTAGTTTAGGTCTTAATTACTAAGATTTCTGTTAGTTTCAACTACTACTTCCTCTACCATATTACATGCTTAGGATACATGAGTTTGAATCTGCGAGATACATATATTTGTTGAATTTTAAAATCGAGATACGTATTTTATTTGTTTAAATTAATTGGTTCTAACTGATTTCCTTAATTAGAGTAATGATTGAGAATTTTCAGAATACATGGACAATTAATTTTGGAAATTTTAATTAATCAAATCCCTTAAAATAAGGCGGAAATCAAGGAGTGTATATATGTTTAATTAATTTTATTTTATTATTCTTTGAAATAATAAATTCATTAATATTCTTGGTCATGTAATTTGATTAATTTCATTTTATTACTCTTACAATAATAAATTTATTAATTTGATGTATTTATTATCAATATATGATATATCCAACAAACTAAACACTTAGATACATGTAAAAGTACATTCATGTATCATAGAAGTATCTAGTATTAATTTCGTGTATTTGTTATATGTGCCTAGTATTAATTTCATGTATCTATTTATATGATCTAATTTTAATTTCATATATCATTTATATATATCTAGTATTAATTTATATGTATCAAGTATCAATTTCATATATTATATTCAAAAACATGTATCTTGGATACATAGTAAGCATGTACATATAATTATGTGTATTTAAATATGAAATGTAACTGAAATACACGAATTTAGAACAAATCACGAACGTAGAGTGTCTGTCTTATCATTAATTAAAAAAAGTAAAATTTTTCAAAATTCTTCATTTTTTTTAGCATCTGAATGTTTTTCTCATAGATACATATAGTAATAACTCAGATATATAAACTCTTGACTAGATACATGTACAACTGATTTGTATCCAACATTGTTGCATTTGATGTGTTTTGTTAATTAAAGCTTGGCATAATTCTTCCATCTTAATTGGGTCGTACCTATACTTAGATCTATTCTTGGCTTGAATGTTGGCGATTGAAGAGTCAGTCCAAATCACGTGTAGATCAGTTCCCAATCCATATTCAACATTATCACTAGTGAGTCCTCATTCTTCGAGGACGATAGACATGCTTTCTTTTACGTTCAGTCTTTCAGTTTCAGTTTTGCTAGAGTTAGATGGGGCATGTCCTAACATCTATAGTCGATTAAAGGCTTATTTCAGACATAGATGGATTCAGTTTTAGATTTGAGTTTGATCTTTCAGTTCTTATTGAACTCTTAGCACAGTTTATATATTCATACTTAGATTGGATATTCCCCATCATTCTGTAAATTACGGATTTAGCTTCCGCATAGTATCTTCTTACTTTAGAAAATATTGTATGCTTATGATATGTCAGTTCAGGGTTAGCTTGGGGTCACTCGTGATCCTAGGTCCTGCGTTTACTTCAAGAGGATAGCCTCGGGGCGTGACATTTTCGATCAAATTTCTAATATATTTTGAACCCTTTACCCAAGTAATTTATTCATCATGTTAACTATTTATAAAGTAATTGTTTTACTTTTAAACAATAAGCTCTTACAATTACATTAGTCCATTATTCAATTATTTTCAAGTAATATGTACTTATCACATTATATTATATACAAATACAAAATTTAATGATGTATACCATTCGTAAATATACTAATTTGACCACTTTGATGACTAACAAACTAGTTTAACCACTATAATGACTAATACATGTTTCTCATTAAGATAAACTCATCATTAAATAAAATATCCCCAAAAAAGAGCTCAGTAAAAGAAATAATAAGACCATTAATTTTAGAGGAAAATCTAATAAATAACATTTGACTATTTTGAGAAAAATCTAAAGAAAAAAGATTTTATTCACAATTTCTTATCTATACATTAATTATCTTTTGACCAATTTCTCTTTTTTTTTTTCCTATAAATAGATTTCTCAAGTTTTAAACTAAACCACACCACCATTTTCATTACACCATTTCACTTCACTTTTCCAATATGACCGACGGTGATAACAACCACCACAAAATGAAAGAGAACTGATCAAACTCCAATTATGTTCTTTGTTCGTTCTTTACCCAAAGTAGAAACTTAAAAAACTTAGAAAAATGAGAAATAGAAAAGATTGATGAGAAAGAAAGTGAAAAAAGATGGCTAGGGCTAAAAGGTAGGAGAGAGACAATGGATAAGGTAGGACCCATAAATTTTTTAATTAAAAAATAATCCTTTATACGCCAACTCATGTCTTTGTCTCTCACACCATAAAATTTTTCATTGTGTATAGTTACATGCTTTCATCTGTACTTTTCTTTAGAATCATATATGTAAACTCTCTCACTAACATTATCATATCCTTCAAATCCGAAGCACTACAAACATAATCACATTTCAAAATCACGGAGATTTTTTAAATTATATTATTTATTAGTTTCTATGTCTGCAGATGAAATGTGCTTGTCATTTTACCAACTAAATACATAGTTGCATCATTCTCAATGCCATGAAAAGCCAATGTCTCCAACTGGCAGGAGAGTTGTCTTCCAACTGACACCTCTCCTATCTGTTGGAGATATTGGCATTTTACGGTGTTGAGAATGATGCAACTATGTATTTAGTTGGTAAATGCCAAGCACATTTCATCTGCAGACATAGAAACTAATAAATGATATCATTTCACAAATCTCCGCAATTTTGAAATTTGATTATGTTTGTAGTGCTTTGGATTTGAAGGATATGATAATGTTAGTGAGAGAGTTTACATATATAATTCTAAAGAAAAGTACTAATGAAGCATGTAATCATACACAATGAAAAGTTTTATGGTGTGAGAGGCATAGAATTGAGTTAGTGTATGAGAGATTATTTTTTTAATAAAAAATATGTGGGTCCTATCTTATTCATTGTCTCTCTCCTACTTTTTACCCCTAGCCCTCTTTTTTCACTTTTTTTTTCCCATCAATATTTTATATTTATTGAATAGAGTAGCTTATATCATTTATTTATTTATTTATTTTTGTCACGACCCAGGGTACATCCTAGATGTAACACGGCATACTTGACCCTGAAGGGGTCTCATACAAGCCCTTAGCATATCATGAACATAAGATAATCGAAAAGTATGAAAATTTTAAAAATTTTATCCATACAATCAACGTCTTTTATAAAATGCAAGCAGAAGTCTTTACTACACTTTGTCTCAACCATCTAAACTCAACTTTGAATTAAAACCTTTGGGACACAACCCATGCAATAGTCTCATGACATGAAAATAAAAGACATAAAGGAAATAGTGGTTTTGTCCTCGAAGCTACGAGGACTCACCCAAATCTTCAACTCCTTTGCTCCTTAGAAACCTAGCCTCAAGCTTGGTACTCAAATCTCCGAACCATACATTTGATTAGAATGTAAGCAAAGTATGCGTTAGTACAAAATATACTAAATATGTTAGCTAGCACAACATCATAAGAGCATAATAGAAGGGTTAGTCAACATTAGACGTAACCAACAAGCATAAGAGATAATATAATCATAAATAAAATCTCCAACATAAACATCATATAAGTATAATCTCCAATATGGGCATAATGTAAGCATTAGTCATTATAGAGCATAGTACAAATACCTAGTCAAGTTCTATACTTTCCGTTTTATAATTAGCTTCAAGTCACACTTGTGCAATGTATGAGTAAGACCCCATAATCTCACTCACACTAAGTACCACCTTGGGACATCACACTAACCATCTTAAGATCTCATCCCTAGCTTAACTCTCATAACCAAGGGAACCTCTCACTTTTAGTCAGTTATAACAAGGAAGGTAACTATAGCACAATCCTATATCAAGATACATCACACAAAAGAACACTTTCTTGAATAACATTAAGTCATACTTGTGCAATACATGAATAGCATCCCATAATACTATTCATGCTAAGTACCACTTTTATGTTCTCATACTTTTTGGTTGGAAACTAGTTCCTCTCTTTAGTCCTTAGAACACTACGAGGCACTCCCTTAAACACATCTTAGTTCATTATTAGGTTGAACCCTATGAGACACTTCTTTAAGCATGTCTAAGTTCATTATTAAGATGGACCCTATGAGATACTTACTTAAGCATGTCTAAATCCATTTATGCTTTTGAACACTATAAGGTACTTCTTTAAGTAAGTCTTAGTTCATTGGATAAGGAGATCGCAACCCTAACACCACTCCATGAAGGCTTACATCTCATGAGACCTAACTTTGGGAAAACCCACACTCCACTACATAAGAGTTCCCCCTTTAACTTGGATATTCCTCACATCAACTAGGTGTGGTTCTCCTTTCAACTTGTTGCCCGGACCCTATCTTGTGTAACACTCCTTCTCATTGTCAATATCCACTTGGGGCCAAGCATACACCCGAAGATTCACTATTAATCCTTGCTTAACATTTATGTCTCATGGAAGGATGTCCTTGACAATCAATCCATGTTCAAGTGATTCTATCACTTTATACATTCAAGCATTTATAAGGTAGGTTAGGTAAGTATAGGCTTTTTACCACAATTCTATCTATTAGACTTCTATTCATCACATTAACTTTACTCTCAAAGCCCTAGTGATTCAACATTCATGACTACAAGTCTTACTCTTTAGGCTTTACTTCTTCTAATCATCAATTATACCTAGATTTCAAGGCATTCTAATCACATTCTTCATTACCAAGTGATTCTAGTCTTAATTCACCCTAAAGGTTCAACTTCAAGCTTTACTAGTCATGATCCATCATATATATTAAAATCTAGTTCAATTCATGTTTACACGTTTCTATACTTGAACAATTACTATAGACATCATCAATTTTAGAAGATCAACTCTAAGTCTTCAATTTCACCTTTCATGGCATAAACCCACATAATATCAAATTCATCAAATAGACTAGGGTTAACCATGGAAAACACATTATTTCATCATAATATCGTAATTCAATACTAAAACAATCATAAACAACTATTATCCACTCAATTGGAATCATACTCAATTACTACCCACAATGTAGGAAGAAACCCTAGCTAGAATTGGATTTTTGTCTTCACAATTGGGGGAAATCTAGGGGGCTCTATGGGTGGAAGAACCCATAGATGAATAAGCTAACGTACCTTGATTCAAAGCCCTCACAAAAGCTTGAAACAATAGAAGAATTTGACCTAGCTTCGTTCTTTTCTTCTTCTTCTTCACTTCTAGAGAGAATTTCTTGAGGGAAAAGTTGGTTATGAATTTGGGGTCTTGGGATTTATGAAGTGTAAGGGTTATTTAATGGCTTAACACCCCTTATATAGGTCTATTAAAACCATATAAAACTACCCTACATTAAACTAACTAAAAAAGAAATTACCTAACTAACCCTTACCTTTGGCCGACTTTGGGCAGTTTACGGGACCCCATCCACGACCCCCACCTATGGGGCATGGATAGACCCACGGACCGTATTGGTCCTTCATGGGTTGAGGTCTGCAGCTTTTATATTTGGCCTTTGACCCACGAACTACTCCCACGGAGCGTGGACCACCCTACGGGGCGTAGGTCCCCTCCGTGGTTTACTATTTTGGGCAGTTTTGGGGCAACTTGGAGGTTAGGCTTTAGGGTCCTTCTCAAGGACTCTTGGTTGGTCCTTGGGGAGTCGTCCTAAGTACGGGAAGCCATTTTACAATTCTAACCCACACATCAAACTCTAAAACTCTCACGTAAGGCTCTAGTTTCACCTACTAGTTTTTTGGGTGTTACAATTTTATTTGATAATTGACACATATATTATTTTTAATTTTTTTTATTAAATTAAAAATAAGAGAAGGAAAAATAAAGGAGGAAATTATTAGTGGATAGCAAAAATTTTACTCACGAGATAAACGTACAGGTAGTCAATCAACTAAACTATTAAAATCTCTCATTTGATACATGCATATATGTTTGATTGATCGATTTTTCACTTAGCAAATCAAATTATTTTTCATTTTTATATTAATAAAGTATAAATATTTGGTTAATAAATCAATTTTTATATTATAGCAAAGTAGATTATAGTAAATATTTGTATATAAAGAATTTCGCATTATGGTTAATATTTCGTATATGATTATTCATCATAAATTAGATTAGATATTATTATATGAAATAGTGTAGCATTTACATCATATTTCATAAAAGTTAAATTTAATCAAACTCAAAAATGAGAAAGTTGAAAAATAAGATTTTATTTTTGATTTATAATATTATAAAAATTAATTTAAAAAATTGATTCTATTAGTAGTAAAAGTAACCAATTAAATATATATACATGTACCAATGGAGAATTTTAATACTAGCTTAGTTGATAAACTATCTAAACATTTATGTCGTAAGTGAAAATTTTATCCATCACGTAATTTTCTCTTTCATTTTTCATCTCATATTCTTGATAAAATAATTTTTAATTTTTTAAAATACCTATCAATTATCAAAATGAGAAGATAAATATATTATAAATAATAGAAAGATTTGGGTAAATGAAATTCAGAATGGAAAAAATTGATTAGAAAATTATACAAATAAGTACAAATATAAAACGTGTAAGGAAGGGATAAAAGATACGAGAGAGACAATGAATGAGGTAGGACCCAAACATTTTTTATTAAAAAATAATCCCTCGTATACCAACTCATATTTGTGTCTCTCACACCATAACATTTTTCCATATACAATTGTTCATTTCCTAGTCTGCTCCTGCAGATTTGGTAATGCTTTATATGTTTCAAGATAAGGCTACAAATCAATTGCTGAAAAACTTATTCTTAAATTTATCAATTCATTTAGTACATTGATTGGAGATGCTTCAGAAGTATGTGTTCTTTTAGTATCAGTGTTTTGTAAACTTCTGAAAACCGTGGTTGGGGTTGATGATGAGTTGTAATTGGTCAAACCAAACATTGGAAGATTGTAGGATTCTACGCGATACAACTATATAGCTTGTAATTGGCAACTATTGAGCACAAATAATCCTCAGGCTTGGAAGCTCACCGATGACTTAGTTTCACTAGTCTTCGATATTTTGAGAAGCAATGATCATTCAACTCTTAAACACAGGCATCACATCATAAGGATGTTGAAGAAGTTTCTTGTGATGACTCTAATGCATAATATTAATGAAGAATCCTCTCAACATTTTCACATATTTATCTCTTCATCGATGCTTGCAGCTTTAGTAATGCTTTATATGTCTCCAAATAAAGCTAAGAAACATGTTGTTGATGAATCAATTCATTGACGATTATAGTTTTGCATATGAAGAGATACAATGAATGTGCTCAATTGATATTAGTGTTCTGTAAGCTACTAAGAAGAGTTGTTGGGCTTGAGGATCCCTTGTATAGATTTTGTCAGAGTAGTGTAAGGGATATACTAGAGGTTGTTGGGATTGAAAGGTGCATGAAGAATGTTGCTAATGAATAGTTAGCATTGAATGATGCTTTTATGTTTGTTCGTGAGGATGTAGTTGTTGATTTATCTCACGAGTTAGAATTGAGTATGGGCTCAGTTGATTCTACCGGGTTAGCACTGATGAGCATTGTGAACGATTTTACTGAATATATGTGTTTGGTGAGGGCATTGTTGGAACAACCTTTCGACTCTAAAAATGGTGAAGCAGTGTATGCTGAGAGTACATTGAAATCTTGCATCATACTTTGTCTGACTTGCATATCATTTTATATGATTTGCTAGGTAAAACAGAGCGATGCTTAACGATATTGGAAGATAAGTGGTTGATTAATGAAGGAAGGCTTATCGTATCATGGTGATTTCAGTATCTTGTAACATTGAAAAAGTTAAACAATATTTCTAAGTTGTTTAACAACTCAGAGGTCTTTTGGCAGAAGTTAAGTCAACCCAAACTTTCACTGTGCTTTCTAATCGGGATATATGCAGAGAGTTTTGATGATTATTGGTGGATCATTGAGCACAAGGAGGTAACAAATTGCAAAGTACGGAGACATTTCACAACGAGGATGCTTGAAGAAGCTAGAGGTGGAAACAAGGAGGAGTCATATGAGATGCTCATCGATAAGTCTAAGTTGTTGGAGGTATCTTTCGAATATACTGTTTTTAAGGATCCTGCATTGCTGTAAGGCGATTTGTTATTGCAATTTGAACATGAAGAAGCTACTGGGACTGAAGTGTTGAGAGAGTGGTTCTTCTTGGTATGTTGAGAAATGTTTAATCTTCACAAATCTCTCTTTGTTGCTTGTCCCAATGATCAAAGAAGGTTTTTCCCAAATTCAAGTAACTTTTGTCGTCTTTATACGCAAATTTACATCTAAAAATTATTAACTTTAGTCATTAATATATATTTTTGGTTGCAGCATCTAAAGTGGATCCATTACACCTCGAGTATTTCACCTTCTGTGGTAGAATGATTGCAGTGCCATTAATGCATAAAGTCCACATTAGAGTTGTATTTGATCATGTGTTTTCTTGCAATTGACTGGGGAGAAAATTTCATTGGAGGATATTCAGGATGCAGATCCCACCTTATACAGTAGTTGCAAGCAGATACTTAAGATGGATCCTGAGACAGTGGATTAAGATATACTTAGTTTGACCTTCGCTTATATGCTAAAGAGTTGGGATCCATAAAAATAGTCGAGCTTTGTCCCAATGGGAAAGATATTGTTGTGAACAGTACGAATAGAAAGAAGTATGTTAATCTCCTTATTCAACATCATTTTGTCACATCAATTGCTTCGCAGATAGCTCATTTTTCTCAATGTTTTTCTGATATCACTACCTCCAGTATCAAGACTTTCTTATTTCGGAGTTTATATCTTGAAGATCTTGACAAAATGCTTGATGGAGTGGAACTGCTATTTTTGTCGAAGATTGGAAAGCACATACAGAATGCAATGGATACGAAGAAACTAATCATCAAATATCCTGGTTTTGGAAAGTAGCCATATTTCATCACAGTATTTAAACTTCACACTTTAACCCGCTCTTTCTAACACATATTTATTTTCTTTTTTTCTTTGTGAGTAGATAGTTGAGGGTATGCCTACTGAGAAGAAAAAGGCGCTTATTTTCTTCTGGACTTCAATAAGGTATCTACCTCTAGAGGGTTTTCGCTTTTTAGATTCTAGACTTTGCATCTCTAGAACCTCAGAGTCTTGTCAACACTTGCCTTCTGCATAAACATGCTTCTACCAGTTGTGCGTTCCTACTTATTATGATAGGTTTGTGATGCAAAATTGACTCGAAATGATCACCCAAGAACTTATTGGTTGCAACTTTGGTAACCTATGATCACACATAGACCGTTTATATTGTTGTACTCAAGTGTAGAATATGCTTTCCAGTATAAAACTCTGACTTTTTTATATAGAATCTATGAATGTCATTCAATATTAATTATCGTCGTCAACCTTCTCTTAGTTCTGATACTCTTCAATATATTTCTAACTTGATCACTTTGGAAGATAATAATAGATTGTGTACTATGCCTGATGAAAAAGAAATTAAAGAGGTTGTTTTCAATTTTAGTGTTTTAAGTGTTGCAGGGCCAAATAGATATAATGGAACATTCTTCCAAAGTTGTTGGGATATTATCAAAGAGGATATCATAGCACATGTTCAAGACTTCTTTAAAGGGATAAAACTGACCTAGTACTTCTCGCACACTTGCCTAGTGTTAATTTCTAAAATTGACACCCCTAGTTGCTTTGGAGAGTTCAGGTCTATAAGTCTTTCAAACTTTACCAACAAAATTGTTTCCAAAATATTTTTCTTGAGATTAAATCCTATGTTGAAAAATATAGCCTCTCGCTTTGTAAAAGAGAGACTATTCACAGAGAGTGTTCTTTTAGCGCAAGAAATCATTCATAATTTTTCTAAGACCAACAAGGGTGGCAATATTGTTTTGAAACTTGATATGACCAAAGCATATGACAGAATGTCTTGGCACTTTGTGATATCTGTTTTGACTAAGTTTGGCTTCTCTAAATAATGGACGAACATGATTGATCTTATCTCTGAAAATTTGTACAATGTGGTTATTAATGGCGCTAGATATGATTTTTACTCTTCTTCTCTAGGTTTAAGAAAAGGTGATCCTCTTTCCCCCTCTTTTTATTTTGGTTGTAAAGGTCCTCTCTAGACCTTTAAATGATCTGAACGATCATAATAGATTAATCCCCTTTTCCATGCCTCTTAATTGTCCTAATATAAACCATTTGGATTATGCTGATGACATTGTTATTTTTAGTAGTGGCAATACTCCTTCTATGAGACTCATCACGAACTGGATAAACGTCTATGATTCAAGTTCTGGTCAGCTAGTTAATAGAGATAAAAGCTTCTTTTTACCTGCTTCTAAAACTTCAGCTCGAAGGATTAATAGGTTAAGGAGATGTACTAATTTCATGGACAAAAACTTTTCTTTTACTTATCTTGGTTTCCCCTTGTACATTGGAAGAAAGAAGCTAGAATATTTTGATTATATGGTTAGTAAGGTTGTCAAAAGGCATTAGATACATTAGGACCCCCACTGTTGAAGGCTACACTAGATTCTCCAACCCAATGACCATTCGTTTCAATGGTTTGAGTAGGATTGCAGTACTTGTTGATTCCAATCCAATTAACATTAATTAATTCATCAATTCCAAAATCAGATATTACAATCCAGTTGACTACCTTGGGATTCAAATATACATAGATTCTCTCACAAGGGAAAAAAGATATCAATACCAAAATTCACTTAAAATAAAAATGCATGAAACTTACATTCCAGAGGAATTTTTTGTTTTTTCAGTCACCGCATAATAAATAGGACTTAAACAGGTAATTTTCTTGTAACTTAGTGTTGTTCGAAAATCGTCACAACTACTCAAATCATATACATTCTCTAATGAGATTATGCACAATTCATGTTGTGTAATGTTATGGATGTTTTTAGCCAAAAGCTCTACAAAAAGTCACTAAAGGTTGGAAAACAATACAAAGTAAATATTATTTAGGACAAGAAGTGAAGTCTAGTCTTGATACTATCATATTCTCATACGCAAACCTAATTACTTTGATTTTATATATAAAACTATTTACTTTGATGTAATTTCTAAATATTACTTGTAAGTTTTCATAACTTTTATCTTTTAACATGTTTTTTTAAGTTTTTCGAGACTTGCAATTTTGAATGATTCAATAAAGGTTATAGTTCATATATATTAGTGACCCTAATAAAGCTCAACTAAAAATTAAATCAATACTAATGCTAACAAAAAAATTAATTCAACACTAAAACTAACAATAATATTTAATATTTGTTCTTTAGTTTTACATTGGTCTAGACATTTGAAATACATAACATAATTTTAATTTTTCTTTAATGTTTAATCATGTAATTAATACTTAACAAACTTATTTTAAAATGATTTAGTATTTTTAAATTATGATCATTTTCATTATGACTTATCAATTTGAAATATTTATTTTATACGATTTCATTGTTGTTCTTTATTGAATATTTTAGTGTCATCACTTATTTTATATTTTGTTATTTTCTTAAAAAACACCTTAAATAGTTATATTTTGATTGGATTAAAGAAATATTTGGAGCACAAGTTAATTATGTGTTTGTATGAATAATTTACCCAAAAAAAGTCCAAAGTTTATTAGTTTGGTTTGATTTTAAAAAGTTTAAAATATATTTGAAAAATCTAAATTAACCGGAAAAACCCAGATTTTATTAGTTTGGTTTGATTTATAAATTTAAAATTTTAACACAAATAATTTTATTTGATATTTGAAAAACTCAAACCAATCCGATCATGTACACCCACCCATATTCTTGATAATTGATCCAAACAAATCTAGATAGACAAACTTAAAACTTCTGTAATGATGCACTAACCTGGACAATATTGCTGCTGCGCTTAAACCTGAACATATCTGTCGTTCCATAAATTAGTATTGCACCTAAGTGGCACGCTTTTCTAAAAGTTCTGCCTAGGAGTGGCAAACGAGCTGATCGAGTCTATCAAAAACGAGTTACATAAAAATTAACACACAAAAAGTGTGTAAATTTTCTCAATAGCTCCAATATTACAACACAGAATACAAAATACCAGCCTCTAATCATGACTAATGACCAACATTACACACAAGATAAGAGGAAGCATAGAACAAAGACCAGGACACCAATAAGGAAGACAATTGAGTTTTCCTTTATTTCCACTATGAAATATAGTTACCTCAAAAAAAAAAAAAAAGTACAAGGCTGAAGTTAAAGCCATTGCAAACCATTGTCGTTTTTCACACGACAGGAAACTAAAAAATCAGGTCTTACGCAGTGAATAACAGAAGCAGCGACACATTGAAATTCACTAGTTGGTAAGCCCAACAACCTCTGAAGTTTATACTTTCAACTGGAAATACAAACCTGCAAAAAGGGGAAATGTCACACTTTAGGGAACACAACTTTATATGTACAACAAAAACCAGGATATATTGCAAAATCAAGAACTTCTGAACTTGCATAAGAATTGTGTACCAAAACATGGATCATTAAAATCTACAACATAAAAACAAACCTACAATATGAATTTTTAGTTGCAATTCTTTGCCCGAATTATACGTGTTTGAGAGCTCAAAGCAATTTGTTATCACTATTCAACTTGCATAGATTAATTTTGAAATATAGTTTCACTGGACAAACAAATAGACTTATTCTTTTTTTGTAGAGCCCATATCAACTTGCCAACTGACTTTTACTCATTAACTAGCAGATTGTTGAGAAACCATTCTATCCAAGAACATGTTTGGTTTGAGAAAAGAAAGGAAAGAAGAAGGCCAACTTCTTGATTTTGTTCCACAAGACTATTTACTCTACCTCACCGGCCCATACAGTATGAAAGTAAAAGATATTTACCGAACGACATTAACACAGGGAAATTAAAAACTAGAAAAAGATGAGAAGATAGAGATAGAATAAGAAAGATTGGACAAAATCTAATAGAAGCAGCAATTCGCTAATTAGTCAAGCCAAGTAAAATATACTTAAACCTACTAATTAGTAATCCAATCACAAGAAATCAATCCAAAGAAGAAGAAAAATTGAACTCATACTTGAACACTTACTAGATAAATCCAAAAAGGGTTTCAAGTGAAGAGGATAAAGATATTCCCACAAAGGCATGCTTTCTCAAGAGAGTTCTTCATCAATGGTTCATCAAAAACTCCGCAAAACCCTACATCACCTCAATGTATAACTAGCTAAATGACGGGATCCGGCCCAAGTCCAAGTACTTCAAAATAATAAAAGCCCTAACATGATCAAATGAGTCGTGAGGCTCGCGGGGCATGTGGGACCATGCTTGAATCATCCTAGAAACTCTAATGGTGGTTAACTCATAATCAATGTTCGTCAAACCCATGGTCAAACTTGGTCAACTCTAGATCAACCCTTCAAAAAGCCTACCGGTTTCTTAATGATCTATGCCTGTGGTCATGTTGTCATTTACTTTCTCCTTTAAATCTACTTTCAGCAAGGTTTAAAAATTCATGTGGACGTGAAACAGTACATACTACATTATTTCCCGTTATTTTTTTATTCCGTAACTATACAAATGAAATATCGATGTCTGTTCTAATGTTACTTCCCCTCCTGCAACTCTCCTCTTTCATCCCTGCTACTTTTTTTGTTTATCAAAGCTCATCCTCCCTAATAACAGTACATGACAAGACAAGTAAATCTTGCTTTGCCATCGCTATTGCACTGTCCTTGCAGAAAGAAGCCATCACAATGGCAATTGTAAAACATTATTTATTAAAAATGACTCAGAATGGTGATATGAAGTCATAAGGAACCTATTGATGGTATCAGAAAGATATTGTAATTCTTTTATGGTTCTATTCATATTCCTAAGTTTAGTGACACCTCCAGTCCTCTTCGACAGAATCTCAATTCCTGTATTATTACATGTACTATATCTGATCTTCAATTTGTAAGAGGAGCCATTTTAGTCCTTCCTCTAGTTATAATCAACAAATTTCAATAGGACATTGAAAAGCACAATCTTTTACTCCCCTTTGTTCCTCTTCCATTGCATATATCCTCAGACACCTACATCTTATTCAAATAAGTCACTTCATTTCTTTATGAATCCCTGTTCAACACCCTGTGAACTATCCAGGAAGCCAGTTGCTTGTAGGCGTTGAAGGCAAGATTAGAGTGTATAAGAGGGATATGATGGCATAGACCATATCAAAGGAAGAGAATGGAGGTGGAAGCCAAATATGGAACTTCTCATGTAATTTTGCTGACTGCATTCACTAAATGGATGAAATTCACCTTAAATGGAAGGTTCAATGTTTTGAGAACTAGAATACAAGCACTAAAACTAACCTCAAAATATGGTGAATTAAAATAAAAATAACTGTTATCAAAATTTAAATCTGCTACCTCCCTTTTACTAGTTTTGATCCTAACGATCAGGTGTGTGGAGATGACAGCAATTTTCTAGAGAATACAGAAAGCTTTTGTGAAAAATGACTCAATTATCAGAAATGTAGCCAGTTAAACAACTGTTCCAATTGGTCAGGCCAAGCTTGATATTTTCAGGCCAAGGGTGTGAAAGGTGTCAAGGTAAAAAGGGTTTCAACTGACAGTGGAGTTGTACACTAATATAACACTGCTACATAAAGGAAGAGGAAGATTAAGGAGGGAAAGAATTCATCTAGAAAGTTTTACCTCTATTTAACAGCATTTTGGTATTTTAACCTACATTGTCAAATGTATTTCTTGTGCTTTTTTGTGGTTGTTGCTTTCCCCTCATTTTTTTTATCTCAAGGGAATTATTGTGGGTGGGCTATCATAGGGACAGATAAGTAAACAATCAAAGTGACCAAGGTCAAACTTGTATTGCAGCTAGTCTTTAGCTTCATTTACAAAATCCGGATGAAATTTTGAATAACTTTGAGTTCCAATTACTGTATATACAAAAAAACACAGAAAAAACAGAATCACCAAAAATACCCTGACATGTTGTGACTTGGATTTTATGCATGGATTAAACTTGTTATATTGAGTTTAATTTACAATGAAAGAATTGAAAAAACAAATGTGGAACCAAAAGATTAAGGAAAGGAAGAGAAATCTAGTGCATTTGCAGAAGTTTTACTCTGTTAAGTTAATCCTTTCTCAGTAAACCTATGAAAACGTCAAAAACCTGAAGGATCTACAGCATACTGGTAGATGCACCAGATTCATGGAATCTGTAAGGAAATTTGGATATCTTTTTAAAATACTTTATATCGAGGGAAAGCTATGTCATGATTCATTCTAAGTCATTGTAGTGTGTCACTAGCAAGGAACAATCACTGTGAATGGAAGATTTAAGAAACCCATTGCTTAATGGTGATTTCCTAAGCCCAAAGGTAAGAATTAAGGACTTCATGCGCCCTAAGGTAAGAGTTAACTCTTATTCTTACAGTTTTGAGTTAGATATCATCTACTCGCGATTGATAGAATGTTAGAGCTGGCATAAGTGTAAATACAGGACTCTTGAGATATAGATTGAAATGCTAAAGCATGGATAGTAACAGGTGACCAATTTGACAGTTTTTTGATCATAGATCAATACATATATTCTCTTGTTGAGTCAATTGGAGTCGAGCAAACTCTGATTGAAGTTTTGATTGGGTTTTTCCTAGATCATTAAAGATGCTTTGGAGTCGAGACCAACAAGGATTGAAGTTGTGGTTACTATAGTCTGACCCATAACTGGTTTTATATCAAAATGCATGATATCAAATTGATTTATGCATGTTTTAGAAAGAATTATTATATTCTATGTTTCCAGAGTAGTTGTATATGTATGCTCTTCACATTTAAGCATGCATTGGGAAAACTACATGCAAGATGTGGCTATGATTGGGTAAATGCCTACTATATCTTGAGCAGCTATCATGATTTATACTAATGGTTTATAGTGTTTATGACAGTGTATATGTACTTTGAAGAGCCTGTTTGAAATTGAAGCAAGACTAACTAGCTTTGAGTAAAATATAGTTGATGTATGATTCTTATACAAGATTATGAAGTACTTCACATGCTATACATTAAGCTGCATGCCTAAGTCTAGAAGAGTTTTTGGGAAGAAGGTTGCAAGATCTCGGATGATATATGCAACCTTAAAAGAGTTGATCATATCACAAGAAGAAGCAGATACGGCTTGTGCTAGTGTAGCTTTAGATTCATTACTGTGCTAGCATCCCTACTAGCTGATCGAGATGGCTTCAGACTCTCATAATGGACAAACAGGGAAAAAGATACCTCACTGATCAAGGTAGGATCAGACTGTTGTGCCAGTATCTACAATGCGGGTAGTGCCAGACTATAGTAAATGTGATCCTCCGTAATATATGGTGTGCTTCAATGTTCACAAAAGATTGAAAAATAGAATCACTCGTGACTCATGAGGTATGCATAGTGAGTTATAACTATTGTGATACATAAGACAAAAGTATCAATAATAGCATTGTCACAAGTTTTAAATCAGTTAAGATATTTCCAGTTTACAGATTACTGGCAACGGATTTGAAGATGGTGCAAATCATGTTTTTGAATCTTCTAGTCTGATTAGTTATAGATTGGCAATATTATTAAGTGGACTCCCACCTCACATTTCATGATTCTAGATTTTGACCAAACTCTCTGGAGAGTCCCAGATTCCTACATTGAAGTTTCTATTTCTAGGTTAGACTATTATTGATGAAATAGTTTCAAATAGACTCATAGAAGCTGAAATAGATAATAATTCCAATCTAATAAAAGGGCAAGATCAAATATACCTAAGATAACAGAATCATTCGGACTCAACAGCTTCAACCACCTTAGGCCCTGCAATCAAAACGAATACATAAGATTCAGAAACCAAAAACAAAACCTTTAAATCTCAAAGAAGTATAAATGAGCAAAGGGCTAGACCATGCATAAAGGGAGGACGAAGGTCCTTGCCCCACCCAACACCGCGGGTTGCGTCAAGATACTGCTGAACAAGGTGGCGGCACTTCTGAAGATGGTTAATACCTTCGATACGGTAGCACCAACGGAGCTTTTCACGGAGGATCTTGGCTTTTTCAATGTCGATCCACTTCTCCCTCACCAAATGCTCCCTCATCTCTAAGAAAGCTACCGGATCCTTATACGGGTTATTCGGGTCGAAATCATCGGGTGCTCCTTCATCAAACTGTACTCCTTTCTTCCTCCCCATTTTTTCTGTCAGATTCCTCTTCTCCTTCTTCTCTCGAATTGATTTTTGTAGTGATAGGGATTTGAGTGAGATGATGAGTGAATTTGGGTTCAATGATTTGGGCTTGGGTTGAACTTGTATTAAGTTGACCTATTCCAATGCACTAATTAGGCCCAACTTTATTCTACATTTGTAGTTGGGCATCCTCTTTATTCTTTTCAAATTAGCAATTAAGTCATAATACCTAACATGTTTAGTTAAAATAACAACATTTTAAAATATTTATTTAAAATGTCAGAATGACAATACTTTAGAAAATAATATGTATTCAGATTTTAGTATTTAAAATTAATTTTATTTATGAAAACAGTCATATATTAGACCAAATTCTAAACCAATCAGTTATCAATACCCATTAACCTTCCTTCTTCACCTTTCACGTTTCTACCCCCACCTTTCACATTTCTATCCCTTTTTCACGTTTCCAAATTCTTTCTTCAAGGTGCTCACAAATTGTTTATCAAAATATATATTTTAATTCAAGAAATTTTCTCTAAAAGCTAAAATATTGTTGTTTTGAAAATTTTTCCTTTGAAAAAAGCTCAAATTTACGCCACCATCCAGATCTATAAAAGCCTTACATCGTCCCTTACCTTCTTCCATCGCCGGCTTTACTAGTACCTAACTCTTCCATTTTTTTCAATTGTTCTAATTAATTTGTTGAGTTGTGTTTGCTTAGTTATGTATATTTTGTTCTTGGAGTTGAATTTTTATCGAAAATAGTCCATTGGAGTAAGATCTGCGGACTATTACCTAATGATTCACTTTAGAATTTGGGGCTGGTTTGATTCGATAGCCGCATAACCCAAAATGTGAAAAAATCATCAGAAATTAAACCATTTTTGTTGATTTTTTAGCAGTTTGAGTCTTTCTTCGAAAGAATCATATTGCTTTATTATCCGACAATGGTATTCTCATATCCTATAGCCTTGTAGAGCAGCATCTCTGCTATTACTATTTGGGAATTGCCATGAGAAGTGCATTTTTTATAATTAAATTCATACTTTTTGTTATTGTTTTAAGTTTTTTATTCGTCAATTTTTTTTATTTTTCTGCAAGTTTGTTTACATATTCATCTAATATTTATGTATTTCTGATTTCTAGTCGATTAAATAATTTTTTTCGATTTTTTTATTTTGTTTTAATATTTCAAATTTATTAGAATCTACAAATCCATTCGTATGTTTATTTTGTTTGATTTTTAATACATTTATATTTGCTTTTAGGGTTTTAGATTCGGGGAAAGCATCTGTCTGTCTATGTTAGAATATATGACAATATATTCTGACAGATTGTATATATTTAGCTTTTATATAAAGATAGGCATATATTTAGTTTATATATATAGATAGGTAATTTCCGTACTTATATCTTGTAATATGTGTATATATACTACGGATGAAGAATGAAATAAATCAAGGGATTAATCTCTTTCATGGTATCAGCTGTCTAGGGCACAATCCGACATTCTTCCTTCGTCATCGTGACCCCATGCTACCGCCGCCCCCTCCTCCCCCCACCTCTTCCTCTTCTGCTATTCTCCATCACTATGTCTCACTCCAAATCTTCCTTTCATCCTGCTCTTGTTGTCTCCAACATCAAGAATCATGTTCCCATCACTCTTGAGATAGAGAACGTCCAATATTCCACCTAGGCGGAACTTTTTAAGATTCATGCAAGATCCCATCGGATAATTGATCATATTATTCCTCCGAAAGCGGGAACGGAGAAACGGCCTCAACAAGAGGAGGACAAAGAATTGTGGTCCACCCTTGATGCCACTGTTCTCCAATGGCTCTACGCTACTATTTCTCATGATCTTTTGCATACCATTCTTGAGCCTGACACCACGGCTATAGAGGCATAGAATCGCTTGCGTGACATATTCCAGGATAACAAACACTCTCGTATTGTCACCCTTGAGTACAACTTCACTCATGTCGACATGGCGGATTTTTCGAATGTCTCTGCCTATTGTCTCTAGCAGATCAACTCAAGAATGTTGGCTCCCTGGTGGCTAACGATCGTCTAGTTCTTCAATTGGTCTCTGGCCTTACCGAGCCCTACCAAGGTGTGGCCACTCTTATTCACCAACGTGACCCTTTGCCGCAATTTTATCAAGCTCGTTTAATGCTCACTCTTGAAGAAGTTGGCCATGTTAAGAAAGCAGCCCAAAGTTCCTCCACTGCATTAGTTGCTCGCTCGTCAGAGGGTCCTCCTGATGTTCCTTAAAATTCCTCTTCCAACTGCCCTACTAATGGTGGGAAGAGGTACCACGGCTGCAACAACAATGGCGGCAGGTCTCGCGGCAACACTAGGCAGCGTGGAGGCAGCAGAGGCGCTGCCAACAGTGGCGAACCTGCAGGCCATGGTGGCCAGTTGAGAGGCGGCAACAATCACGGCAGCATTGGACAGCATCCAGCGGCGCAGCACCATCCGCCGTATTCACCTTGGACTAGCGGGCAACAGTGGCCATGGATGGCCTCTTAGGGTCCTTGGGCTGTACCTCCATGTCCATATCCATCAACCGCTTGGTCCCTACCAAATTATGGGCAGCAGCAGCCTCCACGAGCAGGTGTCCTTGGTCCCCGCCCCCATCAGGCATACACGGCAACCCCTACCCCTACGGACATTGAGGCAGCGATGCATACTCTTAAGATCACTCCTCCGGATGCAAATTGGTATATGGACACCAGTGCCACTTCCCACATGACATCCACATAAGGTAACCTCACGTCCTATTTTAATAAGAGCATTAATCGTGGTATAATGGTTGGTAATGGTCACTCAATTCCAATTCACGGTTATGGTCACACAATGTTGTCTTCCCCGTGTCCTCCCTTGCACTTAAAAAATGTCCTCCATTCCCCTCATCTAGTTAAAAATTTGGTGTCCGTCTGCAAATTTACCACTGATAACTCTGTCTCTGTTAATTTTGATCCTTTGGGTTTTCTGTGAAGGATTTTCAGACGGGGAGGCTGGTAATGAGGTGTAACAGTCAGGGAGAGTTTTATCTAATCACTAATCCTGTCACTTCACCATCTACTTTTGCTGCTTTGGCACCGTCTCTTTGGCATGATCGTTTGGGTCACCCGGGCGCACCTGTGTTGAATTCCCTTAGGAAGAATAAATTGATTGATTGTAATTAAAGTAGAGATGTTCGTATCTGTCATTCGTGTCCTCTTGGAAAACATGTTAAGTTGCCATTTTATGCTTCAAATTCTCGCACTCTTATGCCTTTTGATATTATACATAGTGATCTTTGGACATCACCTGTTTTGAGTTCCTCCGGTCATAAATATTATATCTTGTTTATGGATGATTATTCGAAATTATTGTGGACATATCCTTTGTCGCAAAAATCACAAACCTTTTCCACATTTTTAGCTTTCAAGACATTTATTCGAACTCACTTTGAGCGGGATATAAAGAATATCCAATGTGATAATGGCAAGGAATTTGATAATGGCCCTTTTTAGGACTTCTGTAAAACCAATGGTCTATCGTTTCGTTTGTCCTGTCCTCACACATCATCTCAAAACGAGAAAGCCGAACAACAAATCCGTACGATTAATAACATTGTTCGTACCTTATTGGCCCATGCTTCCCTTTCGCCTTACTTTTGGCATCATGCGTTACAAATGGCAACTTACCTTCTCAACATCCTTCCTCATAAACTGTTAAACTATCAATCTTCTCTTAGCATTCTTTTTCAAAAGAACTCATCTTATTCTCATCTTCATGTCTTCGGGTGTTTATGTTATCCTCTCATTCCTCCACACTAATAACAAAACTCCAACCCCGGTCAACCCCGTGTATTTTTTTGGGATATCCGTCACATCATCGTGGGTATAAATGCTTTGATTTGTCCTTTCGCAAAATCATCATTAGCCGTCACGTAATATTTGATGAGATGCAATTTTCTTTTGCCAAGGTACATACTCCTTAAAATCACACGTACCAATTTCTAGATGATGGACCCTCTCCATATGTGGTTCATCATCTCACTAACCCCACGAACCCAACGACTCCACCCCTTTCTGCCGCACAGCTGCCCAGCCCGCTATGACCAGCTAGCGGGTCTACCTCCTCACCTGGGAAGCTCACTTCATCGCTGCCTGCTGGGCAGCAGCAGTCCGCCTCCTCTTCCCCTCTTCCTCCTTTCTCTCCTCATCGATCAACTCCCGTCTCGCACTCTAGTCTACCCTCCGGTCCTGTTACTAGAAGTCAACATGAGATCTATAAGCCTAAGAGGTCTTTCAACCTTTATACATCCGTCTTAAAATCCCCTCTACCCCGTAACCCCGTGTCTGCTCTTCGTGACCCGAATTGGAAATTGAATATAATGCTCTTATTAAAAATAAGACGTGGGAGTTGGTGCCCCGTCCTCCAAATGTGAATGTTATTTGGTGTATGTGGATTTTTGCTCATAAAGAAAATTCTGATGGTTCATTTGAGCGACATAAAGCTTATCTTATTTTTAGTCTGATTGTCAAACTGGCGACTATTCGTACAGTTCTTAGTCTAGCTCTCTCCAAGGCATGGACGATTCACCAACTTGACGTAAAGAATGCATTCTTACACGGCGAGCTCAAGGATACTGTGTACATGTATCAACCTTTGGGTTATTGGGATCCTGATCGGCCTAATCATGTATGTTTGCTGCAGAAATCTCTTTATGGACTGAAACAGGCTCCGCGGGCTTGGTATAAGAGATTTGCTGATTATGTCCATACCCTTGGGTTTTCTCACAGTAAGACCGATCATACCTTGTTTGTTTATCGTCAAGGTTCTTCTATGGCTTATCTTTTACTATATGTCGATGATATTATTTTAACTGCTTCCTCCGATGAGCTTCATTAGTCTATCATATCACTTCTTAGCTCTAAATTTGCTATGAAGGATTTGGGACTGTTGAGTTATTTCTTGGGCATTACGGTCACTCATCATAAAGCTGGGTTATTTTTATCTCAAAAGAAGTATGCAGCTGAGATTATTGAATGCACCGGCATGTCATCGTGTAAGCCATCTCCTACTCCGGTTGATACAAAGCCGAAGCTTGGAGCTACCACGAGCACGCCATTTGCGAACCCATCACTTTATCGAAATCTTGCCGGGGCACTCCAATACCTCATGTTCACAAGACCCGATATTACGTATGCGGTGCAACATGTGTGCTTGTTCATGCATGACCCACGGGAGGAGCACATGCACGCCTTCAAGCGCATCGTGCGTTACCTACAAGGTACTTTGGATTATGGTCTTCACCTGTATCCTTCTTCCACAACAACCCTTGTCTCTTATACTGATGCTGATTGGGGTGGGTGCCCCGATACACGACGTTCGATGTCTGGTTATTATGTCTTTATGGGTGATAACTTGATCTCATGGTCTGCTAAACGTCATGCAACTTTGTCTCATTTGAGTGCAGAGGCAGAATACCGAGGGGTTGCCAATGTGGTTTTTGAATCATGTTGGTTACGTAACTTGCTTTTGGAACTTCATTGTCCTATTCCACGAGCTACTTTGGTTTACTGTGATAATGTTAGTACCATCTATCTGGCTGGTAATCTGGTTCAGCATCAACGCACTAAGCACATTGAGATGGATATATATTTTGTACGGGAAAAGGTGGCTCGTGGCCAGGTTCGAGTTCTTCATGTCCCCTCTCATTATCAGATTGCAGATATCTTCACCAAAGGCCTTCCGTTGGTGTTATTCAAAGATTTTCGGGACAGTCTTAGCATTTTGCGACCTCCCGCTTCGACTGAGGGGGTGTGTTAGAATATATGACAATATATTCTGACAGATTGTATATATTTAGCTTATATATATAGATATGCATATATTTAGTTTATATATATAGATAGGTAGTTTCCTTACTTGTATCTTGTAATATGTGTATATATACTACGGATGAAGAATGAAATAAATCAAGGGATTAATCTCTTTCAGTCTACAATGTCTGAATCAACAGTTTATTTGTGTATTCATTCTATCTATATATCAAAAAGTTTTACATTTTTTGTTTTTACATTGTATTTCAATCTCAATTAGTATACCAACATGTTTGTATTTCCTTCTTAATTTGTATTCATCCTAACTGTATGTTAACAATTTTGTATTTTATTGGGTATTCATTTTGTATTTCAATCTCAATTTATATGTGAACAAGTTTGTATTTCTCTTTTGTTTTGTTTTTAACCTAGCTAATTGTATACCAACAAGTTTTGTATTTTATGTGCCTACTTTACCTTTCAAAGTCACTTTGTATTTCAAATGAAGAGAGTATTTCTTTTGTATTCACAACTTTATATTCAATCTCACTTTGTATTTTCATCTCACTTTTGTATTCATATATTGTTGTAATCAACATATAGTTCATGATCGATTAGTTTGTATTTTACCTTTCAAAGTCACTTTGTATTTCAAATGAAGAAATTATTTCTTTTGTATTCACAACTTTATATTCAATCTCACTTTGTAGTTATAACTTTGTATTTTCATCTCACTTTTGTATTCATATATTGTTGTATTCAACATATAGTTCATGATCGATTAGTTACATTAACTTAATGGGATACAAATTATTGTATGCATTCAAACAGAAAAAACAACTACTAAACAAAAAAAAAAAACAATTTCATTCGTTATACATCATAATTTGGATACAAAATAATCAAAAAAAGCTATAAATCCCAATACATACAAAGATTTCACTGATTCAATCAGAAAAAAAACAACTCTTGTACTCGACATATACGAATATCTCATCCAAATAAATAAAAAAAAAAAATACCTGATTGTTTTTCAATTGTTCACTGGATGCGACAAATCTATAGTCGTCAATTTTGAAAAATTCCGTTTGAAAAATATGTCGTATTCAACTTGAAGAAGCTTTGAAAGTTATCAAATGAATGATTCGGAAGACAAACTAAATTATTTTAATTTTTTTTTTTGATGTTCTTAAGAAAATAGAAAAAAAATGCTCGACGGAAAGATGGCTATTTATGCTCTTTTCAAAATGTAACTAATTAGTATTTAAAATCTTTTTACCCTTTTTTATTTTTTTTGTTCCATGATTTTCTCTATTCTGTTATTAATTAATTGTATTCTTTCAAATTAATCAAAATGAAATAAATACATAACTAATCCCTTAACAAACTAAAATAATGACATTTTTAATAAATAATGAAACTATTGCTAAGGAGACCCACTAAAAGCTAAAATATTGTTGTTTTGAAAATTTTTCCTTCTTTTTTTAAGAAAAATTTTAACTTTTGCTTATGAATTTTTTTTAAGAAAATCCATATTATTTGAAATTTTAAAATTGAAGTTAGAGATGAACATGTGTTTAGTCATAGTTTTGTAGTTAATCTTTTGAAAATAGATATATTTTAAAAATGTATATAAAATATTATTTGATTTGAACATGGAATATAATTTAAAGAGAAAATGGTCTAAAACCCCCCCAACTTATACCCGAAATCCCAACTACACGCTCCAACTTTACGTATGTCCTATTACCCACCTGAACGTTATATTTCTCTATTTTATACACACCTAAGTGCTGACTTGTCATGGAAGGTGTTCTCACCTTCTCTAGGCGCGTTAGAGGGTTAATTTTGACGAAAAATTCCTCCTCCATTAAGAACTTTGCCCCAAAAATCTTCCAAATCAAAGCAAAATTCAAGCTTGAATAGGCCTAATATAGTGAAACTCTAAATAATTTTCTTTAATAAATTGTAATACTAAGAAAATTTCTAATCCTATATTCAATACCCAATAGATCTACGGAATAAAATTTCAACTGATTTTAATAACTGGTCAAATTCCTGTAAATCTGAAAATGCAGCGCCATATCTTCATCTTCTTCATCCCGTTGCTCTGAATAATTGAAGCAAAGTCGTCTTAAAACTTCTTTAAACCACGCTAAATTTTAGATATAAGCTTTTCTTGACATTTCTATTTTTTTGATATATTACCCATTCAAAACGGTACTCATTTGTGGCAAGTAAAATTTTAACCCAAGCCTTTTGAACCAACTTTAATGGAGGTTTCAAGTTGGTGGTTCACATTTTAAACCCATGAGTTTCAGTTTTTTGCCATATGAAACTCTTCAAAACATTAGCGGAAGTTGCTCCCAATCCAGAAAATAGATCTAAAAATTCCATATGAAAGCTCATCGGTGTTCATGGAGTTCCAAAGTTCAAATCTAAAAATTGCAGCCATGAACTTAGTCAAACACTCAAACTTAGTGTTTTTAGCTTGAAAAATTAGCAACCAACAATGTTATCAAATAGTTTCAAATTTGAAGATCAAAATACATCCATAAACTTTGATGTTATGACCTTAAACTAGAATTTAAAACAATAAATAAAAAAGGAGAATTTTTCTTTTTTAAAGTTTTTAATAATATTCCACGTGTCAAATGCGTGACTTTCACCCAGCAACATATATGTGGTTGTGGCATTTTAGGTGTGTACAAAATAGAGAAATATAAAGTTCAAGTGGGTAATAGGACACCCGTAAAGTTGGAGTGTGTAGTTGGGATTTCGGGTATAGGTTGGGGGGGGGGGGGGTTTTAGATCATTTCTCTAATTTAAAAGAAGTTATTCTATGAAATAAAAAATTTAATTTTTTTTGAAAACATAATATATTAAAAAATAAAAAATAGTAGTAAAAACGAGATTTTTGGTGTTTTTTGAATTCTAACTATAAAACTTGAGTTGTATTTGAAATTTTCATGGCCAAATATTATTATTGAAAGATGTGAAATAATTTTTCGAAAATAAGTGAAAATTTGTCATGGCCAAACGGTTTGGATTCATGTACTAATTTTTATAATTTTTGCGATTTATTTGTGTAACCCACAAATTACAATGTCAAGTAAAATGGTCATTGGTATACGAGTTTTAGAGAGGTTTAGCTATCAACCACACTTAGGAGTAAAGTGAAAGGGAAAATCAACCATTATCAGTAATAAACTTGAATAAATGAGGTGTGAAAAAAGAATACAAACGAGGAATGCAATTGCTACTATTAATAAAGCCAAAACAATTCTAATAGACAGACTCATGTTTCAAAATAGTTAACTTTGCTTTTGTATTTTGGTGTTGCTGTGTTTTTGTTGCTTTTTTTTTTTTTTTGTTTCATTTTTTGTTACCTTAGTTGGTATCAAACTCTATTTTGGTGTTGCTACGGTTTGTAACATCTCGGATTTCGAAAGAGCTAACAAGAAATTCGGCCAAGTCACCCATCAGTTTTTAGTTTTTGGTCAATTTCAAACGATCTAGCTTTTAGAACATAAAGAATTAGGTAGCCCATGAGCTATCAAATTGAAGGTCTTTGAGTCCTCTTTCCAATGCCGCCAAATTTGCTAAATTTTGAGCTCGAAGTAAAAAGTTATGCCTTTTGAGTGAAGCCTCTTTATGTAAGGCATTTCATCCGTTTTAGAAAAGGATATTTTGGTCTTTTCCTTTTCCCACTAGACCTAAAATGTTTTTTCACCCCAAATAAGGGTCTAAACTGATTTAGACCACTTTTTCACGTTCCTAAACACTTGGGGATTTAGAGCGAGGTTTCAAGAGGAGAAAAAGGGCTAAGTTCAAGCGTTCTTCCAGACTAGTGGATTTCGCCAAGAACATCATTCTCTCCAGGTATGTAAGGCTTCTCATAGTGTTGGACATGTTCGTCTCATACCATACATCTAATTCATCCATGAAATCGTTATGTTAAGAGATTCTTGAGTAGTTCTTGATTTTAGTTTCATTCTTTAACAATGGAAGTTTTGAGTTTTTTCGGTTGAGGATCTTGAGTATGAGTTGTGATTTTTGAAAGGGTTTGTATGAATCTTCTATGAATTCGTGTTGGGTTTGAGAATCAAGAAGAGTTTAGAAGAAATCACTCAACTCTAGATGAGTTAGGACCCTATATTGAGAAGAAAAAATCATCGATTTTCTGGCTAGGGGTCTGGGGCGGCACGTCACCCACAGCGCCAAGGCTAAACTTCAGTAGTTCAGGCTCTAGGGCAACGCTCCACTCAGTGCGCCGGGGTCACCTGATCCTTTGCTTTCCGTGCTTCATTTTTGGACGTGTTCCTTTGAATCACGACTACATTCTCTTCTTTGTATTAGCTTCTAAAATCTCTATTAATCCTTGAGAGATCCTACATTTCCTAATCACATGTCTTAATTTACATTCAAAACTAAGTAAGTTCAAGAGGTCTTTTTGAGTCACTTTGAGGATTCTTTTGTAATCAACAATGGTTTTGAACTAAGTCGTGAGAGGAATTGAATTCATGATTGAAAAAGAGTATAAGGGAACTAAGTATTCCCTAATGTAACACTTTTACATTTAAAAAGAAAGAAACATTGATTTCTAAATGAGTTTATGAGTCTAGAGATATTTCAGAGAATTACCTCTTTTAAGAGAATCATTTGAGTAATTACCTCAAATTGAGAAAGAGTTATGTTTTATACATTGGAGCATGAGTGTGTATATATATATATTATTGGGAGTAGTATTGAGCACCGATATGTGGATGAGTTCAGACAGCTCAAAATTCTCATAAGTTATATATGCCAACATGGTAAAGGATCATACCTTTTAGATGAATCCTTAGTGCATTCGGGCAACATGCTTCGTTGATACCATTTGCACTCTAAACTCACTTTGGTGAGCCTCCTTGCTTTTCCGAAGGATTCACATTTATTTCTTATTTTGTTAAGTTGTCGGGGTCCTGTCTTGATATCTATCTTAGTATTTAGAGGATTCATAAATAGTTAGAGGTTGAGGAGTCTCTCACTATTTCCTTGTTCATGTTTTGAGACCTTGAGACGATTTCTTATGTTTATTTAAGTATTTTTAGATATTCATTAGTTAAGCTATTATTGAGACATGTTGAGTTTAATAATGCACTTGGAGTCCCATTTTGCTTGAGTACGTCTTCCACTAAGTATTCAACCAAGTCAAGAATTTGCTTGGGGACCAGCGATGGTTCTCGAGTGCCAACCACGTCTAGAATGTAGGCTTGGGGTGTGACACTGTTAAATTGCAATATTAGGTACCAAACTCTACAATGTCAAGTTTGTTTAGGCAATAACCTTTTTCTTCATATCAATTACTCAACTTGTAATTTATATTCAAATTATGATTAAACGAAGTTCTCATTATGTTATAATGATATTCTTTTGGCTATTTTACTTTTAGTGATTTATAGTTGAAAAGTGAATTTGACATGTTTTGAGTATTGCAGTATAGATAGGATCGTACCGTTAGTCGGGTAATTCCTCACCTTCCTCTAGAAGACTTTTAGTGAATTCATAAGTTAAAGTTGCATTCAATACTTTGACAAGGTATAAAGTGACTCCGGCAATGTGGGTAAGACATCATCACGAGACTTATAGAGATTGTTGTCGATAGGAGAAACTCCCTAATAAAGTAAACTGTTTATATTTCAGTATTTGCTATCATTACATCTAATAGTGTATAGGTTATTTGATTTTACTTTACGCGCATGTTTTACTTCAGTTGAGTTATTTTTAATCCTTCAGTTTAGACCATACATTTCATATACCGACGCCATTCGACCTTGCATCGTTTCATGATGCAGATACATATATTCTGATCATCAACATGTGCTTCGTTGAGATCACAACACCACTCATCAGCTTTTGATGATGCCTCGTTGCTTTTTGAAAGATTTTAGTCTTTTATTGCTTTAGTAGTTTTGATTAAAATTGTCGTGGGTCTTGACCTAACACCTATTTGGAAACAGTAGAGGCTTTATAGATAGACATATTTAAAGAGTCTTTCAATATTCATTTTCAAATGTTTTGCAGAACTTTTATCATTGTTATTTAGTATTCTAGACAACTTGAGATTCAGTCAGTTACTTTAAAAGTTTTTCTTCAGTTTTAAGTTTATGTTTGCTTGAGTTAGTTTTCTGCTAAGTAGCAAGCCATGCCAAGGGTTCACTTGAGGATCAGTCATAGTTTTCGAGTGTCGGCCACGTCTAGGGTGTAGGCTCGGGGCGTGATAGAAAATCCTTGTCAACCAATGAGACTGAACTAGGCACCACACCTATAATTCAAACTAGTATGAAAATCTGTCTCAATTTATTTCTCGTTATTTATCATATATTATACTAACCTGTAGGAGAGTTGACTACCAACCTTTGAAAGTCGATTTGGAAGGAACTTTCAATTCAACCCCGCCCCCTCTTGGCTTTTATTATTTCTTTACGTGCCCAACTAACGGGAGATTACAACTTCTGTGGAAATTGATCAAAAGGGTGTTTTTATTTATTGTGGTAATTAAATAGTTCCGTGAAGTAATAGGACCAACAAAATTTAGGTGTCTAATTAAAAAACAATTATAATTAAGGGCAACTATATATATAGAGAATAAATATTTTTAAGGAAAAACTATCTAACTACACATATGTCACTATCATATATACTATATTTACCTCTAGTTTAAAATAATTACACATATTACCACTTTTAATATTTATATCATATATTTTAAAATATTTAATCAGATACACAAATCCCTTAAATATAGTATTGAATAATTATCTTAAATTTAAACTCCTTAATTAATGGTCCATTAACAAGTCAATTTTTTAAAAACTCAAATTTGTTGTTTCCCCCACCCCACCCCCAGCCACTTTATTCCTTCATCTTCTCCCTCCTTTTCCTTCATACTTGCATGTTTAAATCTTCATTATACATATAGGTTTATTTCTATTATTTTATTATTCTCTTGTATGATCTTGATTTTGTATCTGGGTTAAAGTTCATAATGTTTTGAAGTACAATTTTAAAAAGTTTTACAAATTAGGTTTATATTTTTTGATGTGTTGTTTCTCAAATACTTTAATGGATGACTATTTTCAAAATCGGATGATTTTTGTTAAAGGTACTATACATTAACAATATTATACTAAATCAAACAACTTTTATTTAGTTTCAGTCATGAATTTCTCTCATTGCAGGAAGGTTTTGAAGATCCAGAAAGCCAAGGAAAAGCTAGCAGCCAAGAGCTAAATCCTTTAATCATTTATAATGCAGTGAGAGGAATTTCTGATATTGCAGGCTACTAGGGAACCATGAATATATTTTGATTTTTGGTCTTGAGATTTATATGTTGTTTGTTTTCGCTAAAATCGATAGTGGAAGTCTTCCTTCAGTTTGTCGAACTATCTGTTCTCCTAGATATCTCTATTTTTTTTGTTCTGGATATTTAAACTTTTTATGAATATTTGCATTTCAATTCAACTAGGCTATTCATTCTAGTGTTGAATCTCAAATCTGTATATATGAATATGAGTTTGTTTGATGCATTTTCAATCTTTATGAATCAATGTTTTACATCTGTTGTTTCATTTGCCAACATTCAAGCCGAGAATGTTGGATACACATCAGGTGTGTATATATATAGTTAAAAGTTCATGTATCTAAGTTAAGATTATATGTATTTATGAGAAAGAATTTTGAAATTTTTTACTTTTTCTTGGATTAATGATAAGACAGATACCCTACGGTCATGATTTGTTCCTAAAATTTGTGTGTTTCAGTTGCATTTTATATTTAGATCCAATGTATATATTACTATGTATTCGAGATACATGTTTTTTAATATAATGTATGAAATTGATACTTGATACATCAAATTAATACTAGATCATATAAATAGATACATGAAATTAATACTAGACACATATACCAGATACACAAAATTAGTACTAGATACTTCTACGATACATATGAATGTACTTGTATAATACTCATGTATCTAAGTGTTTAGTTTGTTGGATACATCATATATTGATAATGGATACATCAAATTAATGAATTTATTATTTTAAGAGTATTAAATGAAATTAATCAAATTACATGACCAAGATATATATGCTTTGTTTATTACTAATAATATAATGAATTTATTATTTCAAAGGATAATTTTGAAATAATAAATTGAAATTAATTAAATATAGATACACTCCTTGATTTCCGCCTTATACTAAGAGATTTGATTAATTTAAATTTTTAGAATTAATTATTCATGTATTATGAAAACCCTTAATTACTCCTCTAATTAAGAAAATCAGTTACAACCTATTAATTCAAACAAATAAAATACATATCTCAGTTTAAAATTCGATAGATACATGTATCTCCGAATTCAATTTCATGAATCGTAAGCATAAAAATATGGTAAAGAAAATAATATTTGAAACTATTGAAAATCTTAGTAATTAGAGCCTAAACCAGGGGATTTATGTGCCCTATTTTTAATATTATAACTTTTTGATCACCTTGATTGAATGACTCATATCATCCTTAATTCAGTAAGTCAGGTCATTTACCTAATTGTAAGATGAGGGATCATATAAGTTAGCAAATAAAAAGTGGGGAAAAATGGACCTGAGATGTCCGACGTAAACGGAAAGCGGTCAGGTATTGAATTAACGGTGCACAACATGCAATAGTAACTGAAACTTCCAAATACTTACATCTCACTATGAAATATTCATCACACTATTGCTAATAATAGCAATGAATAAAGATTATGTTTGAAGCTGCACGATTTCATTTATGCCTGCCTTCACAGGTTTTTTTTTTCTCCTTTATTTGAATTTTTATTTAGCTATATTCATCCATTGTAGATATGGATCGTTTGAAGATTTTATTAATGAGTAATATAAACTTGTGAGTTGAGTTAATCTTCTTTTTGTGAGTTATGGGTGTATTAAAGACCTCTCTGATTGAATAAACACAAGTAGAATGCTTGATTGCTTTGATTAATTGTGTGCGACCATCTCATTTAAAAGATCGAGTAGTTAGAAAAATGACGACCCTTATTTATTTTAGGCTTACCCACACTCTCTCATGTGTTGCCTGAGTTTTTTTCTTAGGACAAATTGGTGATATTATTATTTATTGTTTAGGAGTGACGGTGAAACTCAAATGCACATGTAATTTTGCGACCACCTTATAAATAGTGGAGATTTGTTGAGTTTCAACTTTGAAGAGTAGGATTAATAGTTGGCGTTATTGTATTTTGGATGCTGAAATTATTTTTTTTAATTTGTAATTTGATTGTTATTATAATACTAAATTCATTATTCATGTACTTAATTTACCATAAAGTATATGCTTAACTTCAATGAAATGTGAGTATTGGGAAAATGTGATTAAACAGTACATGATATGCTTTTAGATAGGAAGGTACGGAGGTCGCGGATAAGGGTAGACAGTTTGTATGTAGTTAGGGATTGTTGTATTACTAGCCTTTTCATATAGTCATTGGCTTTTTGTACCTGTTATCACCTAGTATTATTGTAGTTCTTTTGATATCTCGTATCGTCAGTTGTTTAGTGTGTTTCAATTATTGCATTATTTTGTTGGTTCATCGTGTTAGTTGCTATATTTTCTACACTGTTTTCTTCTACTTTGTTCTTGGATTTACTGCACTCAAGCCAAGGGTCTTCCAGAAACGGCCTCTCTACCTTTAAGGGGAAGTGGTAAGGTCTGTGTACACTCTACCCTCCCTAGACCACCCCACTTATGGGATTCCACTGAATATGTTGTTGTTGTTGCATTCCAATGAAGTATGTGCTTCAATTGTTGCTTTTCGCTTCAGGACTAAAATTACTACCTTAGTCTACAAGTGAATACTAAAATTTCTTGCTTTTTGCTTCATTCCAGTGATGGTCTAAACATTGATGACACAATTGCTGACTGTTTCCATTATGGAGACTTTCTTGATTTGAGCATTTCTACTTCATATGTGATGCAGATATCTTCTGAATTGAATGTTGAGCACTAGTTTACTATCATGAACTCTATCCTGGATCGCGTTGCCAAAGATTATGGTAGACGGAACAACTCAAGTGTTTATAGTACCGGGGACGTCTTTGAGCCTTTGTCAAGTAGTAACGGTGAGGCTGAAGAGACAAAATATTTATTCCATATAGGCTGATCAAAATCTTGTTCTGGCTAATTCCCCTGACTGTGCTTTATTGTTTCTACAGCTAAGCAACGGGCAAAATTGGTAGAATGGTTTAATAGTGTTCTTCCTCACTTGAGTTTGCCAATAAATGCTTCTGATGAGGATTTACGAGCATTGTTGGTTGATGGTTCTGTCTTATGCCAATTATTGAATAAGTTGAAACCAGGTTCTGTACCTGAGGTAATTTATAGCATTTTGATTCTACATAGTATGCTGGAGTAAGTATGTCTTTGTTTGTTGATTTAATTGTATCTTTTGTTCTAGTGTGGTGGTACAGTACACTCTCCAGAGCTACATTCAGAAAATATTAGAAGGTTTTTGTCTGCTATGGATGAAATGGGCTTGCCCAGGTTTCACGCATCAGACTTGGAAGAGGTTAATGAATATAAACTGGTGCTTGTGTCACAACTAACTCATGTAGTTCATTTCTACTTATGATTATAGGAAGTCCTTGTTCTCCCGTTTGGCTATTTTGAAATTGAAACTTGAAAATTTGAGGCTTTAAAGTTGTGTTTGGACATGCATTTTACTTGGAGTTTTGTGAGTGGAAGTCTTAAAAATACAACAACTGGTCCGAGCCCACTTGAAATTTCATGGCCAAACAGATATTTGAAGATAAAATTTCAAAATCTGATCCCGAATATATGGCCACACGCTAGCTTAACTTTGCAGGCAATTTGAGTTGTGTAACTTTTTCCATATGTAGAAAAGCGTTATCTTGCTTTACTTTTATATAGTGAATTGCCATCTATTTTTCATTTTAGATATATTAATAATGATGAATTATCCAGGGCTCCATGAAAATAGTACTGGAAAGCCTTTTAACACTTCGGGCAGAATTTAAGCTGAATGATGGAGGATACAATTCGAGCACAGTATTATCCAGTAAATATGGAGCTGATGCAAGCAGAAGATGGAAACTGTCGGGTGAAAATTTGGGATGTGGTGATGTTTCATACATAGGAGAATTTTCATCAAGAACTCACTCTACCTCATCCCCAGGAGAACGGATGAAGACAGGATCAGATTCAAAATTCCATCGTGCGTTGAGAAGTCCTGTAGTGACAGGTATTGATGTTTGATTCTCCTTCCAAATACAATTACCAAAACCAAAATTCAGTCCTTAAAGAAAAAAAGGAGCATGGGCTCTTTCATCCTAGAACCGACGGATATTGTAGCACTGGCCGCTGTATTGAACTTCTTCAGTTGAGTTTTTGAATAGATTCAATTAGCGACCATGTAATATGCAACATAAAAACACGTCAACAGATGGCATAGCTGTTTGCTATTTGCTTTGCAATCATCAATGTTCTTTTGCTCTTCTTTGGTTTTAAGAAGTTAAGCAATTGTTAAATTAGGTAAATAACTGTTTGCTCTTGCTACTTCTCTAAATTCCACATGTCATGTACTCTTTCTGAACTTTGTAGAGCCATCAGCCACGTTAATACATGACGTTGGACGTAAGTTCCATGAAGTATTTCAGCTTAAACAAGGGAGCCACACTGAATTTCCTGCTGCAAGGATTTCGGAAATGATGAGATCTAACAGTTTGGATGTTAGTAACAAGTTCCACCCTCCCTTTTGTCAATGAAGCTATCTTTCTAGTTGGATAAATTCTATTCTTGAAGATTTGAGTTTGTACTTGTTCCACTCATTTCATTTTTTATTGCTTTCAGATTGCCCCAACTCAGTCACTTCTTAGTGTTGTAAATGGGATTCTTGATGAAAGCGTTGAGCGGAAGAATGGAGAGATACCTCAAGTCTGCACTTAATTTGCATATTTTGACTTGTAGAATTTCTGTTCTATATGAATACATTACAAAATATATGATCTAACATTAGTTGGATGCCTAAATCTGTCAGCGTGTAGCATGCCTATTGAGAAAAGTGGTGCAAGAAATTGAGCTGCGGATATCTACTCAAGCTGAACATCTTAGAATGGTATAATATGTAGCTGTGTTCTCAATTTCTCTTTTCAGTGGATATATTTCATATCATTTTTCTTTCTGTGCCTGCAGCAAAGAAATCTATTCAAGTCTCGTGAAGAGAAATACCAGTCAAGGATCAGAATCATGGAAGACCTTGCAACTGGGACTAGTGAAGAGACACAGGTAGTTATGGACTTCACATTCTAGGAACAGTTCAAAGTCTGCGATTATTACGCTTCCACAATTACTACCTTTACACATCCAATTCTTCTGCATTTCAGATTGTCATGAACCAGCTTCATCAGATTAAGGTAATTTTCCAGTTTTTTCTCTACCTCATTGCTAGCTCAATGTTCAGTATGTTCTCTTCTTTTGTGTGCTTTTAGCACTTACTATATCACACGAATCAGATATCCTGGAAATTAAACCAGCTATGCTTCATCCTATTTTGTCATCCCATGATTGAGGACATTATCATTACTTGCTCAGATTAACAGTCTCTTTTGCTTCTGACTAGATTCATTAATCTTGTCAAGTAAAATCTGCTATTGAATGCAAATAAAATGATGGTAGAGTCTAGGTACTTCCATAAAATTCAGCTCCATCATTTTTCTCAACAATCTTTAGTTTACTATTTCTTTGTTTTTGAAATCACATGCAGAATGAGAAGAAAAAAGCGGAAGAGAAAAAGATAAACGAGGAGCAGGATGTGCCTAAGTTGAAAGAGAAGGATGATCAAATTGCAGCATTGAAGCAAGAGCTGGAAATTGCTAAGAACTCGTATGAATCGAAAGAGAAGGAAGATCATGGTGAAAAAATTACAGCTTTGAAGAAAGAGCTGGAAATAGTTAAGAAATCATATGAATTGAAAGAGAAGGAAGATAATAAAGAAATTATAGCTTTGAAGCAAGAAATGGAAATAGTTAAGAAATCGTATGAATCGAAAGAGAACGAAGATAATAAAGAAATTACAGCTTTGAAGCAAGAAATGGAAATAGTTAAGAAATCGTATGAATTGAAAGGGAAGGAAGCTGATAGTCAAGAAATCACAGCTTTGAAGCAAGACTTGGAAATAGTTAAGAAATCGTATGAATCGAAAGAAAAGGAAGAAAATAGACAAGAAATTGCAGCTTTGAAGCAAGAACTAGAAACAGTTAAGAACTCGTATGAATTGAATGAGAAAGAAGATCATAGGCGAGAAATCGCAGATTTGAAGCAAGAAATGGAAATAGCTAAAAAATTGTATGAACAACACACCCTAGAAATGAAAGAAAAGGCTACAGAAGCTCAACAAGAACTTGAGGAGAAGTTGAAGGAAGCCATGAGCCTTTTGACAGAATCAAGAAATAGGATAAAGGAACTTGAGACATTTGCTCAATCAAACTCTCACAGTTGGAAGAAGAAGGAGCATATTTACCAAATATTTACAGACTTCCAGCTGGGCGCACTGCGTGTATGCTTGATCTCTTTTTGTCTTGTTAAATTTTTCCTAAAATGTCGTTATGTAGAATGTATGACTTGGACCTCCATGATTGTTCAGGAACTGAAGTTTTCTTCTCAGTTAATAAGGCAAGAGTGTTGAAAACTCAGCAGAGCTACGTGGAGGAATACAATCAACTAGGTTATTTCAGCTGCTTGAAGTGTTATACTAATGTCGTTTATTGAAGGCCATATAAGTATAAGATATCAAGACAAGTTTTAACATTGACTTAAATGGAGTTTTCTCATGAAACCATATTTCGATTACAGGTGCAAAAGTTAGAGCACTTGGACATGCAGCTGGAAACTACTCTGCACTCCTTGATGAAAATCGCAAACTGCACAATGAGGTGCAGGAACTAAGAGGTGTGATATCATACTGATCTTCGTAATTTCGAGGACTGAAAATTAAGCACCGTTCTTGTTCATCTACTTATGTTTATTTTTCAATTAGGAAATATCAGAGTATATTGTCGAATTAGGCCATTCCTTCGTGGACAAAAGGAAAAGCAATCAGTTGTTGAATACATTGGAGAAAATGGGGAGCTGATTATTGTAAATCCTTCCAAACAAGGAAAGGAAGGCCGCAGGTCTTTCAAGTTTAATAAGGTCTACAATCCAGCTGCAACACAAGGTTTTCAGATTCTTCCAGATAAATTATAATCAATTCTTATATCTCTAATCTGTGTAATTAACTCTAAAATGAATTCATCTTCCAACTCTTCTACAGCTGATGTATATTCAGATATTCAGCCATTAATACAGTCCGTGCTTGATGGATATAATGTGTGTATATTTGCCTATGGTCAGACTGGATCAGGGAAAACATACACCATGGTAATGAACTTTGGTATATAGATTTGTTAAATATGTTTATGTTGTTTCACTTTCCTGAAGTCAAACTTAATTTACCTACAGACTGGCCCAGACAAAGCGACCGAGGAGAATTGGGGTGTCAATTATCGAGCTTTAAATGATATTTTCAGAATTTCTCAAATGAGAGTGAACACCTTCACATATGAAATTACAGTTCAAATGATGGAAATATATAATGAACAAGTTCGTGACTTACTCTCAAGTGATGGTTCACCAAGGAAATATCCTTTTATTTACTGCATGGTATCTGCTTTGTTACTTTCAAACATTAAATGATCGACCAGTCTGAAATATTCTTCGGTTTTAATTTTTTTCCTCCTTCCTTCCTCTTTGCTGATACTGCTGTCTTATATTTTCAATTAATTTCCAAAAAGACCATCTCAGACTTGCATATAACATGCATCTGGTTAACTGTTTTCCTTGATTTGCACACACTTGGGATAGTGTCCACCCCCCAGCCTAATGGATTAGCTGTTCCAGAAGCTAGCATGCATACAGTAAACAAGACCTCTGATGTCTTAAATTTGATGGATATTGGATTAAGAAATCGAGCAAGAGGTTCCACTGCAATGAATGAAAGAAGTAGTCGATCGCACAGGTTCCGTATAACAACTCTACAGAGTTCATCTACATACTTTGAAGTTTGAAGTACATATCTTCTATTTTTTTGTTATGAGTGATTTACTATATCATACTGAGATTAGCTGCAATATGTGCAGTGTTGTCACTATTCATGTTCGTGGGATGGATATTAAGAGTGGTTCATCCATGCGTAGTAGTCTTCATTTGGTGGACCTTGCTGGAAGTGAAAGAGTCGACCGCTCTGAGGTGACTGGCGATAGACTGAAAGAGGCGCAGCATATAAATAAGTCATTATCTGCCCTAGGAGATGTCATTTATGCTTTGGCACAAAAGAATGCCCATGTCCCATACAGAAACAGCAAGCTGACTCAAGTCCTTCAGACTTCATTAGGTACTTTTTTTATTTATCCAAGTTAGTATTTCGATTTTTTTTCTTCTGGTAACCATGTAAACAGTACCATTAACAAGTGAAGTGATCCACAACCACCTTCCAGGAAGGGTGCTATGAAGAATGAGCCTCCAACAGAAAAAAAACTAGTTATATCATCTGTGCACTATGAAAAACTCAAATTAAATACAAAGAATCCTATGAATAAATTCTACATCTATGTGCCCCTCTTTGATGAATTTAACATCTCAATTCTTTGTACTGTTTCCTCTTTGAGACTTGTATAATGTTCTTTTGAAATATCTTCCAATCCCTAGCTCTCCAGGTGTGGTACATTGCTCCACAGATTGCAGCCATCACTTTTTTTTTTGGAACTTCTTCCGGTGCTTCCTCTTTATAGTCATTAAGACTTGCTTCATGTCCCCTACCTGAATGTTAGTGTTATTCTACAGCATGAATTCATTCCTAACTCAAGTGATCCATGCACAATCAGCAAACAAGTGAGAGCTAGTCTCCAAAGTTTCTGAGACGTGTCTCACACTGACAAACAATGGAGGAGGCATAATTTTCACTAAGAGGGGTCAAAATATAAAGAAGTAAATCCTCGAAGAATGAAGGGGTGTCAGTATGTAATATATATACAATAAAAATACTTTTACCTGGCTAGACAATTTAATTTTCTGGGGAAGGGTGTCAATTGAAACCCGTTAAGTACATGTGGCTCCGCCACTGCTGACAGCATCAATCATCCACTTGCATCTCAGTATAATGAGTCTCTCTTTGTAAGCAGCCTCCCCAGAACTGCTAACCACATTATAACTTTATGCCTCCATGTCCACACAAGATCTGCAACCTCCATCTTCCTTTGCTCCCCCATAAGATGTTAATAACTACTAGTGATGAAGTATACTCCATTAGAAGTTAAGCTATACACATTCTAGTTATACCATATGACCATCCCATCCTTCAAAGAGTTGATTTTACTCCGGTACCAGCTACTACCCAGTGGAGCTTTATGTCCCCATATACTATTGTCATTTTTCATATAAATCCCATAGACCCATCTTCCCATAGTGAGTCCTTATCCACAATTAGCTGCCAAAGTAACTTCCCCACTGAAGCTACATTCCAAGTGCTGCCTTCTTTCACATTAAGTCCTCTATGCTTTGGTAGACAAACTTTGTCCAGAAAGACAAGGCATGGTTTCCTCAGTCCTTCTAAGATCCCCCACATATGTTCCCTGCACTTTCTATCCACCTCTTTCAATATGCTCTCTGGCAAGATAAAGGCAGATCCCCGAAGCTATGTATAGAGAAAAGCACAGCATTCAGAACTTGAAATCTTCCAGCATAGGATAATTGTTTAGCATAAGCAGTACTAAGCATGCTGGTAATCTTGTCAATTAGTTGTTGACACTCTAACTTGCTACACTTCTTAGAGGATATAGGCAGTCCCAAATCTCATATTGGAAATACCCCTACAGTGTAACCAGCAATATATCTTTCATTTGGTCAGTAACTCCAACTATAAAGATGCTAGACTTCTCCAAATTTGCAATCAAACCTGTGGCTGCACTAAAGTGATCCACTGCTTCCCTCACCCTTAGCACGGAGTGTTCCTCTCTGTTGCAAAATATCATTACATCATCAGCAAAGATTAAGTGAATCAGTTTAATAGTCTTGCACATGGGGTGATATTTCAAGTCAGGCAACTGGTACAATATGTTACAACATGAAATTGGTCTATATTGGCTAGCACTGTCAGGACAGTCAACATTTGGAATAAGGGCAATATTAGTAGAGTTAATCAGGAGAGTCTTTTGATTCTTTCAGCAACAATTGAGCATGAATCATAAGCAAGTTCATTGGAATATTTCAATGAAAAATAGAATATGTTTGACATGGTTGAGAAACTCCATGGTTTCAAAAATCTTTTGACCACACTAGGTACTTTCTATTTCCCTGCAATATTTTCTTCTACATCTCGGGTACTTTCCTGATAACTATTCTTGCTTATTTAGTATTGAACTATGTATTATTGATATTTGAGTACCCGATAGGATGTAAATTTCTCCAACATTTTCAATTCTGCAATAAGTTCGAATGGATCTCTTTCCTTGTTAATGTCTTCGATTGTTGACACTTGCACATTTTTTTATTTTGTTATACAGGTGGTCAAGCAAAGACACTTATGTTTATCCAGCTTAATCCTGAAGTTGGTTCACATTCAGAAACCACAAGCACATTGAAATTTGCTGAAAGAGCATCTGGAGTAGAGCTAGGTGCTGCTCGAAGTAGTAAAGAGGGCAGAGATGTAAGAGATTTAATGGAGCAGGTGTTCTTTTAACTTTAAATGCTTATTAGCTTAGTTGCGCGGACTCTTCACTTTTGATGCCGCACCCGTCTCAGATTCTTCAAAAATACACTACTTTTGGCGAATCGACACGCACCCGTTGGCATTTTTGAAGAGTCCGAGCAACATAGCTTATTAGTAACTGCTAGAACGGAAACATTATTATATGCTTCCTCATTTAACTAACTTGTAACTATCCCAGTCCAATTGTTAAGGTATTGTCTATTTTGGACCTAGACCTGCACAAATTTGTCCCTTCGATTTTAACCCGAAAGGCGCCTCAACAGTTGATTTTGAACTCATTCTTATAACGTCCTCAACTTTCTACTCCCATTCCACCTAAGGTGTAATGTGCACCTCTTATTCAGAAGTTTACCCTTCGTCATGGGCAGGACATACACTCCTTCTGGGACTCAGCATCCTTTCTGAGGTTTTCCCCACCATTGTACTGAGAGAGAGAGTCCCGCTTTAATACCATTTTGCCTAGGCTCAAAGCAGACGACACTTTAACAAATGGAGCAGGGCCATTACAGATGGTATGAGAGCAGGACTGCCCCTCCTTACAGTGGCGGGTAAAACATCAGTGAGGACACTAAGTCACAAGTGGGCCCATGTTGAAGGGAAAACTTCTGAAGAAGAGGTGTACATTAAACCTAGGTGAAATGGGAGAAGAAAGTTAAGGACTTCATAAGAATGAGTTCAAAATCAACTGTTGAGATGCCTTTTGGGTTAAGACCCAAGGACAAATCTGTGCGGGTCTAGGTCCAAAATCGACTATAGATTAACAAGTTTGAACAATCTTTTAGGTCTCTTACTGTGCATAAATCTAATGTCAGTTGCCAAACAGTTATATGTATGAGGATCAGAAGCTTTTAGATGCACAATTATTTTATTTTTGGGAGGACGTGCACTTACGAATCATCATCTTCATGCTCATATGTGCTAGTTTTTCTATTAAAAAGAAACATTAGTGTTATAATAATGTCAAGATAAGATGAAGTGCTTTTCCTATAACGTTCTGCCTATCTTTTTGTTTGCTGTTTGCAAGAAAACTGAGAGATATGATATGCAGCCTGACTTTACTTTGTAGGGTGTGACTTGGAGTCTCTTGTAATTTTTAATCTTCCAGGTTGGATCTCTCAAGGAAACGATATCTCAGAAAGACAATGAGATTGAGAAACTGCAGCTGATCAAAGATAAAAAATATGCTAATACTGGAGCCGACAGCGAGACAAATAGTACTGATTGAGGTATGGCTCCTCATCTCCTAGATTTTTTTTTTTGTGAGAATTCCTGATAAAGCCGAAAGTTTTCTGGTAAGTTAAACTTACTTAAAGGAGACTTATGTACCTAGTTCCTTGATCTATAGTGATCAATTTAGACTCCGAAAAAGGATACCTATTGCATTCTGAGTACTGAGAATCAATGCATATATTGTTGAAAAACTGACTGATATATTAAGTTAGAAATCAACTTGTTTTTCAAAGAAAACATTTGCTAGGAAAACATTTTCCTTTGTACCAAGCATAGAGGCCAAATTGGACCGTGGACCATGAGTCCAAATGGGGATGGACCTGATATGACATCTGGGCCTAACTCAACTCCCAAAGCTAGCTCATGAGGAGAGGATTGCCCAAGTCAATATGTGGTTTTTTCTGTTTTCTGATTGTTTTTGACCTTGTATTGTATTATTATCGTGTTTGTGGGCCTGAGGCCTTGAACTTGAACTAACTGGAGTTCCATGATTGTGCATAATATCTGATGGTTGTCTTTTTATGGACACAGAAACTGATTTCTGTGTTGAAAGCAATCTTTTCCCTGAAGGAGCCAAAAAAAGCAGTGGACATAGATAAGTAAGTTTATATCATCTCATTGTGTTTGCAATTGATGATATATATACCATAGAGATTCCTCTTTTTTTAATCAAGTACATCATAATACCCACACATTATACATTTCTACACTTTATCGAAACATGATTATCATCTGTAATAATGTAATTAACTACATAGAATCTAGAAAGAACAAAAGAGTTTGAACAATACCAATTGCGTATATAGAGATAAAAACCCGGAAATTACATGCTATTGAGATAAAACTTTATCAATTTATCATCACATTTATGATTAAGATGAATTCCACTTTGATTAGCTTGTATTTTTGAATAGTTTAAATTGAAGTAACTGCTTGACTAGCATATTATATGATCTTTTTATGCAGATAACTGAACAATCTTGGTTAAAGAGTTTCATTGGATGGGAGGAGAGGATCTTGAGTTCAATTATATATTATTGATAAGTTTCTTGTTTTTCTACTAGTGATTAAAGCTTGTATGAAATTTGTAACATTCAAGTGTTGTATTACTAGCCATTTATCTTTGGGTTAAGATTTTGAATTTTAATTTAACACTAGTAAATTAGTAACAAAGATATAAGGAGTCGTTTGACAGGGTGTATAAGAATATTGTTGAATAGTGTGTATTAGTAATAATGTTAGTATTAGTTATCCGGATATTATAATTTATGCATTGTTTGGTTTGTTGTATTAAAAATAACATGCATTGCATAATTTCTTAAAAAGAATATTTATTTACAAAAATATCCTACATAAAATATGGCGGAAAGGAAGTTAAAAAGGTTTTGAGGGACAATTGTGTCTTTAACCATGCTAATGCATACATTGAACGCCTTGCATTACAAACACCATAGATTTTCATGTACTAACTATGCATATTTTAAAATCAAATAAAGTATATAATCAATGCAAGCATTAGTTATACATAGGTTGAAAAAGTATATAAAATAAAATACTAATAATACAAAAAAAATTAATGCATATGTTATTAGTTTTCATCAGTTTTAAAATATTGATGGTAAGTAAAAACATCTATATATAACATAAAGCAAGATAAAAGAAAAGTGATGTGATACGTCTCTTTGGTCAATGATCCTATTTATTTTTTTTTCTCATTTTTTTTTTGACAATTTTTTGTATTTTTATTTATTACTATTGTACAAAAATGAATGTCTCAATTACTATTCAATTTATTCATATTCTTTCATATAAAAACTTAATTGTCTTTATATTTCGTTTACTTCCATGACTTTTGATAGTCATAATTCCTAATTTATATTAATTGTCATGTTCATGACATCTTTGGGTATTCCATATTATGTTCTATAAATAGAGGCATTAGAAAATTTTGTTACAAAGAAACGGTCAAATTTATGTGTGTAGTAGGGCTAAGGATTAACGGGGTGAAGTTTACTCATCTTTTTGGTCAACAAATCACAATTTTTTTAATAACTTTATAAAATACTAGAATTTTATAGTTTCTATTGCTTTAAGATTTTTACTCATATGGAATTTGATTATTGTATTGCATGTGTTTTTTTTTAAAGGGAAAAGTTCATTTTCTCCTTGATATTTGATAAATGGATCAAATTTCATTCTTACAGGCTCCCATAAAATTATTGAAGGAAATGTATATTTTTTTTATTTGCATGTAAATCGTATTTTTTATTACTTCAATTTTATTGTAAGAACTTGACAAGAGTTTCATGTAATGCAAATTTTATTAAATGCTCAATTTTAAGTTGTCACTTATTATGTTGATACTTTGATTTGACTTGAAAGAATAAGATGAAAGCTACTAAATGATGATTGTGGCTTGTGACTTGAAAGATTTATTGATTTCATATTTTTTGAATGTTTTAATGATTAAGATTGTAGGAATGATCTTGTATTATTTATTTTTATTTTAGTTCTCTCATGATATCTGTTTATTTTGCATTTTATATAAAGTTTTGATTGTCGTAAATTTATAATTTCTTTTGGTTCAGAGTGGTAACTTATGACTTTGTTGGACATAATTATCTCTCTCTTCCTTTTTGGTCTTTTACTTCCTCAAAAATGTCTAAATATATTCCCCCCCCCCCCCCCCCCCCCCCCATGAATTTCCAATTACAAATCATTCACTATAAGTTTTAAATCACACTAAAAGTTGTACAATAATGTCTTGAGTCTCTTGTGTTTTTCATCTTTATTATAATCTTTGGCTAAGAATTTTATTTATTTTCTTATATATATATATATATTATACACACTACAATTTTTGTATTTTTTTTATTGTAGAATTATAAATATATCATATCAATTAACCATTCATTCATATTATTTAACGTAAAACTTAATGATTGTTATTTTCATTACTCCCATCATTTTTATTATCATAACCTCTAACATAATTAATAGTCATATTCATGACATTATTTGTTATTCATATTATAGTCCTATAAATAGAAGTATTGTAAGACTTTGGAGAAATGATCATATTAACTTTTAAATTGTTATGTTTTCGGTACTTATTTTATTTATTTTTTAATTTGACTTGAAGAATAAAATGAAGGCTATTGAATAGTGATTGGATTGTTGTAATGGATGTCGACAAGAACTCGAAAGATTATCTATTGATTTAGTATGTTTTCTTTTTATTTTTTTAATGATTAAGATTATAAGAATAATGTTGCATTTTTTTGTAGTTCTTGATTTCTCTTTGTTTTATATTTAATATAATTTTTTGATTGTCGTAAGTTTGTATTTTCTTTTGGTTTTAAAAAATAACTTATGACTTTGTTGGAAGTCATCTAACTACTAACCAAACGTTTTTCTCTATGAAATCAATTATATGTCTATATAAATATATAATGACATCTTATCGTCTTTCAGAACCGCGCGAAGCTCACTAGTTAGTTTATGAAAAAATGACAAAAGAATAGATGCAACTCTATTAACATATTTGACTCTTATCAAGCAGTACTATTAAATATAACATAACATTCAAATATTTCACCTCTTGTCATTTAATACTCCTAACATAAGGGAAAATAAAAAATAGACAAAAAAAAAAAAGCCTAAATAAGAATTGATCTAACATGAAAGAGTACCACATAATCGGACTGAGAACCCACTTTCACGCGTGCGCGCAAGCAAATTGAATACGCTCAACTTTATTTAGTAGTTTAAGTATATGTGGTCATAGGTAAAATAATATTTAATTTTATCAGTTGGGGTCGAATTCACAAGAATTGGCGAAGAGAATTACATTTTTTTCGTTCGCTAATTTAATTGAACAAGCACGTTGCATCATAAAAAAATATCTAAATAGGGGGAAACAGTAACAAGGGATTTGCTTCAAGATCACAAGTATCAATATCACTTTAACAATGCAATGAAAGATGTATCAAGATTGTATATGACTTGGGGTGTGTGCAATTTTGTTGTGGCTTCAACTCCATAGGCAATAATTAACTAGTCAACAACCAATCAATATGTGGATAGCATTTGGCTAACAGTACTAAAAGAGATTAATTCCTTAATTTATTTCATTCTTCATCCGTAGTATATATATACATATTACAAGATATAAGTAAGGAAACTACCTATATATATATATAAACTAAATATATACAATCTGTTAGAATATATTGTCATATATTCTAACACACCCCCGCAGTCGAAACGGGAGGTCGCCGAATGCTAAGACTGTCCCGAAAATCTTCGAATAACACCAACGGAAGGCTTTTGGTGAAGATATCTGCAATCTGATAACGAAAGGGGATATGGAGAACTCGAACCTGCCCACGAGCCACCTTTTCCCGTACAAAATGTATATCCATCTCAATGTGCTTAGTGCGTTGATGCTGAACCGGATTACCAGCCAGATAGATGGCACTAACATTATCACAGTAAACCAAAGTAGCTCGTGGAATAGGACACTGAAGTTCCAAAAGCAAGTTACGTAACCAACAGGACTCAGAAACCACATTGGCAACCCCTCGGTATTCTGCCTCTACACTCGAACGGGACAAAGTTGCCTGACGTTTGGCAGACCATGAGATCAAGTTATCACCCATAAAGACACAATAACTAGACGTCGAACGCCATGTATTGGGGCACCCACCCCAATCAACATCAGTATAAGAGACAAGGGTTGTTGTGGAAGAAGGATACAGGTAAAGACCATAATCCAAAGTACCTTGTAGGTAACGCACGATGCGCTTGAGGGCGTGCATGTGCTCTTCCCGTGGGTCATGCATGAATAAGCACACCTGCTGCACCGCATACGTAATATCGGGTCTTGTGAACGTGAGGTATTGGAGTGCCTCGGCAAGCCTCCGATAAAGTGATAGGTCCGCAAATGGTGTGCTCGTAGTAGCTCCAAGCTTTGGATTTGTATCAACCGGAGTAGGAGATGGCTTACATGATGACATGTCGGCTCGTTCAATAATATCAGCTGCGTACTTCTTTAGAGATAAAAATAACCCAGCTTTATGACGAGTGACCGCAATGCCCAAGAAATAGCTCAACATGCCCAAATCCTTCATAGCAAATTCGGAGCTAAGAAGTGATATGATAGACTGGCGAAGCTTATCGGAGGAAGCAGTTAAAATAATATCGTCGACATATAGTAAAAGATAAGCCATAGAAGAACCTCGACGATAAACAAATAAGAAGTGATCGGTCTTACTATGAGAAAACCCAAGGGCATGGACATAATCAGCAAATCTCTTATACCAAGCCCGCGGAGCCTGTTTCAGTCCATAAAGAGATTTCTATAGCAAACATATATGATTAGGCCGATCAGGATCCCGATAACCCAAAGGTTGATACATGTACACAGTCTCCTTGAGCTTACCATGTAAGAACGCATTCTTGACATCAAGTTGGTGAATCAGCCATGCCTTGGAGAGAGCTAGACTAAGAACCGTACGAATAGTCGCCGGTTTGACAACTGGACTAAACGTCTCACCACAATCCACGGCAACCTGTTGGGTTTTACCATCACCTACAAGACGAGTTTTATGTCGCTCAAACGAACCATCAGAATTTTCTTTATGAGCAAAAATCCACATACACTGAATAAAATTCACATTTGGAGGACGGGGCACCACCTCCCACGTCTTATTTTTAATAAGAGCATTATATTCATCATCCATAGCCAATTTCCAATTCGGGTCACGAAGAGTAGACACAGGGTTACAGGGTAGAGGGGATTTTGAGACGGATGTATGAAGGTTGAAAGACCTCTTAGGCTTATAGATCCCATGTTGACTTCTAGTAACAGGATCGGAGGGTAAACTAGAGTGTGAGACGGGAGTTGGTCGATGAGGAGAGACAGGAGGAAGAGGGGAAGAGTAGGCGGACTGCTGCTGCCTAGCAGGCAGCGATGAAGTGAGCTGCCCAGGCGAGGAGGCAGACCCGCTAGCTGGGCACAGCGGGCTGGGCAGCTGTGCGGCAGAAAGGGGTGGAGCCGGTGGGTTCGCGGGGTTAGTGAGATGATGAACCACATATGGAGAGGGTCCATCGTCTAGAAATTGGTACGTGTGATTTTGAGGAGTATGTACCTTGGAAAAAGGAAATTGCATCTCATCAAATATCACGTGACGGTTAATGATGATTTTGCGAGAGGACAAATCAAAGCATTTATACCCACGATGATGTGACGGATATCCCAAAAAAACACACAGGGTTGACCGGGGTTGGAGTTTTGTTATTAGTGTGGAGGGAGTGAGAGGATAAAATAAACACCCGAAGACACGAAGATGAGAATAAGATGGGATCTTTTGATAAAGAATGCTAAGAGGAGATTGATAGTTTAACAGTTTATTAGGAAGGATGTTGAGAAGGTAAGTTGCCATTTGTAACGCATGATGCCAAAGTAAGGCGGAAGGGAAGCATGGGCCAATAAGGTAAGAACAATGTTATTAACCGTACGGATTTGTCGTTCGACTTTCCCGTTTTGAGGTGATGTGTGAGGACAGGAGAAACGAAACGACAGTGCATTGGTTTTACAGAAGTCCCAAAAAGGGCCATTATCAAATTCCTTGCCATTATCACATTGGATATTCTTTATATCCTGCTCAAACTGAGTTCGAATAAATGTCTTGAAAGCTAAAAATGTGGAAAAAGTTTGTGTTTTTTGCAATAAAGGATATGTCCACAAGAATTTCGAATAATAATCCATAAACAAGACATAAAATCTTTGACCGGAGGAACTCAAAACAGGTGATGTCCAAAGATCACTATGTATAATATCAAAAGGCATAAAAGTGCGAGAATTTGAAGCATAAAATGGCAACTTAACATGTTTTCCAAGAGGACACGAATGACAGATACGAACATCTCTACTTTGATTACAATCAATCAATTTACTCTTCCTAAGGGAATTCAACACAGGTGCGCCCGGGTGACCCAAACAATTATGCCAAAGAGACGGTGCCAAAGCAGCAAAAGTAAATGGTGAAGTGACAGGATTAGTGATTGGATAAAGCTCTCCCCGACTGTTACACCTCCTTAGCAGCCTCCCCGTCTAAAAATCCTTCACAGAAAAACCAAAGGGATCAAAATTAACAGAGACAGAGTTATCAGTGGTAAATTTACGGACGGACACCAAATTTTTAACTAGATGAGGGGCATAGAGGACATTTTTTAAGTACAAGGGAGGACACGGGGAAGACAACGTTGTGTGACCATAACCGTGAATTGGAATTGAGTGACCATTACCAACCATTATACCACGATTAATGCTCTTATTAAAATAGGACGTGAGGTTACCTTGTGCGGATGTCATGTGGGAAGTGGCACCGGTGTCCATGTACCAATTTGCATCTGGAGGAGTGACCCCAAGAGTATGCATCGCGGCCTCAATATCCGTAGGGGTAGGGGCTGCCGTGTATGCCTACTGGGGGCGGGGACCAAGGACACCTGCTCGTGGCAGCTGCTGCTGCCCATAATTTGGTCGGGACCAAGCGATTGACGGATATGGACATGGAGGTACAGCCTAAGGACCCCAAGAGGCCATCCATGTCCACTGCTGCCTGCCAGTCCAAGGAGAATACGATGGATGGTGCTGCGTCGCTGGATGCTACCCAGTGCTGCTGCGACTGTTGCTGCCTCCCAACTGGCCACCACGGCCTGCAGGTCCGCTACTGCTGGCAGCGCCTCTGCTGCCTCCACGCTGCCCAGTGTTACCGGGAGACCTGCCGCCATTGTTGTTGCGGTTGTGGTTCCTCTTCCAACCATTAGTAGGGCGGTTGGAAAAGGAATTTTCAGGAACATCAGGAGGACCCTCTGATGAGCGAGCAACTAATGCAGCGGAGGACCTTTAGGCTGCCTTCTTAGCACGACCAGCTTCTTCAAGAGTGAGCATCGAACGAGCTTGATAAAATTGCGGCAAAGGGTCACTTTGGCGAATAAGAGTGGCCACACCTTAGTAGGGCTCGGTAAGGCTAAAGACCAATTGAAGAACTAGACGATCGTTAGCCACCGGGGAGCCAACATTCTTGAGTTGATTTGCCAGAGATTTGAGATGTTGACAATAGACAGAGACATTCGGAAAATCCGCCATGTCGACATGAGTGAAGTCATACTCAAGGGTGATAGCACGAGAGTGTTTGTTATCTTGGAATATGTCACGCAAGTGATTCCATGCCTCCATCGCCGTGATGTCAGGCTCAAGAATGGTATGCAAAAGATCATGAGAAATAGTAGCGTAGATCCATTGGAGAATAGTGGCGTTAAGGGTGGACCACAATTCTTTGTCCTCCTCTTGTTGAGGCCGTTTCTTCGTTCCCGCTGCCGGAGGAATAATATGATCAATTACCCGATGGGATCTTGCATGAATCTTAAAAAGTTTCGCCCAGGTGGAATATTGGACGTTCTCCATCTCAAGAGTGATGGAAGCATGATTCTTGATGTTGGAGACAACAAAAGCAGGATGAAAGGAAGATTTGGAGTGAGACATAGTGATGGAGAATAGCGAAAGAGGAAGAGGTGGGGGGAGGGGGGCGGCGGCAGCAGGGGGTCACGACGACGAAGGAAAAATGTTGGATTGTGCCCTAGACAACTGATACCATGAAAGAGATTAATCCCTTGATTTATTTCATTCTTCATCCGTAGTATATATACACATATTACAAGATATAAGTAAGGAAACTACCTATCTATATATATAAACTAAATATATGCCTATCTATATATATAAACTAAATATATACAATTTGTCAGAATATATTGTCATATATTCTAACAAGTATATTCAAAGTTCTCTCGATCCAATGAATATGTGCATCTTGGGTTCTTTCGAACTCCAAGACCTTAACATTCAAAACACCAAACATTGCTTGAGTGAGTCTAAATTATATCTAACTCTAACCTTAAATGAGAAATTAATCGGATTTAAACTATCTCTTGCTCTAGTCCAAGTATTAATTTCTCAAGTCCTCACTATTGAAGCCTTACCCAACTTCACTTTTCTTTTTCAAGAAAAAGTGAAATTAGAGATTTCAATCAATGTTTGCAATAATCAATTTTTAAATTAAACCTTGAAGACAACAATAAATCCATGGATAATAATTGATGTTAGAACTATTTAATCACTATCCATTCAAGTTTACACCCCCATCATGCACATACACCGCAAGAAATTTAGCTACTCCTAAGTAAAGAAATAGAAAATATACCATAATAGTAACATTCAATTTTATTCATATTCAACAATTAGAATCAGATCCAAACTTGAAGTATCACAAATTGTTGTTTTCTTCTTCAACATTAGAGGAAAAGTATAGTATTCACTCCATGCAATGTCGAATTCAATAATGATAAAAAAAATATATCCCAATTAAGTAAAATGATACTAGTATAAAATTGCATACATCTCTAAAGTGCCCTTTAATTTGGAACTTTCCAAAGAGAGTTGTTTTACTCTAAGTACAAAATTTCTCTTGAACTCCCATCGGCCTCAATTCCGCTGCACCTAGGAGATGCATGTGCACTTTTTCTCAACGTAGGTTTGTCAACAATCTCCTATCAGCTTAGCGTAGTGGCGCTTGCACTTGCACCTGCAAAATACAGATGCACTTCTTTTTAGTGCCATCTCAAGTTCCAGTTCCTTCCTCTTGCAACTACGTTGCCCTTGTGAAAAGCATGCATGTCTGACTTCTACTGGGAGTTAGTTCCTATCCATTGTGTTAAGTGGTTTTCCATTTGAAAATTTTCATTTTTCACGTTCAAAGGAATGCCTGCAAATAAGAAAACAAGATCCTAAAATACCTTCAATTAGCATTGAAACTGATAATTATTTATGCTTAAGAGTCCAATAAGTTGGTAAAATATCAATTGGTAAAATACCAACTTATCAAACCCCAAACTTGAACTATTGCTTGTCCTTAAGCAAAACATTCATGAAGCATATGATTGGCTCAGGCAATACATGACATAGGGTATGCACAACTAAACACTATGCTTCAACTAAACCAAACACAAAAGACTCAAAGTAAAAGACTTTATGTACAAACACAAACCACAACTGGTTCCACAAGGCAAAGGTTAAATTCTTTGAAATCTTTTCTTGTTCAATATCACTTTAAAACACAATTTCAAGGACAATATTTCATTCAAGCATATCAACAAGCATCTCACATTTAACGACATCAACCTTTACGGTTTGCCTAATGATTCACACAAACTTGATGCATTTATTCAGCTCAACTGAAATCAACAACTCACATTCCCATTCTACATCAAAACACTACCAAACCCGACTCTAGAAGAATCACAATTGACATCAAAGTTCACACCCTCTTAAGGTAAGGTCAAGACAAGAGTCGAAGTCAACAAGGTTTGGAGATTTTGAAATCTCTCCTCACACTCATCGGATCACTGAAAGCTCACACTCTGTCGAGTCAATCTAGTCAATGTGGATGCAATAGTGGAGAAACTCTGAATATACCATAATAATCTACTAGCCCCACAAAACTCTTAGTAACTAAAATAGGAGTTTTTCAGCCTCTAACTACCTCAATCTTGACTGGATTTACTCGAATACCCTCTTTGGACACCAGTGTCCCAGAAATGCTATAGTTGCAAGCTAAAACTTGCACTTTGAGAACTTGGCATACAACTTCTCTTCGCTGAGCACAATCCTTAAGTGTCGATCATAGTCCTCCTCATTCCTGGAGAACGCCAAGATGTCATCAATGAAGACTATCACAAAAGAATCTAAATAAGGTTGGAACACCCCGTTCATTAACTCCATGAACACTTCAAATGCAAACTGAAAGACATCACTAGAAACTCAAAATGCCCATATTGAGTCCAAAAAGTTGTCTTAGGGACATCCAATACCCTAGCCTCAACCAGTGGTACCTAGATCTTAAATCAATCTTAGAGAACAAAGATGCTCCCTGAAGCTGATCAAATAAGTCATTAGTACGTGGGAGATGATAGTTGTTCTTCACTGTCCCTTTGTTCAGCTATTGGTAGTCAATACAGATACTCATAGTCCCGTACATCTTCATGAACAAAAAAGGGGCACCTCACAGTGACACACTGAGGTGAATGAATTGCCTACTTAACATTCCTGTAACTAATCCATGAATTCAGTCAACTTTATTGGAGCCATGTGGTAAGGAAGAATAGAAATGAGTTTGTTGCTCGGCTCCAAATCAATAGAAAAATAAATGTCCCCATCGAGAGGAACACTTGGAAAATTAGTAGGAAAGACATCTAAAAACTCTTAAGCCACAAGAATAATATCCATGGGAGGTGGCTCAACACTAATATCCTACATAAAGGCTAAATAAGAAAAAATACCCTTTATCAACTAACCTCTAAGCACAAATGAAAGAGATAGACTTGATAGGGTAAGAACCACTAGCACTCATCCACTCAACTCTCGGGACACCCGACATAACTAATGTCACAGTCTTAGGATAGAAATAAAAAATAACATGATAAGGAGAGAGTCAATCCATACCAAAAATAATCTCAAAGTCTACCATCATCAGAATGATCAAGTCTACCCAAGTGTCATACCTAACCAGATAAATAAAGCTAGATCGATACACACTAAGGACTCACCCATTGGTGTAGAAACACGAATAGGCATAGGTATGATATCACACATCATATCAAAACTAGCAGCAAGATAGGTAGAAACATAAGAGAATGTATACCCTTGATAAAACAATACAGACGTTGATTGATGGCAAACTAGGACGATACATATAATCACAACATCAAAAGCCTTAGCCTATGACCTTTTTTGAAATGCATAAAACTAACCCTCTCGACAATCTCCAGTCTAGGCAGTACCTTGTAACACCTCGAAAGTTTGAAAGATGAGAAAGGAGATTAAAAAGTGCAGGAAATCTCTAAAGAAGTGGTCTATGAGACAGACCTATGACCAGTAGGAATTCCAACGAGTCGTAGGAATGGAATCGTAGGACCTAGAATGGATTTTTGGAAAATTAAGTTTCTAAAGTTTGTCCTATGAATGAACAAGAAAAACCATAGGAAAGTTGATGAGTCATAAATGGGTTCCATAGGAAGATTTCAGACTTTGTGAAGTTTGGACTAAAAGTTGAGTCTTACGGATGAGGTCTACAGACTGTAGGAATTAAGACAGACTGTAGAAAGGTCTTGTGGGATGTAAGGTGAAATTTGGGTTTCTGAAGTTGATTTTATGGTTGACCTGTATGTACCGTAGAAAGTTCTACGGACTGTAGGAACCATTATACAATTATTTTTAAGGGTATTTGGGTATTTCCCTATGTATCTAATACCTATACTACATCATTTTACCCCTATTTATAAGTCCTATAACTACCTTTCTATTCCTAAAATTAATCCAACTCTCTCATTCTCTCAAACACCCAAATCCCATCCACATTCATCCCTTCCAATTCTCTCCCAAGGTCAAGAAAAAAAAGCTAGGGTTTCAAGTCAAGTCCCTTTTTTTCACCATTGCTTTTGGTCTTTGAGTAGAAATTTATGTATGGATTCATCTATGGTTTCCATTCACCCATTGAGCCCGAAGGTTTCTCTATTCTCCAAGTCAAATTTCAATCAAATTGATTAGGTTTGCATGGGTTCTATTTATGTTGATTGAGTTGTTTGAATTTAATCTTATTATGATTGTTTTAACTCAATTACACGCTTTCCAATTGAAATCACGTGAATCTATGCATTGATCATAAATTTTAACTATGAACCCTTAAAGATATGAATTTATGAAGAAACTACGAATCTATTATTTGATATTTTTATGAAGTTATGCATGGTTTATAAAAATGAATGTATAATGAATTAGATTTATTTAAGATGAGCATCAACGAAATTGTGAAAGGGTTTCTTATATATTATGGAACACGGTATGGTGAAAAGTTTTCTCCCAAAAGTTTGATTCAAGATTTAATGAGCTACTCTATGAAGTTTTAAGCTTTGACTAGTATTTGAATTGTAATTTTTCATGGATGATGATATGTTTATGAAATTTAATATTCCCTTGTGATTTAACTTAGAACCGAGAGAACTTTGAGATGGAGGTTCAAATAGGGTAGTCTCTAGAAGCAACCTCTAGTTCTAAACTATGTGCCCTCGTAGGATTGTTTTAAATGGCCTAGCTAATGGATCCATATATAGCATATGATATGATACCAAGTTCTACCCTGGAAAGTAGACTCTCTCCTCTCGGTGTGGGAGTTACATTAAATTCCATGTTATAGCTCGAATGGTATATTGTCGGTTAAAACTGTAATCCCACAAAATGATCTATGTTTTCTATCAAGGTTTTAATGAAGCTTTCTTGATAATTTAAATATGTATTGATCATGTTCATGACCAGGCCTCCTTTCTAGGGACGTTGGAAAGAAGGGAATGAGAAAATCACCCTCGAGGCATATCTGTAGGAATATAGCGTCTGAGCAAAAGTCGTTTCATGTGCTATCATTTACGAGCGTCTTCAGACTGAATGCATCCTGAAGCCCCTCAAGGGAACCACTTTCGAGGGTTAATCGGAGGACGTACATAAGACATGTGCGTACCATCTAGACCGAAAGGGGCATATAACAAAAGAATGTGTGGAGCTTAAGGCCAAGATCCGCAAACCTAATTAGGATTGGGAAAATCCCCCATATGTGGGGTGACGACACTTTCCTTACCTGTGACCAATCGGAGCCCAATGTACCGGTCACAAAACATACTGTGTTCTACTGTCACTTCTTCATGCATTTTAAGAGACCGATGTTAGATATCTATTGTAAGTTGGTTCGAAATGGGGTCTTGGTCCCTATCAAAATGGATGATGAAACATTTGATCCTGTTGGGATTCAAATCTGGAAATCGCGCCCTTAACACGACTCGATAGATCACAACGTTGGATTGTGCCTCGTGTTCCTCTATGATTTGGAGTCCCTAATCAACAAGGGAAGGATCTAAGTTGAGTTTCTCCCCTGATCGGCCATTCAGTAGCCAGAGTGATTTCACGAAGCAGAAGAAGAAACCTTTCTGTAGGCACAATCTTTGTTTTAGGAGCTTTATCGCATGTTTTCTTTTCACTTTTCTTGTAATCAATCAAATGAATGAATGAAAATGAGAATTTCTCTTTGTATTCGAACTACGTAGGGCCTGAATTCTCCTTCGAAGATGCGTAGACAACCTTTCAAGGCCCGACCTCTATCTTTTAAAAATTTTCTTTCCCCTTCATTCTATTAGGAAATGTGGAGTTGTCATTTAACAGATGCCGAGAAATGCAGCAAGAAGACCGTAGCTCAACGCAGTTCAACCTTCTTGGATCATAATCTTAAATTAAAATAAGCAAATTCCTGCTTATTTTTTAAAAAAAATCAGTCCCCGTTACTCGTGGGTTAACATGTCCTTAAACGAAGCAACTTTTATGTATTTACATGCTTTCTATGTGATATTTTGCATTTTTTTGTCCTAAACTAAAACTACTAAATTTACCTTTGAGTTGTTTTTTCCTCTACAAGTAGTTAGAACTGATATACGTTGATAAGATAGATGAACAACCTTATTTTACAAGATCAAAAGCTCCCAAAGATTCCTTCCCCGGTCAGAATTCTCGAACGGGCAAGTCAATAATGGGCGATAACGTTGAGGATACTGGCCTAAAAGATGTTGTCGTGGATCAGCTCATCATCGCCGATCAGAATGAGTTAGTCATGCAATTGGTGCAATAGATCGTAGAGATAAGGGTCGAAATACAGAGAAGGCAAGATTTTTCTAATTCGGGTTTTACTTTCAATGCTCCAGCAGACGGAAGGCCTCCAATTCACTTTCCTCCTTCAAGTGAGGAATAGGCTCAAAACCTACCCTCCAGTCCTGCTCAGAATCCCTCAATCATCGACCTAACCACTCAAAATCCCTATTATGCCTCCGCCTATTACCAGACACCGCCTCCCTCTCAAAGTACCAACCCACAAGTGCCACTTCCTTCTCCAAGCTTTCCCTACCCCCTAAAACCAAAACGTTAGCCACCCACACACTTCCCTCCACCACCAAAATCAGCATACTAGCCCCTAGACTTTCCATCAAAACTATCAAGCCTCTCAAAATGCCCAGAGTCCCTCCATTGCTCCATCCCTACCTCAAAAAGCCACTTTCCAAATCCCAGTCCTCAATGAACCTTATACCAATAGTTCTGAGCTCGACCACTATGAGGAGCGAGAGAGTGAGTGGACGTCAAAGAAAGAGGTCGCCAAGCTGGATATGAAGGTCAAAGAAAGAGGTCGCTAAGCTGGATATGAAGGAAGAGATGTGAAAGGCTATAAAAGAGTTGCACTGCATTCCTGAAGTTGCCGGGTTGAGTTATGAGAACCTATGCATCCATCCAAATCTAGACCTCCTGGAAGGGTTTAAGGTGCCAAAATTTGACGTCTTCGGAGGAACAAGGAACCCCTTAACGCACCTGAGGGCCTACTGTGATTAGCTCGTAGGAATTGGAAGAGATGAAGCTTTATTAATGTGGCTTTTTAGCTGAAGTTTGAGTGGAGAGGCTCTATAATGATTTACATCTCATGAAATGAGACAATGGCCTAGCTAGAATGCTCTGGCTAAGGACTTTATTGAATGATTCGCCTACAATGTGGAGATTGTTCCTGATTGTTATTCTTTAGAAAAGATGAAGCATAAATCGAATGAAAGTTACAGAGAATTTGCATATAGGTGGAGAAAGGAGGCATCTAGGGTTCGACTTCCTATGTCTGAGAAAGAAATTATTAAAATATTTGCGCGGGTTCCCGAGTATTATGATAGAATCATATTGCTCGTTGGAGCAAAGTTTACTGAGATAGTCAAAGTAGGTGAGACTATCGAAGACGGATTAAGAACCGAGAATATCGCCCATGTTGCTGCCTTGCCTGGATCCTCGGGTTTGTTGAACAAGAAAAGAGAAGATATTTCTTCTATCTCTTATGAGGGGAAGAAGACCCCAAGGGAATCCTCTTCATACCAAGGTCGTTCTCGACCTTCAAAGAGTTCATACCCAGCTTGTTATGCACAGGATGATTACCAAAATGCCCCACAGTTACCAAAATACCTCTCCCCACAATTACTAAAATACCCCTCCCATATTTATCAAAATACCCCCCTCCTATCTACCGAACTCCCCCTCCAGTTCACCAGACTCCATCTCATCACTACCAAACGCTGCCCCCAACTGTGCCAATGTTCATGCAAATTACCAAACCCCTCCTCCAATGTACCAAGCCCCAACTTCACTTTACCAAAATACTCCCCCGAACTACCAAGCTCCACAATCAAATTACCAAACTAATCCATGCCCAAGATATCAAGCCCCCCGTCCAAACGCTCCAAATTATCATCAAATACCTCCCCCTCAATAAGGAAATTACAATCCCCCCATCCTAGGTTTGAGAAAAAACCCGCTAGAATTTTCACTCCACTCATTGAAAGCCGAACAAAGTTATTTGAGCGATTAACTACTGTAGAATATATTCATCCAGTGGACCCAAGTCGATTGACACTAGCTCAAGGTTTTAAAGACCTGATCAGAGGTGCGCATATCACTCTAACGGTGTTGGACATAATACCGAGGACTGTATCAACCTGAAGCACAAGATCCAAGACCTGATTGACTAGAAAGTGGTCTCTCTCCAGACAGTTGCGCCCAATGTCAATAGTAATCCTTTGCCAAATCATGGAGGCGTCACTTTCAATATGACAAAGACGGATGGTGATTGGTGCGTGACAAAGGTAATAGTTCTGATTGCTCCTAATGAATTGAAAATGGCTGTAGCTTCGTTGAGCATTAGAGAGAAGAAAGATTTTGTGATTCTGACACCCGAGAAGGCTGTTGCCTTGGTGCCAAGAGAAACTCTTGCTTGACCAAAGTTTTTGATTGAAATAGCTACTACCCAGGGTATGACTAGATCCAGTAGATGCTACACACCAGAAGAGTTTGCCCAGAGGGTGCAGAAAAAGGATCAGCCTAAAAGGATGGTTAGTGAAGCCGAAGCAGAGGAGTTCTGGAGAAAGATGCAACCAAAAGATTACTTGACCGTGAAGCATCTGGAGAAAACACCAACTCAAATTTTTATATGGGCTTTGTTGATAAGTGCGCAACTGCATAGGTAGGCTCTGATGAAGGCTTTGGATGACATTTATGTACCCGTGGGTACTAACAGTGACAACTTGGCGGCCATGATAAGCTAAGTCATTCGAGGACATCGCATCAGCTTCTGTGATGAAGAGTCTCCCTTTGAAGGCAAGATGCACAACAAAGCTCTCCATATCACCATTAAGTGCCGAGACAATATTGTAAATTGCATTTTGGTCGATGATGGGTCTGGTCTCAATATTTTCTCTCTTTCCACTCTGAAACAACTAAATTTTGACTTGGAAAAGGTTCACAAGAACCAGGTCAATGTGAAAGCTTTCGATAGAGAGTAAAGAGACACGATGGGTGCAGTGAACTTAGGGATTCAGATGGGTCCTGCAGAATTTAATGCGGAGTTTTAGGTGTTGGATGTCAACACTAGCTTCAATTTGCTTCTAGAAAGACCATTTATCCACATGGCTGGGGTTGTGCCTTCTACCCTTCACCAACTGATGAAATTTGTTTGGAAGGACCAGGAATTGGTCATTCATAGTAAAGGAAGCCATTCCAATGGATATGCACCTAATGTTGATAAGGTCTCCCGAGGTTATGATTTCTACATGGTGGAGCTGGTAAATGCCACCAGTGATGACTTAGATCCACAATCCCCTATGCCTTCTGTGTACAAGAAGATTTTTACTTTTATGCTCCGGAGCAGTTTCAAACCAGGTTTTGGATTGGGGAAGCACTTTCAAGAAATTAGTGAGCCTATTCAAATTCCTGCCAAAGGAGCAAAGTTTGGCTTGGGGTATGTCTCCACATATGCTGATGAAGTAGATGTGATGAACAAGAGTGTCGATCGAGCATTGGCCAGGCCAGTTCCTCATTTGTACTAGTCATTCTCGGTGCAAGAATATGTCAAAGATGATGGTCTCGAGGAAGGAATCTGGGGCATTTTCGAAGAGATTGATACAATCATTGAGGAAAAGGTTAGGGCATCAGGAATTCATGATGCTCAGCCAGAGGAGCAGTTGCAGAATTGGGCGTCCACACCGCTCCTAATTCCCTATGCAGCTTGGTAGAGAAGACATGTGTTTTTGTTTGTTTTGAAAATTGGTAGTAGTTTGGAAGAGGCCCAGGACCCACCTTTTACGCATATCTCCTTTGTTTAAGTCTTTGAATTTTCCGGTGGTGTTTCAAAAGGCTATATGGCCCTTGGTCATGGACAAAGTTTATTCTCATTTTTTAGTTTTAATGAAAAGCCTCTCTTATCGAAATCCTATTTATTTACTTATCTGCTTACATTTACTTTCCTACCTTTGTTTGTTTATGATTGCAGTAATAATAATTTAAAACCTACCAATGTCATTCACGAGCCGAATGAACAAAATGAGGCAAGTGATGATGAATGCGGGGAATATGAAGAAGAAATAAGGTACCTGAACATGTTGCTGAAGATTTTCGACAATTTGAGAACCAACACAAGCCAAATCTTAAAGAAACTGAAACTATGAATCTCAGAGATGAGAAATGTGTCAAAGAAGTCAGAATTAGTGTCCATCTGACTGAAGCTCAAAGAAGGGACCTTGTTCATTTGCTTAGAGAGTACATTGATGTCTTTGCCTAGTCTTACACAGATATGTCAGAGCTGAGTACGAATATGGTGTCCTACAAGTTGTTGATTAATCTATAATTCAGTCCAGTAAAACAAAACTCGAAAGTTTAAGCTCGAGTTAAGTTTAAAGATCAAAGAGGAGATTACCAAGCAGATTGAGTCTCAAGTAGTGGAAGTGACACAAGATCCAACTTGGCTAGCTAACGTTGTTCCTGTTGCCAAGAAAGACGGAAAGATCACAATTTGTGTTGACTATAGAGATCTCAACAAAGCAAGCCCAAAAGATAATTTTTCATTGCCAAACATCCACATTCTCATTGATAACTGTGTTAAGCATAAGATGCAATCATTTGTGGATTGTTATGCAGTTTACCACCAGATCCTGATGGATGAAGAAGATGCAGAAAGACAGCTTTCATTATGCCGTGGGGTGTATATCATTATCAGGTGATGCCTTTTGGTCTCAAGAATGCCGATGCTACTTATATAAGGGCTATGACAACTATTTTTCATGATATGATTCATAAGGAGATCGAGGTGTATGTAGATGACATTATAATCAAATCCCGTGAGAGTTCGGATCACTTGACTCATTTAAGAAAGTTCTTCAATTGTCTGCGCTGATACAATTTGAAGTTAAATCCTGCCAAGTGTGCTTTTGGGGTGCCAATTGACAAGTTGTTGGGATTTATAGTCAGTAGAAGGGGCATTGAGCTTGATCCTTCCAAGATTAAAGCGATTCAAGAGTTACCTCCTCCGAAGACCAAGAAATAGGTAATGAGTTTCCTGGGAAGGTTGAACTACATCAGCTGGTTCATATCTCAGTCCACTATGGTGTGTGTCGCTCCCCGTTTTTCTCAAAACGGGTTTTGGTGCACGACCTAACAACTTTTTTGGGTTTTTGGGTAGATTGAAGAGTCGCCACCTAACGAGTTAAGGTGCGTTAGGGCACCTATCTAACCTAAATAAGTCTAGCTAAGGTCAACGAACCAGAGATCGGGTAAGGGTTCAAGTTACCTTGAGGGGAAGGTGTTAGGCATCCCTCGAGGCCCACAAAGGTGGGTCCCGGCCGTATCTCATGCAATATATGGGGGGTTACAAGTAGCAATTAAGGTCACTTTGTTTATTAATATCTAATTAACATGCTTGCTAGGTGATAACGATAAACAATTAGCATTATCTTAAAAATTATTACTAAGTGATGAAGCAATATTTTACAATTAAGGACTTTAATTATTAATTTAAACATGCTAAGTGAGAACAATAACAAAATAAATAATACAGCTAAAGAAAAGACAAGCGAGGAGACAGAAGTTACACAAGTAAATAAGTAATCAGATTTTATTCTTTTTATATTAAACTACCCTATATAATTAGAATTAAACACATAAAGGGACTAAAAGGGAAGGGAGACTCTGAAGGACTTTATGGATCAGCACTCGACTTTTTTATTTATTTTCCGATAGGCTTCCGTGTAGGGATAGACAAAACCAAGGTTTGTCGCTTAAGCTTGAGTCGATATCATCATATCCATAGGGCCTAAACTACCCCTACCCCACCACCGCATGCTTTCGTCTTAAAGTGGTGTCTAACGTCCCAGCTTAATTTCCAAGTGGCATTGGACTACTATTGAGTCGGTTTTAGACAAATAAAATCCTAATAGGCCCACCTAGACACCAAGTTAAAACAAATAGGACAACATTTAGCACATAAAGTCTCATATTGGCCTCTAGATTTTACTTAAACATGCTGGCAAACACAGATAGATAGTGAAAGGTCTCATGCTAGTGTGTGCAAACAAACATATAAACAGACATCAAGGCAATACAATAATTATTTATTTATTTATTTAGGGGGCAGAAAAGTAAGTACGGAGCAACAAACAATTTATTAATTGACCTTAAGTGGCAGAACAGTATGTAGATTTCAGCCAATTTAATTAGGACAGATTAGCAGAATAAGAGTATATAAGCAGAAATATCTAAAAAGAGTAGCAGATTTAATTAGGACGAACAAATAGTGAATGCAGAAAATGATGCTTTTAGAACAGTGGCATATGGTATTATTGTAGAAAATAATTTAAAACAATTCAGATGCAGAGAGTAAATGACATATTTTAAGGGTGGCAGAGCAGTGATCATGGACGCAGGAAATAAATTTTAGCAGAAGCAAATCAGATAAGAAAAACCATTAATTTATTTAAGTAGTAAACTAGTCCATTATAATGCAAAAGTTATTTATTTGAGCAGAATCAATCGGGGCAATCTAAAGAGCATTAAACATGCTGGGACTAGTTATTGGTTTATTTTGACTAGCACAAATAATTATATTGCAGAACTTAGGAAGAAGAAATAGGTAGAAAATTTATCTTAGTTATTTTATTATGCTGGAAATTATTAGATGTAAGTAACTAGAAAAATCGTATTGCAGAAATTATTTAACAGTGAGCAGAAAAATGCAATACAATTAATTTAGTTATTTAATGTGCTGCAAGTATGATTTTAACCAAAAATTTTTTAGGTTAAGACCTATAGACATGATATCTATATAAGCGTGTATAAATTATTATCAAAACTATAGACATGCTTAAAGATGTAATAGTATTCAGAAACCTATAGGCATGATTTTCGAACCCCAAATAATATGCAAGTTAAGGAATATCAGATCATGATTTCTAAATAGAAATTGCTGATTAATATGATTTCTATGGGCATGACATTTAATTAATAATCCACAATATCAGCACATAGGGAGATAATAAATTATGGCATACTATATGCAAAGTCGATTAATCGGATGAAGTTATAAACTAAGGTTGATTTTAAACAACTTATTTAAACGATATTACGATATTTTTTGCACGCTTCAAGTAATATGCACGGGTAGATTCATAGCAATCACGTGTAAAAAAAATAAAAAAAATGAAATAAATAAATAAAAAAAAAACAATTAGCACGTAATTCCCTTCCCCCCTTAGACGATCCCCAAATTCTTCATATATAGAGAGCGTTAGAGAGTTATTACAAGATTATTACAGAAAAGAACAATGAATACATAATATGGACTTAAGGCAAGTTAATCCGATCTGGAATCTATCTCACGGTGACCCTTCAAATTAGGGTTCAAGATTTCCACCACCCTGCTAATTAAAAAGAACAAACACTACAAGTAATACAGAACACAACATGATAGTAATTATTTACACTTAGATAGGATAGGGCAACAAATCACATATATAATCACACATAGTAAAGGGACGAAAGAACTGACCCGGATGCTTCCCTTTATTTACCAATGTCCAATTTTGGACTAATGCATACCAATAAGTAACTAAAGATGCACGAATTAAAGCTACTAATTAAATACACGGTGGAAGACACTAACCGGTTAAGCAGTAAAGTAATAATCAGCAATGAAGACAAGTGACTCCACAATTTAGACCCGAACACAGCAAAATCGCGTAGAGAAAAATCCTCTTAGAAATGCCCACCGGATTACTTATTTTTAAACTTAGCAAATATTTTTTCTTGATTGGAAAGTTTAAAGCTTTTTGTGATTGCAGGAGTGTCAAAGTCTGTCCAGAGTAATAAGAATGAGGGCACTTATATAGTGAATAAAGGCTGGTCAGAAAAGGGAAAAAATAAAATTAACGTGAGCCAATTTTCAAAATATTATTTCCTTTAGTAAAAATAAGAGCCAATCAGTAGATACAAATATTTTATTTACTTATTTATTCCCTAAATCAATCATACTAATTACCAAATAAGAGCTAAGTAAGAAATCAGTCACACTTTAAAAGGTAAACACATTCAGTTAAGCCTAATACACCACGTAACAAGCAAGGAAAGAATAACTACAAATTGACACAATCAAGCTAGCAATCAGAATATAATTATCCTTAAACCAAACAACTCAGAGATTAAGGGATCAATTTAAGTTATTTACCTTAAATGGTGCCTTTACATATTTTCATAAGGTAAAGAAATCAACTATTAATGATACACCAAGTAAGACACGCAAGGAAAATAATTCCAGTCAATATTCAAACAAATGGACATAATTATTTAAGGAAAGGGGGGAAAGTTACATCGGATTTTCTTGCAATCAAATTAGTTACAAATTGATACATAATATATAGCAAGATTAGCATTAATCAAGTGGCCGGCAAGAGAAACCCACCAAATTAGCATATTATGTCAATTTAAGGTGATATAGAGACAATATATTTTTAAGAGTATACCAGGCAATCAACTCAAAATATTTACTAATAACTAAATTAGAGAGAATTAGTACCAGGAAACTAAACACGAGGCGAGTAGGAATCAACAATCACATTAGCGGAGGTCAAAATTATACCCATATAAAATCCAAAGCATGAACACTTAATCAAATTTTCCAATACGAGCACATTCCAGAAGAGCAATGAAATTCTAGCAGGACATGAAAATCGATTTCAACCTAGATCATATTAAAACTAACAAATGAACAAATCGCAGAAGATTAACAAACTTTAAGCAGGCTGCATGTCGTTTGACTTCACTAATCATGCTAAGAGATTCAAATAAATAACTAGACGATAACAAACCTGGACGGATCCGTCTTCGTGGTCAATAGAGTTTCATCAATCGGAGTTCTAATATTCTTGATGTTGTCGTTATTTGCTCGTCATCGGTGCTGGTTGCTGATGTTGTTGCTCGTCGGGGTTCATTGTTGGCCGGAGCAAGGAGGAGAGGAGGAGAAAGGGGCGAGGGGAGGAGGACGGCGCCGGTCTTGCTGCTGGATAGAGCGGCTGTCTTCCTCGCCTGAAAATAAGAAAAGAGAAGAGAGGGAAGACGGGAAATGGGAGAAAACGGGACGGCGACACTAGCGGCGTTCTTCGCCGGTCGTAGCTGCTGCAGACCTCGTGCTCCTACCGGTGGCTCACATCACCGGGGCTGCTGGTTGCTTCGCCGGTAGCTGGCTGTTGTTCGTTGTTTGCCTGAAAAAAAAAAAAAAGAAAGGAAGAGGGAGGAGAGCAAAGAGAAGAAACCACTGGTTTCCTAGGTGGTTGCCGGTGCTGCTGCTTCGCCGGAGAAGAAGAGAAGGGTGATGTGGGGTCTCTCCCGCTCTCACTGTAACTCGTTTCCTCAAGCTGCCGGCCGGTGCTGGTCGCCTGGGACTCGCCGGCTGCTGTTGGTCTGAAAAGAGAAGAGAAGAGAGGAGAAGGGAGAACAGAGGGAGGCGGATCTGGAGAGGAGAAGAAAAAAAATGAGTAAATTTTAGGGTTTGGGTTCCTTTGGATTTAGAATAGGAAAAAAGTGGAATTTAATCTCAACCGTCGAAATAATCTAAGATGGACGGTCATGATTGAATGGCATGTGATTAACGGTTAGGATTAAAAGATAGGATTTAGGAATTTAATTGAAATGGCTATGATTGAAAACAACAAATGGATGTAATTGAAATGCCAATTTAAATTGGCATGGCTATAATTGCAATAACTTGAACAAGAAAAGGCTAGAATTGCAATAACTTAGCATAAGGATAGGCTGAAAATTCAATAAATAAGAGTGAATTTAAGAAATGCTATTCAATTAATAAAATACTACTCACATTAAAATACTTCTTATATAATTAAACACAAAAATGTGATTTCAACATATTTAAGTAAAATAATTATTTCGATTTTAATTATCAATAATAGTTACATACTAAAAAAAATGTAAGATTTTAAGACGAAAATGATTAAAATTTTAATTCGAAATATTTACATTTTAATCGAATAGCATTCCAAAAATGGTTAAAGATCGGTCAAAATTGGGTGTCAACAGTGTGTGAGCCCATCTTCAAGTTGCTGAAAAAAGATGCTTTGACAGAGTGGATCGGAGAATGTCAAACTGTTTTTGATGCCATCAAGAATTATTTGTCCAATCCACCGGTGTTGGTTCCTCCACGAGAAGGGAGGCTATTATTGTTGTATCTGTCCATCTCGGATAATGCATTTGGATGCGTGCTTGGTCAACATGATGAAACAGGAAAGAAAGAACAAGCCATCTATTACTTGAGCAATAAATTCACTCCATATGAAACTCATTACACTCTTTTAGAGATGACATGTTGTGCTTTGACTTGGATTGCTCAAAAGTTGAGACATTATTTGTCTTCTTATACCACATATCTTATTTCCAGAATGGACGCATTGAAGTATATTTTTCAAAAAGCAATGCCGACTGGGAAGTTGGCTAAATGGCAAATTCTTTTAAGTGAGTTTGATATTGTGTATGTGACTCAGAAGGCGATAAAAGCGCAAGCCTTAGATGATCATCTTGCGGAGAATCCAGTTGATGAAGAGTATGAACCACTCAAGACTTATTTTCCTGATGAAGAGGTAACCTTTGTGGTTGAAGATTTTTCTGAAGCATACCCTGGTTGGAGAGTATTCTTTGACGGAGCGGCTAACCACCAAGGAAAAGGTATTGGAGCAGTCTTAGTGTCAGAATCCAGTCAGCACTATCCTATGGCAGCTAAACTTCGATTCGATTGCATGAACAACATGGCAGAATATGAAGCTTGTATCCTTGGTTTGAAGATGGCCATTGACATGAACGTTCATGAGTTGCTGGTTATTGGAGATTCATATTTGTTGATTCATCAGGTTCAAGGAGAATGGGCTGTGAAGAACTTAAAGATCATACCGTACGTATAATATATACAGAAGTTGTACAGAAGATTCTGCAAGATTGAGTTCAGACACACTCCCAGGACACAGAATGAGTTGATTGATGCTCTTCTATCATCGCCTCAACGATTAAACATCCAAATACAAGTTATATTGATCCCTTGGATAAAGAGGTAAAAGAGCAGCCTATCCATTGTTCACATGTTGAAGTGGAACCAGACGGCTTGCACTGGTGTTTTGACATAAAAAAATATTTGGAGGCCGGAACTTATCCTAAGAAAGCAACGTTCAACCAGAAAAATTTGATATGCTGTATGGCCCTCAATTTCTTTCCAAGTGGGGAAATCTTTTATAGGAGGACTCCAGATTGAGGTCTTCTAATATGTGTTGACGCTATTGAGGCTGCGAAGCTTCTTGAACAGATACATGCTGGAGTTTGTGGTGCTCACATGAATGGGCTCACTTTGGAGAGGAAGATCCTCCTCGCTGGATATTTTTGGATGAATATGGAACATGATTGTTGCAAGTTTGTGCAGAAATGCCACAAATGTCAAGTGCATGGTGATTTGATTCGATTCCCACCTCATGAACGCAATGCTTTGAGTTCACCTTGGCCGTTTGTAGCTTGGGACATGGATGTCATTGGTCCAATAGAGCCGACCGCCTCTAACGGACACAAATTCATTTTGGTTGCCATTGACTACTTTACCAAGTGGGGGGAAGCAGCTTCATATAAGTCGGTGACCAAAGAAATTGTAGCTGATTTTGTTTGCAACAATTTGATATGTAGGTTTGGAGTACTAGAATCCATCATTATTGATAATGGAGCGAATCTAAACAGTCATCTGATGAGAGAGATATGTGAACAATTCAAGATTACTCACCGAAATTTAATCGCTTATAGTCCCCAAATGAATGGAGTCGTAGAAGCTGCCAACAAGAATATCAAGAAGATTTTGAGGAAAATGATTGACAATCACTGTTGACACCCAATTTTGGCTCTTCGTCAGAAATGACTTTGGGCCGTCGAAAAAATGTCAATTCCGGCAGTTCCTTGCCCCATGCATCACTCACCCTTTTCAATCAATCCGAAAAAAGAAGATATTCCAAGGTTTTTCTTCTCCTTCATAATTGCTTTCCTGTTTGCTCTGAGATTGGGGTTAATTTGAATTCTTGGAGCCCAATTAGCTATAAAAGGGAACCATTTGGTTCTCATAAGAAAACATCCGAAAATCAGGGATCAATTCAGAAAATCGAGCAACAATCAAAAAGATCTAAGAATCGGAATAGAGATTCAAAAGGCGTCTGAAAAGAGAAGATTCACACTTCTCTGTTTTTTTTTAACTTCGAGTTTGAGTTTGAACTTTGAATCTTGACAACGAAGTCGTAGTTTGCTGCTCAACACAAGGTAAAATCTTCTCCCTATTGTACATTTATTTAGATTCTAAGTGTTATGCGGTAAATCTGATTCTGTTGAGCTCCTTTGGGTTCACTCATGTTCTTCTTTATTTCGACCTCCATATTTTTGGTTGAAAGTCTGTGCTTTTAGTTGAATACGAGTCTTCAAAATTATTTCTGTTCGAACATGCTTACTGATTGTGATGGCATAATTTGGTCAAGTCTATGTTATTGATTTACCTAAAATCTTGAGAGAGTTTTTTTAAGTCCTCTACTATTCGCCAGCCGATATGGAAAATATAGTCCCATTACAGTAAAGCGTTTTCTCATTTTTTGGGTCAGCTGTGTGGCCCACTGTTAGCTCAAAATATCTATGAGAATTGGAAGATACGAAAATTGGATTCTTCCCTGTAGTGCATACGCAGCTAGAATCTTTTCATTAATTATTTTAAATAACTTTGTTCAAAAATTACAATTTTCTCTTTTTGTTATGTCTTATTTTTCAAGTCTAGTTGTTAATTGGTTGGTTCGCTTGAACATGGTGTCATTAATATTTCAATATCTCCAATCAATTTGCTTTGTCCTCGTATTAGTAGTAGTATATCACATGCATTTGCATCGTTTAGTTGGTGGTAGTATCAGCTTAAGGAAATGGTAGTTGTTCACCGCTATCTCTTGCCATGTTGTATTTCGGTCTCTGAATTCATATGAGAAAGAATCAGATTCTTTATAACTATATCATTTTACATAATCTAGGCGTAGGCATCTTCACATAGTTAGAAGTAAGTCACAAAAATAAAATCGGTAGGTTTGTTGGATAGCTAAATGTCTACAACTTTATTGTTTATGGTGTAAGGAAGTTCTTTTCTATATATATATATATATAATTTAAGTCCAAACGTCTGCATCCCCCTTTTATTTATATATTTTGCTTCAATACACAATTTAAATATATGAAAAACTCAAGTTGTGTGTTAGTTTGTTATTTCCATTCGGTGGTAAGTTAAGTGGATCATTGGTGATCATTTAAGTCTTAAACTTGTTTATTTAGTTAAAGTTACTTCCTTTAGGTTCTTTTTTTTGGAAGCAGAGTTATCTTTATTGAATAGGTTTCAGCCCTTGTAATTGAATGTTAAGAAATAGAAGTTTTGATGTTTTCTGCTTAATAATGGCATGTTGTATATATGTGTTTCTTTTAAAAAAAAAAAAGAAGTCATTTTATTTAGGACGTTATGTCTTGGTTGTAGATTGTTCCTATGACCACTAATACTTAGTATTAACTCTTATGTCCCGCTTCACTTTGGTCACAAGTTTTCCCATTCATTAGAGTATGACCGCATTAGTAGGCCGGGGCTCATGAATATTTTTAAAATAGCGAACTATTTCTCTTTAATAGTTTGTGTTATTGTCAAATTATTAAAGGTGAATGAATAGATAAATTTTGTGGAGTTTAGCCTTTCTTATTTCCTAAATCTATATTGATTTCTTTACCTCTTACAACAACAAATCTAATCTTTTTGTTTTTCATTTTTTCATGTACAACCAGAGAGCTGGAGTTTCTACTTTGGAACTCGTTATTGGCCTGAAATATTAGGCCAAGCAACGCTTGAAGTCTTGCAAAGTAGGAGTCCAATGTTTTCTTAGTCTTTCTTTCGTTGTCCTACTTATGTTAGTTTGATATGTTGACTAACCTTTACTTACAAGTTTTGATATATTGCTTTTCTTTTATTTTGAAGATTATTTATGTGAGATAATATTATTTGTTTAGGAGTTTAGTTGAAATGCTTTTAGAACAAATGATACAAAAAATATTTTCTTAAAAAGGAGTCATCATTTTTACTTTTAACATTCTTTCAGGCCCTTTAAGTTGAAAAGAGGGGTTTATAGTCTTAAAAGTTTTTCAAATGAAGTTTCAAAAGGGCTAAAATAATACTCATTTAGGCCTACTCATTGCTTAGGACCTCCAAATAAATTTGAAACTAGTTTAAAGGCTAGAATAATTGCCCCTTAAAAATTACGTTAAGATATTCACCTTTAGACATACGTATTTTTAAGCAAATAAGTAGGGTAGTAAGCTTATACATTTAACAAGAATAAATATAATTATAGAATAAAGTCCAATAGTTAGGCTTATTTTTATACTTTTTACATCACCATTTTATAAAATTTATTGGCTATTCTTATTTTTTTTGAATCAAATATCTCTAAAATATTCTAATCTGTTAACATGCTATTTCAAGATTTTAGATATGCCAACAAGTTCAAAATACAAGGTACATACATATATATGTGATACACATAAAGGTATAAATTCTATATTTTTCTACATAATCTATTATTTTTTATCTACTATTTCTTTTACTAATATTACTTATTTATTTTTATAATACATAAATCTCTACACTTAAAATATACATATTATTTTACTACATCTAATCTCTCGTCAACTAATCTTACATGTAAATAAAATAATAAACATTCACATATTTTAAACAACTTACATGTATATACTATACTTTATAATAAATCTAGCTAAAATCACAAACTTTATATTATATTTTAGCATTTAGTACTATTATTATTTATTTTATTCGTTTATTTTTAGAAAAATCAATTTTTATCTATTTTTATTCAGAAACATATATTACACATACTACTACATATTTACGCCCAACTATTATCTCATTTTATTTTATTTTCTTTTACATCTTAATTCTGCATATGAATAAGATAACACATTTTCATATCCTTTAAACTCAATATTTATATCTAGGATAAGTTTCATATAAGATACATCCCTTTTTTTTTATTATATAAAATTGACATACCTTTTGGCACATTTATTTTATCAACGTTTATGTGTCGTACCTTGTATTTTACTCTTTTTCTTAAACTAACGAGATTTAATTATCATTGATTCTTTTAAAAAATAAATAAACAAGTTTTCCTAATTATACTTTCCTAAATTGAGTTTAAGGACTATCTTCGGATAGGCTCTGAGGGATGCTTAATACCTTCCCCTCGAGTAACCAAAACCCTTACTCAGAATCTCACTGGTTTCGCAGATTAAAACAGAGTTTACATTTATATATTTAAAAAATGGTTTTGCTAATATTTTTCCTTAAAATTTAGGTGGTGACTCTAACACAAAAACGATTCTTCCAAAAATCAGAGTGTTAGCCATATTATGTTGTGAAATGTTTCGACCTGGTTCGAAAATCACAGAGATTGGCATGAGAGGTTGCCATATGCTTTATTGGATTACAGAACGACCGTCAGAACGTCAGTTGGAGCTACTCCATACTTGTTAGTATATGGAACAGAAGCAGTTATACTTGCCGAAGTTGAGATAGCTTCATTAAGAATCATCTAAGAAGCTGAATTGAGTGATGCTAATTGGGTTCGCAAGCGGATTGACCAACTAACATTGATTGATGAGAAGAGAATGGTTGTTATTTTTCATGGTCGACTGTATGGACAGAGAATGATTCAGGCTTTTTACAAGAGAGTAAGAGCCAAAATGTTTGAAATTGGTCAGTTGGTTCTCAAACGCATTTTCCCTCATCAGGATGAGTACAAAGGAAAATTTGCACTGAATTGGCAAGGACCCTACATGGTTCGCAAAGTGTTATCCGGAGGTGCCTTGATCTTGTTGGAGATGGATGGCACCGAATGGCCAAAACCGATCAACTCAGATGCTGTCAAGAGTTATTATGTGTGAAATTTCAGTTTGTGTTTCTGTCATTTCCTTGTAATCGTTCTATTTGCTTGTAATCGTTTATGTTAAAATTTTCTCCCTATTGTAATTAACTATGTCTGACCTGAATTCTCAAGAATGAGATACGTAGGGGGCCTATGTCGGCCTCAATCACCCCCTTTATCCCTTTCAATATTTTTTTTTTGTATTTGAACTACGTTTGACTTGAATTCTCAAGAATGAGATACGTAGGCGGCCTATGTCGACCTCGGTCGGTTCTTTATTTAAATTTTTCATTTTTGTTAGTCTTTGAGGGGGAACTACATTTGACCTGATTCTTGCCTCAATAGGATACGTTGGCGCCACAACGGTTCGGTCATATCTCCCGTAAAATTTTTGTTTTTTCTTAAAAAAAAAAAACTGGGACAAAATTTTTGAGAGGGACTCAAAAATCCTCAAGAAGAAGATCTCTCCACTCGGACAGCTTAGGGAAGAATGATGGGTCGCTAACAAGGCCCCTAAATGACCGCTTAGAAGGACAGGACACATAACCTTTCTATGTTTTGAAAGTGAGATTCCCTGGGCCAATTTATAGGGAAAGCAACTTTCGAGCTTGCCACACTGGGCGGCCTTCTCTTTAGTCTCCCGATGCAATTGGGCTATTTCTGCATGAGAAAGGCCTACTGGAATCTCGTTGAGGTATGAAAGCGCAGGTGCAAGATCCGCGCAAAAGGCTATTGGAAGGGTGGTGAATGCTAGAAAAGCTAAAGTAAACCAGAAAGGATTTTTATTCAAAATCGTACTTCTGTTTTTAGAAAAAGAAAATCAAGTCAAAACTGTAGTTACTTTGAGATTTGCAACCGGGACAGAATTTATGAGAGGATCTCAAAAATTCCATGGTTGGCTCACCAATAGTTAACGATACGTCAAAGTAGTTAATTGGAACAGAAATAAAAAAAAAATTCAATGAGGTTTATTGGCAATTTAGAGCAACTTTGAATACTTCCCAACAAGTAATCAGATAGACCTCGAGACATCAATTTCAAAGGCGTTCATTAAGCTTGACGTGACATGACACTTGGCAGTGACCTTTCCGAAATTTTACTTTTTGAAAATCTTTTTTCCTTAAAACCTCTCTTTCATGTTTCAAATATTTTGCATAAAAATGCTTTGTCCTATCTATCAAGAAGTGGGAGATCGGAGAAATCAACCGGAGACAATAAAACAATGGGCAGACAACCGAAGAGATCGACATATATCAGTTTATTTTTTAAACTAACAATTTTTCTGTGGATGCAGGTCTATAAGCCTGCCTCAAGATCAACATATTCCTTCATTCAATGAATATGGAGAAGTCAAAGGGCGGGGAACTCCCCAAAATTGACAATTTTTCTGTGGATGCAGGAAATATTTTATGTTTCTTATATCAAAGATTTGGGAATACGAATAACGTTATTTCATTCAATTCCCAACAAAGCAAAGCCCATTATGAACATTCAATTATGTTCGGAGATGAAACAATTGAAAACCTCGAAGAGAAAAATTTTATTATTTTCCATCAACTAAAGATACCTGGAGGACGTTATCTGCATTATATTATCAGATATGATAATAGTACTACCCGTAGAGTCATTTATATCGTATCGTCGAATGACATGATACCATTACCCTGAGGGTCATTTTTATTTGTATTGTCGATTGGGACGATACCGTCACCCAGAAGATCACTTATGTTGCTCGGTAAAGCATTATCTTCACTCGGTACTAGGGAGGAATCAAAAGAAAGAAGTCATGCATAACAAGAGAAAGGAGACATGCATTGCAAGAAAAGATTCATGCATTGCAAGAGAAGATTCACGCATTGCAAGAGAAGATTCACGCATCGCGAAAAAAGATTCATTCATCGCGAGAAAAGATTCATGCATTGCAAGAGAAGATTCATGCATTGCAAGAGAAGATTCATGCATCGTGGAAAAGATATTTATGCATCCCGGGAAAGGAGTCGTGTATTGCAAAAGAAAAGAGTCATGCATTGCAAGAGAAAAAAGTCATGCATCGCAAGAGAAAGGAGTCATGCATCGCAAGAGAAGGAGTTATGCATCGCAAGAGAAAGATTTACCCATCACAAGAAGATCAACATCGACTGCATCATTTTCATTTGCAAGAAAAAATATCAAGAAAGCCATCAATAACGACATCAAGAGAACTATCAACATATTACATGAGCCTATTTTATTATTTCAACATCAAAGGAAGAGTACATTAAATATTATATTACAAATATGAGATACAAACTTTATTTGCTTTACGTCAAACTGGAGGAAGCTGACATCAAATGTTCAAGGAGAGCAATTAAGTGTCAACATGGTAAACGACACTATCTCTCCATTTAAATTCCATTTTATGCTAATGAGTTTTATCTCAGTCTTTTTTGAGAGCATCTCAAGAGGATGAATTCTCAAAGCAAACCACAGGTGCGGACGACATAAAAAATGATGCAGCACAACGTGATACTTTTTCTTAGCAGCGAACTGGGACATAGTCCAAAGAGGGGTGCCAAACTCTTAGGAGGCGAGCTGAGGAGCGACTTCCACCACAATCAAACCACACCCCTGTTAGAAGGCATGTGAGTTTTTCTTTAGGTTTATCGGTTTCAGTTTCGCATCTGAAATCTAGACGTTCATCGGAGGCATCTTCCCAATCGGAGTGACAATGCTCTAAGAGTGTTGGAAATTATGTCTGTGCAAGTTCTTATTTATGGGTGTGAAGCATGCCACATTCATGGCAAAGAGGTTGCAAGCCTCCTTTTCATACTCGACTTACTTTGTCGCTTTTCCAAAACCAAAAGGTTATCTTGCATAATAGATTTCCTTTTCAATTGATCAAGTTGAACTGCAAGCAGCCTGATTCCTTGAGTTGAGGGATATGTAGGCAGGATCAGTTTTGAAAACTCGGCTATATTCCAACGTTCTGTCTTAAATTTTATTCTCGAGAATTCTGGTCCCTTCATAATTCGGTATCGGGATGGCTTTTGAATTCTTTCAAAATCGTGCGTCAAATCAAGCTTGCCAAACTACAAGTGGCCTGAATTCTGATATAGTCTGAGATATGTAGGATACTCATTTCCGAGGTTCGGCCATACCTCCTAAAGTCCGTGCCAAAATCCCTCTTTAGAAAAGATGAAGATGTGATCGGTCAAAATTGGATTGGTCAATTTCATTTTCCTCGAATTTTTTGCATCAATCCGAGTAAAATGAGGGACAGTTGTTGACACTCAAATTTGACCCTCCCCGATAATAATTAATTTCCGAGCTTCTTAATTTTCAAACGTTTTAAAATAACTAGCTTTATAAAATTCAAATAGTTTCAAGGTTGATTTAAATAATTTCAATTGATATTTATAGTATTTTGAATAATAAATGTATTTCATATAATTATGTACGTAACTAGTATATTTTATAAATGTTCGAGTATCATATCAAATGATTTTTATTCATTAGAATAAATATTTTATTAATTTAGTTTTAGTTTGAATTATAATTTTAATTTGAAATTAATTAGTTTATATGAAAATTGATTAGTTTATAATTAAGTTAATTATTTTATTTCGTTAAGATTAAAAAGCTCATTAATTAATTAATTAATATTAGTTCGTCTTATTCGAATCTTAATCATCTCGACTTGACTATGTTTCGAATTCTATTTGGCTATAATTGTAATCCAATGGCCATTTTCATAATTGAAATCTAGCTATCTCTTATCTTAATACTTGATCCTTGTTTAAGATCAAAGCTGGGCTATTTTTTGTCCAATTTCCGCTCAACTTCAGCCCTCCAAACCAATTTTCAACCGTCTCTTTCAATATTTCTAGTCCACACAACATTCTCAGTTAATACATAAACCAGCCAACTCTTGATACAACTTAACCCGGCCCAATCCCCTTCTTCAACAAAGAGACCCAGCAACATGAAGAACCCAGAGGCTCAACGTCACAGCAGTGAACGACGCTCACAAGCAGCGTTGACAGCAGTAATACGCGTGAACGACGCAAACGACCCCGTACGCCTCTTCTTCTCCCTCACACGTCAACAAACAACAGCTCCCACAGATTTCTCTGCCACAGCCGCCCGCCTTGATCTTTTCATCCGGATTTTAGGGGATTCGGTTGAAATCTTGTAGAAACAACGGTTCCTTGGTCCTTGGGAAAAAAATTTAAATCAAAGATTTGATGGGAATTTCCGTTTCTGCCCTTGCCCTTGTCCAATTTTCATCCCCTAAACCCCCCAAAAGCTTAAACCCTAGAACTCCCCTATAAATACCCCTCCTCTTCACTGTTAAAGGGTTGGGTTTTTATTAGCGAAAATACATAGAGCATCTTGAAAAAAATAGTTAAAAAATACACATTAAATACACTTCAAAAACAGAGGAGGTAACCAGTTTTAGTGTTTGGGTCCAATATTCAGCCGAGATTTTTCTGATCATTGCTAGTGTTTGAGTTTTGTGGTGGAAGAATCGTAGTCGTTGGCTTGCTGTCCCTGTTTGCTGCACTTCGAAAGGTAACGTCTCTCCATAATGATCTTTCCACCTTTTATTCTATTTTAGATCAACATTCTGATGATGGAAGCTTTATTTAGTTGGTTGTTGGCTGTTAGCTGCTGTTAAGTTGATGTATGAAGCATATGCTTTCTTTTGCTTGTTGTCATGGACTAGTCATGATATCATCTTAAGGTTCTGCTAAATTTTGTCTCATATGATCGTTTCTATATTTCTTTGTTCGAGTACATTTTGATGTTCCCATTTATTGAAACTGTTACTTGAATGTTATTAAATCGGTATTATCTCGTTCATGCTATGTTTAAGCATTAGTTATGTTGTATTTAGGGTCTTCACTGTTAAGGTTGCTCTCTTATAGATTAGGTTTAAAGGATCGATCGATATGGTTAATATATATGATATAGTCGCATGTTTGTTCTAATCGCCTAATCTTGTCTATTTCTTGAACGTCTTTGTCGTCTTGTTGCTTAATATGACTTGTTTAAATCGTGTTGTGTCTTCATGTGTTTACATTTCCAGCCCGGTTTTATTTGCCAAGTCTTAGTTCTTGCTGGAGTTTGTATTTAGGATCATTTGAAGCATGATTTTATTTTTCTTTTACTTTCTATGCCTTAGTTCTGTTAAGGTTTGAATTTTTGCCTTTAAGATTACCTAAAGCATGAGTTTATTGGCAGTGACTATTGTGTGCATAACATGCTGATTTTTTCTAGTACAATGTTAATTTTAATAGTTTAGTCACATGTTGTATGGTTTTGGGCTATTGTATTGATTGTTTATTCCTCTGTTTCAATTCTTAAATGAGATTAGTGTTGGTTTAGTATTCATTTGTCCACTGGTAAAGTGTCCAACATGTTAAAAATACTGGTTTTAATTAATATGAGTAGATTGTGTGATAACTTGAGCATTAAAATAGTTGTTCCTCAGTACGTCTCGGCTGTCATTCCTTTATCAGCATGCAAAGCTCTTTCCCCTCTGTGTTTCCTATTTTTATGAGTCTATTTATTTCTTTTGTAGGGATACTTTATTTTGTGCCTGCATGTGTGTATTATCAGTGATAGTATTGTTACGATTCACAGTGACTCGAATTGGTTCTTACATGCTTATATTTTTTTTTTTATGCATGTGAAATATGTTCGGGTCCTCACGGACTCTACCTTTGCATTTTTCTTTGGGCAATGGAGGCCCAATTCTATTTTTACTAGAGTTAGCCAGCTGTCAATATGAAGCAGTTTAGAGAATTGAAAAGATTGTGCCAAAGGCCCACTCTTTATTTTAAAAATTGTATTTTGTTACTTTGGGCCTATGCTCTTGTCATTTTAATTGTTATTATGTGTTAGTCTAGGATAGGTGGAACAATTGGATCTAAGGTCCAAAGAGAATATTTTTAGTATGTTAGAATAAGACAAGTACAAATGACTTTAATGGGCCAAAGACCCAAAATTGAAATTGGGCCCAAGTGCTGGCCCAGGCGGACAAATCCAGACTTGGGCTGAAATTTCCTTTCCCTATCTATTTAACTGCTATTATGTGTTTTATTTGTTAAAATTGATTTCAAGGTTTTAAAAATTCAATTCCCCAAAGGAGTCCATTTTGAATAAACACTTATATTTTTCTAAAGTTAAATAAGGTTATCACTTTAAGAATATTTATAAGTTGTTCACTTAAGTAATTTTTCCCTTTCCCTAAAAAAATAGATTTATAGTTTTAAATTGTTTATTCGCAACTTAGACAAGTATTCATAATACTTAAAATGTTAGCCAAATAGTTAATTATTGGAGCGGACATTTCGGGAGTTTTCAAACCATTCCCGAAATGCTAATATGAACCTCGAACTCCCCTTTTATATTTTCATTAGATTTCTGTTTTAATCTTTTGAAAGAATTAGTTTTTTCTTAATTTTTTTCTAAAAATTATGTGGCAACTCTTAAAACATCGATTTTCTCTTTTTTTAAATAAAACAGATGTTAGAAAAGATATTGAAATTTGATACATCATAGCCAGAAACTCGTGGCCATTGAAAATCAAAACGACATGGGTGTGAAATTATATTTGGAAGTAAAAAAGAATGAGCCTGGAATCGGCATGTATCCGCTATGTATTGATACAACTGAGAAAATGGTTGGGGAGATACATAACTTTGATTGTTCATTCGGGGAAATCGTATGCGTGGAAGGTACAGAAAGAGATCGGAAGCTCTTGCTTTGGTCGAATCAAGAATTTGTGATTTAGATTATATTCCAGAATTAAATGCTACAAATTACATAACTGATTCCAATAGTACTGATGTGAATACGGACCAGCTGTATAAGGATAAAGGAACACTCATCGATGTAATGGCGAAATATAAAATAAAGAACAACTTCAATTTCAGAGTGAAAAGATCGGATAAAAAAAGGTATTGGAGTGTTTTATCTCTAATTTGATTTGTTTTTCTTCAGTTAATGCATATAATTAGTACAATTCTATTTTCTATAGTGTATGATACATAAGTATAATTAGTATATGTATCATAATATAAGTTTGTTGGTGTTTGATGATTTTAAAAAATTGGTAAGGATTATGATTATTAGTATTGACAATTGATTTAGGTGTGTCGTGATAAACTTTCGTATCTGACATATAAAAGAATTGTAAAATTTTTTTTGTGTTCTTTATTATGGACGATACATTAATGTGGATAATTATGTGACAAGTTGTGAAACACTGTAACATTGTATATTTGAAATGCTTTTATTATATGACTTAATCTAATGAAAAAATTTGGACAACTATGTGTTAGTATGCTACAATGATGAATGTGGCTGGAGTTTAAAGTCTTCTTGCAGAAAGAAATGTGATGTATTCAAAGTGAGATACTTCAATAGTGAATATACGTGTCCGATGCGGGATAGGATACTAACAAAAGTACAAGCAACAATTGAATTTATTAGTGGTGTGACTGCCCCTAAGTTGGTAAATCATAAACAAATTCATACGCCAAAAGATGTAATTGTAGATATTCAAGAATTATATGGGGTTGAAATATCATACCAGCAAGCATGGCGTACTAAGGAACGTGCACTAGAAATGCTAAAGAGTAAACCATCAGATGAATATAAGCAGATGTCGAGATACATATGAATGCTAAATAAAGTGTATCCAAATTCATATATAAGGATGCAAAAGATGGAAAATAATCAATTCATGTATCTTTTCATAGCCCTGAGGCCATTGATGAGAGGGTTCGATTACTGTAGACCTGTAATTGTAGTGGACGGTGCACATCTTGGCGGGGCTTATAAAGGTACTTTTGTATCAGCGAGCACACTCGATGGTGCATGTATGATTGTTGTAATACTGATGTAATTTTGAACTTGTTTTATATGTATAATTAATGTATCTTAGTGTAAACGTATGTATCAAGAAGTTAAATATGTGCTGCTTTGTAATTAGGTTGCATATTGCCGTTGGCATATGGTGTTGTAGACACTGAAAATGACTGTTTGTGGACATGGCTCTTCGAACAAATCAAAAATGCATTTGGCAAGCGTAAAAACATGTGTATTGTATTAGATAGAAATGAAAGTATTATGAAGAGTGTAACCATTGTGTTCCTAAATGTACCTCATTGTGCATGCATATGGCATCTTTGGAAGAATGTTTGTTCAAACTTCAAAAGGAGTAAAAACACACTAAGTGATATATTTTACTCGATGGCAAAGGTATACAGAAATGAGGATTTTGATAAATTAATGGCTAAGGTGGTGAAAGTTGATCATAGGGTGAAGGATTACCTTGAGGATGCTGGGTATGAGAAGTGGTCGAGAGTTCATTCAATAGTAAACAGAGGTAGAATGATGACTTCGAACATCACATAGTGTATCAATGGCTGCCTTGTTGATGCACGTCAGGCAACTATATTAGAATTCTTGGAAGAAGCTTGACTTCTATTTGGTAGTTGGAACTGTAAAAATACAAAAATGCCGTCATATACAAAGGACACATTGGGCAGAAGATTTGAGGAGGTATTGATCCACTACTAAAAAAACAGTGAATACCGACCTAAAAATACCAACCTTCGGAGGTCGGTATTCCCTGTAATTTCGACCTAAAACCGACATCCCAGCTTAGGTCGGAAAAAGCTTGGTCGCTATTCAATACCGACCTTTGGATGTCGGTAAATACCGACCTCTCGAGGTCGTTTTTTATTTTAAGTCGAAAAATTCATTAATTTATTTTCCGACTTCTAGATGTCGGTATTTGTCACTTTTTTTATTTTTAATATATAAATTCCGACCTGCGGAGGTCGGTATTTTTATTTTTATATTTTTCAAATTCCGACCTGTGGAGGTCGGTATTTTTATTCTTTTATTTTTCAAATTCCGACCTCCGGAGGTCGGTAATTTTATTTTTGTATTTTTAAAATTCTGATCTTCGGAGGTCGGTATTTTAATTTTTTTTACTTTTCAAATTCCGACCTCCGGAGGTTGGTAATTTTAGTTTTGTATTTTTAAAATTCCGACCTCCGGAGGTCGGTATTTTAATTTTTATATTTTTCAAATTCCGACCTCCGAAGGTCGGTATTTTTATTCTTTTATTTTTCAAATTCCGACCTCCGGAGGTCGGTAATTTTATTTTTGTATTTTTAAAATTCCGACCTCCGGAGGTCGGTATTTTAATTTTTTTACTTTTCAAATTCCGACCTCTGGAGGTCGGTAATTTTAGTTTTGTATTTTTAAAATTTCGACCTCCGAAGGTCGGCATTTTAATTTTTTTACTTTTGAAATTCCGACCTCCGGAGGTCGGTATTTTAACTTTTTTACTTTTGAAATTCCTACCTCCGAAGGTCGGTTTTCTGCTATAAAACTGGCAGCAAATTGTTGTAATTATAATTGTCCACCTGCATATTTATACCAAAACAACCCAAAGAATATAAACTTCATCCAACCAAAACAACACAATATTTTCAACATATACATTAAACTATTTCAAAATAAACTTCATCCAACTTCAAAATACAATCAAACAATTCCAAAATATAGAAGTCTAAAATGTCAAATAGATACAACTACTCCTCATCACCCTGATCACTCTCCTTATCAAACTTATCATTCTTATCACCCTCTTGATCAAATCCATCACTGCTGGCCGGACATGGAGGAAGAATATTTCCTGATTCAAAAAGAAAAGTTAGTTGGGCCTGAAGCTCTGCAAATTCACAACTTATTTAAACAACTTTTCAACTCTAACTACATTAGTTTTGACTTAATTCCAACAACTAAATTCACTAACTAAACGACATTATTTATTTTAACTTATTTAAACAACTTAACAACTTTTTAACTTTAACTACATTAGTTTTGACTTAATTCCAACTACTAAATTCACAAACTAAACCACATTATTTATTTTAACTTATTTAAACAACTTAACAACTTTTTAAGTTTAACTACATTAGTTTTGATTTGATTCCAACAACTAAATTCACTAACTAAACGACATTATTTATTTTAACTTATTTAAACAATTTAACAACTTTTTAACTTTAACTACATTAGTTTTGACTTAATTCCAACAACTAAATTCACGAACTAAACGACATTATTTATTTTGACTAATTTAAACAACTTACAACTTTTTAACTTTAACTACATTAGTTGTGACTTAATTCCAACAACTAAATTCACTAACTAAACTATTTATTTATTTTAACTTATTTAAACAGCTTAACAACTTTTTAACTTTAACTACATTAGTTTTGACTTAATTCCAACAACTAAATTCACTAACTAAACAACATTATTTATTTTAACTTATTTAAACAACTTAACAACTTTTCAACTTTAACTACATTAGTTTTGACTTAATTCCAACAACTAAATTCACTAGCTAAACCACATTATTCATTTTAACTTATTTAAACAACTAAAGAACTTTTTAACTTTAACTACATTAGTTTTGACTTAATTCCAACAACTAAATTCACTAAATCACATTATTTATTTTAACTTATTTAAACAATTTAACAACTTTAACTAGCTTAGTTTTGACTTAATTCCAACAACTAAATCGACCAACTAAACGACATTATTTATTTTAACATATTTAAACAACTTAACAACTTTAACTAGCTTAGTTTTGACTTAATTCCAACAACTAAATTCACTAACTAAACGACATTATTTATTTTAACTAATTTAAACAACTTAACAACTTTTTAACTTTAACTAGTTTAGTTTTGACATAATTCCAACAATTAAATCGACCAACTAAACGACATCATTTATTTTAACTTATTTAAACAACTTAACAACTTTAACTAGTTTAGTTTTGACTTAATTCCAACAACTAAATCGACCAACTAAACAACATTATTTATTTCAACTTATTTAAACAACTTAAAATTTTTAACTAGTTTAGTTTTGACTTAATTCCAACAACTAAATCGACCAACCAAACGACATTATTTATTTTAACTTATTTAAACAACTTAACAAGACTTAATTTCAACAACTAAATCGACCAACTAAACAACATTATTTATTTTAACTTATTTAAACAACTTAAAAACTTTAACTAGTTTAGTTTTGACTTAATTCCAACAACTAAATCGACCAACTAACGACATTATTTATTTTAACTTATTTAAACAACTTAACAACTTTAACTAGTTTAGTTTTGACTTAATTCCAACAACTAAACGACATTATTTATTTTAACTTATTTAAACAACTTAAAAATTTTATCTAGTTTAGTTTTGACTTAATTCCAATAACTAAATCGACCAACTAAACGACATTATTTATTCTAACTTATTTAAACAATTTAACAACTTTAACTAGTTTAGTTTTGACTTAATTCCAACAACTAAATCGACCAACTAAACGACATTATTTATTCTAACTTATTTAAACAACTTAACAACTTTAACTAGTTTAGTTTTGACTTAATTCCAACAACTAAATCCACTAACTAAACGACATTATTTATTTTAAGTTATTTAAACAACTTAACAACTTTTTAACTTTAACTACATTAGTTTTGACTTAATTCCAACAACTAAATTTACTAACTAAACAACATTATTTATTTTAACTTATTTAAACAACTTAACTTTAACTAGTTTAGTTTTGACTTAATTCCAACAACTAAATCGACCAACTAAATGATATTATTTATTTTAACTTATTTAAACAATTTAACAACTTTAACTAATTTAGTTTTGACTTAATTCCAACAATTAAATCAATCAACTAAACACATTATTCCTAAATTAAAGCTTAAGTGTCAACACTAGATGGACACAAATCGATTTTGCAAGAAAATCAATTTTGTCATCAATAGGATCAACTAGTGTTGGTACTTATACTTAACAAACACATTATTCCTAAATTAAAGCCAAGTGTCAACATTAGATGGACACAAATCGATCTTACAAAAAAATTCAATTTTGTCATCAATAGGATCAACTAGTGTTGGTACTTATGCTTAACAAACACATTATTCCTAAATTAAAGCTAAGTGTCAACACTAGATGGACACAAATCGATCTTTCAAGAAAATCAATTTTGTCATCAATAGGATCAACTTGCTGGTACTTGTGCTTAACAAACACATTATTCCTAAATTAAAGCTAAGTGTCAACACTAGATGGACGCAAATCGATCTTCCAAGAAAATCAATTTTGTCATCAATAGGATCAACTAGTGTTTGTACTTATGCTTAACAAATATATTATTCCTAAATTAAAGCTAAGTGTCAATACTAGATGGACACAAATTGATCTTTCAAGAAAATCAATTTTGTCATCAATAGGATCAACTAGTGTTGGTACTTATGCTTAACAAACACATTATTCCTAAATTAAAGGTAAGTGTCAACACTAGATGGACACAAATCGATCTTGCAAGAAAATCAATTTTGTCATCAATAGGATCAACTAGTGTTGGTACTTATACTTAACAAACATATTATTCCTAAATTAAAGCCAAGTGTCAACATTAAATGGACACAAATTGATCTTGCAAGAAAATCAATTTTGTCATCAATAGAATCAATTAGTGTTGGTACTTATGCTCAACAAGCACATTATTCCTAAATTAAGCTAAGTGTCCACAATAGATGGACACAAATCGATCTTCCAAAAAAATCAATTTTGTCATCAATAGGATCAACTAGTGTTGGTACTTATGCTTAACAAACACATTATTCCTAAATTAAACCCAAGTGTCAACACTAGATGGACACAAATCGATCTTCCAAGAAAATCAATTTTGTCATCAATAGGATCAACTAGTGTTGGTACTTATGCTTAACAAATATATTATTCCTAAAATTAAAGCTAAGTACTAATACTAGATGGACACAAACACATTATTGAAAACAATTGTACTTGAACTTAAGAAATTTAGAAGCACCAACCTTATCTCCAACTTTGATGAAAGAAGCAATATAGTCTTGTATCAACTTTTTTAGATGTTGAGCTTCCTCAGTTGCCTAGCACGAAGAGTTCTTAAATTAGTTGAATATAAAATTCAAATCCAAGAATATTAGTTTTATATATATTCAAGTTTTAATAAGTTCATATCTAATTTCTAATCTTAATTAGTTATATATTCAAGCTAATTAGTTCTAATTTCAAGTTCATATTCCTAATTAAGTTCAATTTATAGTAAATTCGAGTTATAATTAATTATAAGTTCTAATTAAGTTGTAATTCAAATCCCTAAAATTCCAAATTCAAACTAGCTAGCTAGTGTCCCAAATTCAACCTATTAATTAGCCTAAAATATCAAATATAATTCAAACTATTAGTCCTAAATTCCAAATTCAAAGTAGTCTTAAAATCACAAATGGGAAGTACTCCTTGAATTCAAAAACCAAACTATAGTGCTAAAATCCCAAATTCAAACTATTAGTAGTCCTAAAATCTCAATAATAATTCAAACTAGTCCTAAATTCAAAATTCAAACTAGTCTTAAAATCACAAATTCAAACTAGTCCTAAAATCCCAAAATCTAACTAGTGCTAAAATCCTAAATTCAAACTAGCAAGCTATTCCTAATCCCAAATTCAAACTATTAGTCCTAAAATCTCAATAATAATTCAAACTAACTCAAATAATACCCAAATTCAAACAACTCCACAAATATAATTCAAACTGTTAGTCCTATGCAAGGTAAAATATTTTTCAATATAGACAATGTACAAGCTCCTAAAATCAGGAGGAGAATCATCAATTGGCAACTCCAACTTCTGAGGTTAGGGTAAGTTTCACTGGTTAATTTGCAGTCAACTAGTCAAAGAAAATATGCATAGCTAAGCTTTCTATCATAACCACTTCATGTCGTTGGACATAGTCTAGGAAATACCAAGGGACTTGTTGAGTAATTGAGGCATAGAATTAACAATAGAGAAAAAACAAGCACTAAGGCATCACATATTTTATAATAAAGGCACGTATGGGCACTAATAATCAATAGAGAAAAAAACAAGCATTAAGGCATCACATAATCAATTGATTATACATTAATGTAGCAAATTGTCCAACTAAAAAAATACAATTTCACATATAGTGTTTCCAGTGCCTCAAAAGATCAGTCAATTATGTTGATTATGTTCCAGAAAATTAAGCACGTGATTGGAAGACCAAGTTCTTACCATAGATACAACGAGCATCATAATTGATTAAAGGAATGGAATGAATAACCATTTTGCATAACCAGATCAATAAAAATTGGCAAGCATTCAAAGAAAATTGAAAAATATTACGGAAATTAAAATGGTTTAAACAGATGAAGAAACATGGATTCAAACATAAACATAAATTCAAAAGCGAAGTATGAATTTTGAGAACAAATCAGCCCCAAACATATAGTTAAAATCCAAATCTAGAACATAAATTCACAGTTTTACAATTTTCATAGTGGCATGCTCAAAAAATTGGTCTCACAAATAAAGGAATTTTGTACCTGGGACCGATTTTTTGAGATCTATTATCGACCCACGAAATCCCAAAGCTCTTGGATTGGGTAAACATGGTCTGAAGAGGGGCTCACCTTCGTGATTGCTCGATCGGCGTTGCTGCTCGTTCATTTTGTCGGAGTTTCGCCATCTCGGAGCAGCGTTGCTGCTGGTTGCATCCGCTAGTGGCAGATGTTGAAGCTCTCGCCGGAGCTGCTGGCTTAAGCTGGTGCGCTGCCGCTGCCGGAGTTGCTGCCAGCGATGGAGGCCCACTGTCAGTCCTCACCGGCAGCTGGTTCTTGCCAGTGGCCTCGCCTGGCTGCTTGCTGGTTTCATCGGAGCTGCTCAGATGCAGAGAAAAGAGAGACGGAGGAGGGGAAGGAGAAGGGAGACATGGTTGCCTCCTCCTTGTCGGCTGTCGATTCTCGCCGGAGGCGGCGATCTGGAGAGAGGAAGGGAGGAGGAGCGGCGGATCCTTTTAGAGAGGAAGAGGAAGAGTGAAAAATCTTTTTAGGGTTTTGGTTCTCTCTAAGTTTAAAACGTAAGTTGGGGGGTTTGATCTCAGCCGTTGAGATCAAGTGAGATGGAGGGCCACGATTATTTCGGGATTGGATGGACGGGTGAGATGAAATTGAAATGAATTGGCTAAAATTTGGAATCAACAATGGCTAGAATTGAAATAAAGGATGGTTACTATTGAAATACAATTGGAATTTAATAGGCTAGAATTGAAAGAAAATAGAATAAAATTGGCAAAAATTAAATGATTTTGAGGGAATTTAAAGAAATGTTATCCAATTAACATACTAGTATTATGCTAGCAAAATTATGATTTATAGGAACATTTTAAACAAACCGACCTCCGAATCTCCTTGAATTGATCATGTCGGTATTTCTATAATTGATAATATATTTCATATCTGAACCACTAATATATAAGACTTCATTTGTTAAACTACTCGAGGAGTATATAATTAATCAACATATTTATACTCTAATGAATTATCCTTTACATGTCATTGCCTACGATATGATCGTTACACTTGACATCTATTCAAGATCGAACGTAATAATCTTGATAGAACTTGCTTTGTACAGTAATTTACGACGTTCTATTGTCTATTTCATAAAATGAAATAAGACATTGAAGGTTATACGTACAAATAATTAAACAATTAATTTATATTTTAACTTATATAAACATCAACAGAAGTTTAATTTAATAAATTTAATTTTATCGATCAAGTTAATTTTATAAATTTAAATTATATACCTCCTAATTATATAAATTTAATTTTATCGATCAACAAATTAAAATTTATCAATATCAAATTTAATATATAAATCTCCTTGAATTGATCATCGGTATTTCTTTAATTGATAATATATTTCATATTTGAACCACTATATATATATATATATATATATATATATATATATATATATATATATAAGACTTGATTTGTTAAACTACTCAAAGAGTATATATAATTAATCAACGTATTTCATACTCCGATGGATTATCCTTTACATGTCTTCATTGCCTACGATATTATCACTACACTTGACATCCATTCAAGATCGAACGTATATAAGTATAATTATCACTACATTTGTATATTACTCTACAAATATAAGTATAATTATCTATTAATTCATATCAACGTAGTTTCATACTCTAATTATGAATTATAGATATTTTTTTATTTATTCCACGAATTCTAACTTTTTATTTATAAAAGTATACAAAATTGTTACACTTTTTTAAACAACTAATTGTATGTGTAAAATGAAAATTTAGTATTATGGTAGCAAAATTATGATTTATAAGAACATTTTAAACAAACCGCCCTCCGGATGTCGCTTTTATTAAAAGTAATTAGATGAAATAAAAATACCGACCTCATGAGGTCAGTATTTTATATTAATATATTTTTTAACTTATATAAAACCGTCATCCGGAAGACGATTTATTTAAAGATAATTGAAAATATTAATTTATTAATTTTCTAGAAGCAACTATATTAATATTTTAATGAAAATTAATTTAATTACATACTATTTAATTACCGACTTCTGGAAGTTGGTATTATAATATTTTTTGTTTTTTATTTTACGCAAAATTGTCCTCCGAAAGACGATTTAAATATAATTAAATCAATTTTTTTTATATATTTAATTGAGAAAAAAATAAAATATTGTTATTTATTTATTTTATTTAATACCGACATCAAGATGTCGGTTTTATTGTAATTCATTTTTTTCATGGAAAAATTTCGACCTCCAAAGGTCGGTATTTTTATTTTTGTATTTTTAAAATTTCGACCTCCGGAGGTCGGTATTTTTATTTTTATATTTTTTAAATTTCGACCTCCGGAGGTTGGTATTTTTATTCTTTTATTTTTCATATTCCGACCTCCGAAGGTCGGTAATTTTATTTTTTTATTTTTAAAATTCCGACCTCCGGAGGTCGGTATTTTAGTTTTTTTACTTTTCAAATTCCGACCTCCGGAGGTCGGTAATTTTATTTTTGTATTTTTAAAATTCCGACCTCCGGAGGTCGGTAATTTTATTTTTGTATTTTTTCTATTCCGTCCTCCGGATGTCGGTATTTTTATTTTTGTATTTTTTAAATTCCGACCTCCGGAGGTCGGTATTTTTATTTTTGTATTTTTGAAATTCTGACCTCCGGAGGTCAGTAATTTTATTTTTGTATTTTTTAAATTCCGACCTGCGGACGTCGGTAATTTTATTTTTTATTTTACACAAAACCGTCCTCCGATTTTCATATCAACGTAGTTTCATACTCTAAATATGGATTATTGATGTTTTTGATTTATTCCACGTATTCTAACTTTTTATTTATAAAAGTATACAAAATTGTTACACTTTTTTGAATAATTAATTGTATGTGTAAAATGAAAATTTAGTATTATGGTAGCAAAATTATGATTTATAAGAACATTTTAAACAAACCGCCCTCCGGATGTTGCTTTTATTAAAAGTAATTAGATGAAATAAAAATACCGACCTCATGAAGTCGGTATTTTATATTAATTTATTTTTTAACTTATATAAAACCGTCATCCGGAAGACGATTTATTTAAAGTTAATTGAAAATATTAATTTATTAATTTTCTGGAAGAAACTATATTAATATTTTAATAAAAATTAATTTAATTACATACTATTTAATTACCGACTTCTGGAAGTTGGTATTATAATATTTTTTATTTTTTATTTTACGCAAAACCGTCCTCCGAAAGACGATTTAAATAAAATTAAATCAAATTTTTTTTATAAATTTAAATTATATACCTCCTAATTATATAAATTTAATTTTATCGATCAACAAATTAAAGTTTATCAATAGCAAATTTAATATATAAATCTCCTTGAATTGATTATCGGTATTTCTTTAATTGATTGAAAAATACCGACCTCCAGAGGTCGGTATTTTGATTTTTGTATTTTTAAAATTCCAACATCCGGAGGTCGGTAATTTTATTTTTGTATTTTTTAAATTCCGACCTCCGTAGGTCGGTATTTTTATTTTTGTATTTTTTAAATTCCGACCTCCGGAGGTCGATATTTTTATTTTTGTATTATTTAAATTCCGACCTTCGGAGGTCGGTATTTTTATTTTTGTATTTTTGAAATTAATCGTCATTCGGATGACGATTTATTTAAAGAAAATATTAATTTATTAATTTTTTGGAAGTCACTATATAAATATTTTAATGAAAATTAATATAATTACATACTATTTAATTTTACCGACTTTCGAAAGTCCATATTATAATTTTTTATTTTTTTATTTTACACAAAATCATCCTCCGGAACACGATTTAAATAAAATTAATTCAAAATATTTCTCAATTTTGTTTTTAATATTTAATTGAGAAAAAATAAAATATTTTTATTTATTTATTTAATACCAAATTACACTGAATTTTTCCTTCAACCAAGCCTTTCCGTTCCGAAATCGAGAAAGATTACTTTGAAAAGTAAGCCCAATGGGCAAGATGGGGGTGGGTCAGGGTGAGAGAGAGGACTGAGAGTGGAGTGAGAGATGCCTTAGGGTTTTGATACTATATCATTCTTTTTTTAAGAGAAGTGTTTAATTTACCGACCACGGGATGTTGATATTATTTAAATAAAATAATAATTTAAATATACCGACCTCTTAAGGTCGGTATTTATTAATTTATTTTAATATAAACTCATCTCTTGAGGTTGATTTTATTAATTAAAATTACATTTATAAATTAAAATTATATATATAAATTTATATATATATATATATACCTCCTAATTATATAAATTCAACAGAAGTTTAATTTAATAAATTTAATTTTATCGATCAAGTTAATTTTATAAATTTAAATTATATACCTCCTAATTATATAAATTTAATTTTATCGATCAACAAATTAAAGTTTATCAATATTAAATTTAATATATAAATCTCCTTGAATTGATCATCAGCATTTCTTTAATTGATAATATATTTCATATCTGAGCCACTAATATATATATATATATATATATATATATATAAAAGACTTGATTTGTTAAACTACTCAGTGAGTATATATAATTAATCAACGTATTTCATACTCCAATGAATTATCCTTTACATGTCATCGTTGCCTACGATATTATCATAACACTTGACATCCATTCAAGATCGAACATATATAATAATATTATCTCGCATTTCATACTCAAATAGATTATATTATATGTTAATTAGCTATTCACCTATACATCATGACATGATATATTAAGTTCATCATTTGACAACAGACTGATAGAATTTGTACATTACTCTACAAATATAAGTATAATTATCTCTTAATTCATATCAACGTAGTTTCATACTCTAAATATGAATTATAGATATTTTTTTATTTATTCCACGAATTTTAACTTTTTATTTATAAAAGTATACAAAATTGTTACACTCTTTTAAACAATTAATTGTATGTGTAGAATGAAAATTTAGTATTATGCTAACAAAATTATGATTTATAGGAACAGTTTTAACAAACCGACCTCCGGATGTCGCTTTTATTAAAAGTAATTAGATGAAATAAAAATACCGACCTCATGAGGTCGGTATTTTATATTAATTTATTTTTTAACTTATATAAAACTATCATCCGGAAGACGATTTATTTAATGAAAATTAATTTAATTACATACTATTTAATTTTGCCAACTTTCGGAAGTAGGTATTATAATATATTTTTTTGTTTTTTTATTTTACGCAAAATCGTCCTCCGAAAGACGATAAAATTAAATCAATATATTTAATTGAGAAAAAAAATAAAATATAGTTATTTATTTATTTTATTTAATACCAACATCAAGAGGTCGGTTTTTATTGTATTGAAACATACCGACCTCCAGAGGTCGGTATTTTGATTTTTGTATTTTTAAAATTCCGACCTCCGGAGGTCGGTAATTTTAGTTTTGTATTTTTAAATTCCGACCTCCGGAGGTCGGTATTTTTATTTTTGTATTTTTTAAATTCCGACCTTCGGAGGTCGGTATTTTTATTTTTGTATTTTTTAAATTCCGACCTCGGGAGGTCGTTATTTTTATTTTTGTATTTTTTAAATTCCGACCTCTGGAGGTCGGTATTTTTATTTTTGCATTTGTTAAATTCCGAACTCCAGAGGTCGGTATTTTTATTTTTGTATTTTTTAATTCCGACCTCCGGAGGTCGGTATTTTTATTTTTGTATTATTTAAATTCCGACCTCCGGAGGTTGGTATTTTTATTTTTGTCTTATTTAAATTCTGACCTCCGGAGGTCGGTATTTTTATTTTTGTATTTTTTGAAATTCTGACCTCCGGAGGTCGGTAATTTTATTTTTTGTGTCTTTTAAATTCCGACCTCCTGAGGTCGGAATTTTTTATTTTTTGTATTTTTTAAATTTTGACCTCCGGAGGTCGGTAATTATATTTTTGTATTTTTTAAATTCCGACCTCCAGATGTCGGTATTTTATTTTCCTGCTTTATTTTGCATAAACTATTGTGTAATAAACTAACCGACCTCCTAATGTTGCTAAGTATTTGGATGAAATAAAAATACCGACCACATGAGGTCGGTATTTTATATTAATTTAATTTATATAAACCGTCATCCGTAAGACGATTTATTTACGCAAAACAATCCTCTGGAAGTTAATAAAATTAAATCAAAATATTTCTTAATTTTGTTTTTTATATTTAATTGAAAAAAAAATAAAATATTGTTATTTATTTATTTTATTAATACCGACATCAAGACGTCAGTTTTTATTATAATTCATTTTTCCAGGGAAAAATTTCGACCTCCAGAGGTCGGAATTTTGTTTTTCCGCTTTATTTTGCATAAAAACCGACTACTTGTAGTCGGTTTCCTAAAGTTTTTTTAAGTTCTTATTCTTTTTAAGAATACCGACCTTCGGAGATCGGAAATTACTGACCTCCATTTGAGGTCGGTAATTTTTAGGTCGGTATTCACTGTTTTTTTAGTAGTGATCGTAAATGTATCTAAAAGTTTAAAGATGAAGGTATTTATCAATATCCATAACTTTCTGTTTTGCTGGTGTGAGAAGTGGTCAAGAGTTCATTCAATAGTAAACAGAGGTAGAATGATGACTTTGAACATCACATAGTGTATCAATGGCTGCCTTGTTGATGCACGTCGGTCAACTATATTAGAATTCTTGGAAGAAGCTTGACTTCTATTTGGTAGTTGGAACTGTAAAAATAGAAAAATGCCGTCATATACAAAGGACACATTGGGCAGAAGATTTGAGGAGGTATTGATCATAAATGTATCTAAAAGTTTAAAGATGAAGGTATTTATCAATATCCATAACTTTCTGTTTTATGTATCAGAAACTCGGATCATTTCATTGATAAGTATTGCTTTGGAAATGATATAAAAATGACATATCATGTAATGTATCACTAACTTTTTAGTGTTTTTAGGTTGTTCCAGCGTCTGAATATATTTTCTCAGTTTATGATGCCGAAAGAAGATACATTGTATGCCTTGAGCGGAAAATATGTACGCGTGAAAGATTTTAACAAGATGAGATACCTTGCGCACACGCAATTGTAGTTTTAAAGCACAAGAATGTTACAGATATGCATCCATATTGCTCTGATTACTACAAGCCTGATGCATTAGCAAAAACCTACGAGGTTGCAATTGTTCCAATGCTAGATAAGGAGGATTGAACAGTTCCAGACTATGTTTTAGATGAAATTGTCTTGCCACCTAGGTATAGAAGGTTGGCTGGACGACCAAGGAAACGAAGAAGGAAAAACGCGGATGAGAAGATAACAGTGAACAAGAATTCTTATGGGCAATGTGGACAAGAAGGTCACAACAGGAGAACTTGTACTTTCTTCCCGAAAGAGAAGTGAAATAATGTTTTTAAATAGGGCATTCGAGTTCATGCTTAACAAATTGCACTTACATATATTTTTCACTTTAGTATTTGGATTAAATAAAGTGTATTGTTTACACAATTTATTTTGTTGTTCAACTAAATAATTTGTTGAGAATTGTGTGCTAATCTTATATTAAATATAAAATTATTCTTATACTGTTAAATAAATAAATAATTCTGAATGTATAAACGGTGAAAAATAATTAATGTGTAAATGGATGAAATATTGATTCAATACCAGATTCATGATTTAAATAAAATTAAGTGTCCCAAACTTGACTTTTTCAAATGTATAATATATGTATCATATACACTACAATATGTTGTATCATATACACTGAAAACTAGTAATGAATCATACACATTAAAACTCTTAAAAAACTATATTGGGTACGATTATAATTTTGATATATTTTTCCTTAGCAGTGTTGCCGTTCAACGTAATAGTTTGTTGTGATTTGTTTGTTGATGTATATGATGTATCATATACATTTATATAATTCATGTGTCATATACATATATGTAATTGGTATATGTGAAATAAAATTCATGTACCATATACATTAAAACTTATGTATCATATACATCATTTCGTATCTAAACTATCAAATTACTTAAACTTAAACAATTATGAGTGTGAAGCTTAACGTTATAAAGCAACAACGTGTAATGTATCTAAAGCAATATATTGAAAACACAATTTTTTAATAAATAACAAAAGACTGTAATACGACTAAATTTTTAGAGAAATACTCTAAAATGTAAATGAATTTGTCTTAAAACACTGTTCATGCAAACATGGTTAAGTACTAATCTATGTTAACGAAATCTTCTTCAGTTGGTGTTGTGAATTGACCCTTAGACTTTGGTGGATCGTCATTCTCACTTATGTATCCACCCTTGACCTTGTTGCTGTCGTATCTCCACAACAATGCTGCATATCTATAATGTAGATAACTTGAAAGATAGCCATCAATATCAAATGGTATAACAAGTTGGTCACTCAAAAACTCTGCAAATGTAGACATATAACCCGCAGTCCCTACAACAAAATGCAGAATATAAATTTGTAAACAAAACTTACACATAGGATTATAGTGAAGAATTTAAATACTTACAGGCTATCACATTCTTGTTGCATGATGCCTAGAGCGAATTCAACATTGAAAGGATGATGTGGCTCTAAAAGTGTACCCGTTTGTTTGTCCTTATATGCATCAAGTTCTGGCCAGTTTGTTCGCTCTGTTTTTTCAAAGAAACCACCGTCAAGGAGGTAAGAAGGTAGCATACTTGATAATTTTTTTATCTCCTCAAGATATACTTTTTTCCTTGTGCCTATGGAAGAGTCATACACGCGTATCAACCTTTGATTCAATTCAACAACAACTAAAACCCAATGGAACTTTCCATCACAGTTAATCGGAATGTAAACATCATCCACAAGATGCCATGGTAATCCAGCTGGTATTGAAAATCCTTTCATGATGTTGGTTATTGACCTCTCATGTACAGATACAGCCGACGCACGATCAATGTGTTCTTATTAAAATTATCATCAGACTCATTGTTATAGTATCTTTCATGGGTATTGTTGATATGTGAACTAAACAAACAATTGACTGTTGTGAATCTGTATTGATTCATGCTGCGAAGTTTTGATTTTTTACGAAGGTAGTAAAAAATAACATTGATGTGCTACACCAAACATTATAAACATAATTATACATTTGAAAAGAAAAATAATGAAAATAAAATGTTAGAGACTGACAGTGGTATATGGTATTGATATGTATCTAACACATAAAATAAATGTATCATATACATTAAAATAACTGTATATGATACATTCCATTTAATGTATCAGAATACATTAAATTTACATATACATAACAACTTTATCTAATCAGTCCAACATTTTTTGGGCTGGGACATGGGATAGAACCAGTTTTTATCGATCGGAAATGCAACAACATAATCCATCCTTTCAAAACTTGCTCTGTACTTATCCTTTGATACTAAACTGCAATACAATCCCGTTAGCTTGTCGAATATGCAACAAATCTTTGCTCTCCTATTGCACCTGCATCAACAACAGACACTTAGTAATCTGACCCTGAAAATTACATTTTGGAATGTTTAAATATGGTCCAAAAATTGTATTCTTGAACATTTCAATGCCTTCATCCTTTATGAACTTCTTGATTTCATTCGCAAAATAAAAATTGAACACTACTTCAAATCTCAATGGATGTGCTGGTATTTTTTTGATAACATAATTCATGCCCTGCAAATTCATAAAACAAAACATAAAATTATACTTGTTTAATCTCAACCACATGATGTAATTAAGAGTGAACGATACATTGAAGATAATCTGAAAATTCAGTATATACATCATAGTTTTATAATGACATCATATCAAACACATCGTAAATTGCATAAGATACACGAGTAATTAACATCAGTCCAACCAACAAAATACTTGAATTATTATCATGAACAAATTATATAGGACACAAACACAATGAAAGATACATTAATGGAGCAATATATGAATCTGATACACCTTCAAAACTGTACAAAAAATGATGATTTTACTGTATTTGAAATTAACATGATCGAAGATATATCAATGAAAAAATTAATGAATCTGAGGTACATTTAAAAATAGAATCAATACAATACAATGCTAAAAATCTAGGGATCTAATGTATAATGAAAACACAAAATCAGCAGCACACTACACTAACAAGAAATTGTGAAAGATGTATCTTCATTGTTAAATGACTCTTAATTCGACCCAACAAACCACATGCATCAATGTAAAATTAGAGTTTTAATGTATCAGCAAAACACAAAATTAATCGAATAGAAATCAATAATGGTCTAACAGACTATGAAAATATTGAATTGAGAAGTAATGTATCGTCACTATTAATGTATCAAACTATTTCTGTCCAAACACAACCAACAACATAATAAAGCCATAAAAGTATAAAATTTTGTTTAAACACATACCTTAGGAAGTGTGGGCCAGGAAATGACAGATGCCGCTTTTCTCCCCCCTTTTTTGGGGGTTTCTCCAACCTTTGTTGTTGGCTTGACAACAATCTTGTCCTTCATCGCTAATGTGTCATGCAATTGCTTGGATCTATTTTCAACCCACATTCATCATCATAATCATATGTACGATTAGCATTAGTAGAATTTATTTGAGAAACACCAACACTAAGCGATGGACCCTGTTCCATATGTATCAGTAAAAAACACGAAGAAGACAACAATGGAGAATAAACTTCCTACATATTAGAAACTTAGAAACCGATAAGCTTGAGATAGACTCCTTTTGAAAATCAAAATGGATTTGAAATTTGTAACTGCTAAAGAAGTGGAGAGATTTTAGGGATAAAATGGAGGAGTAAAATGGGTAGTGGGAAACGTGGGTGTTGGCTGTAAAAAAGTAGTGAAATCTTTATGTATCCTGAAGATTTTATTAATTGGGTGAATTAAGGGATTTTTGAAATTTTAAAAAAAGTAGGGATGAATGGATATTAAGGTAAGTATATGAGTGCATATAAGTAATTTGTCCTATATATTATAAGATGACAATTAAAAATTTATAAAAATAAAAATATCAATATTCTGACTTGACACTAATATAAATATAGATAGAAAAAATATGGTTTTAGAATTAATTAAATAAGTACGAAACTTTTAAATAAAGTGACAATAAATCCAATATTTAAGGAAAATAGATATAAAAAATAGAACATATAATTTTAAAAGGTCATTTTGATAGCTATTAATTTAGAAGCTCAAAACTTAATGAGTTAAAGAATAAGAGGGTAAGAATTGAGTGTCAACAAAAATATATAAATAAATGCAAATGCATGACATATCCAACCAAATGCTAACAATGGTGATGCCTTCCTATAGCTAACCGGCATCATATTCACCAGCTTATGGCCATCTCATGCATAAATATAAGCAATAGGCCCCATACCTCCCAATTATATCTTGGGAGTAAAATACACAACATGTCATGTCATGAATTCTTAATGCATATATGTTACCATAATCATGTTTCCAATCTTGGCTCATTGGTATTCATATTTTCATAATCTAGTAATCATTTTCGTATAACATGTAAATGCCTCATAGAACATCATTTGTTTTTAGAGTAAACCTGAATACTTAACCCAACTTTGGAAAGGTACTTATATCGAAAGATGTTCACAGGGATCTCAGGGTGCTACAAAAATTTTCCTCATGAGTTTATTAAACTTTGATACGATCATTTAGGCCTACAAAACATATAATAGATTCAAAGCTCTTGACTCGACTTCAACTCAAAAAATTATTCATTTAGGAACTCAAAAGGAGACAAACATGGTTGACTTGATTTATGAATGACTTCAAATAGCAGTCCTAGTGAACGGGTCAAGAAAAGAGTTCTTCAAACCAACTAGAGGCATTCGACAAGGGGATCCTATGTCACCGTACCTCTTCATACTGTGCATGGAGGTCCTTTCGACAAAACATATGGAAACCTGTCAAAATATCAAAGAATAGACCCCTTATCTTGCACCTTTTCTTTGCAGACGACCTGGTACTAATGAGCCAGGCAACGCAAGAAAGCTACGAAAATATTATGAAGTAATGAAAGATTTTTGTGATACCTCAGGACAAGTCATTAATACGAATAAATGAAAAAGTATTCTATCAAGAAATTGCCCAGAAAACATGAAGCAAATCATTGCCCATAGAACATGAATAAAGATAAGAAATCACTTCGGGAAATACTTAGGACTTCCAATAGCCCACGCTAAGCTTACGAATAGAGATTTCCATTTCATCATAGACAATATGCAAGCTAGACTTGCTGGGTGGAAAGCATGCTTCTTAAATATTATTGGTCGAACGACTATGGAAAAAACATGTCTTAGCAGTCTACCGACGCATACAATGCAATTTACAAAGCTACCTAAACATATTTTTAATAGAATATACCAAATTAAGAGGAATTTTATATGGGGTTCCACAAGTGACCACTGTGAACTTCATATGATATGTTGGGAGGTTGTAACAAAGTAGAAAAATGAAGGGGGCTTAGGAATGCAATACTCAGACCCAAAGAACCTGGTGCTCCTAACAAAACTAGCATGTAGAGCTTTTAAAAAACCAAACACTCTATGGGCGTCAACCATCCTAAACAAATTCACTAAGAAGGGGACCCTAGAGAGCACTAAAAAGAAATTTACAAAAAGTAGCAGCAAACTTTGGAAAAACATAATAATGGGATGGGAAATGTGTAAAAAGGGAATGGAATGGGTACTTGGAGATGGACTCACAACCTTCTTCTGGTATGATCGATGGTTGCCAAATAACATGACCATGAGAGAACTAATCCAAGGACCCCTACAAAGGGATGAAGAGAACCTTACTGTAGGATCTGTTATGCCTAGGTATAGGGAAAATGAGGATTGGTACATAACTTTTGAATTAAATGCCTTCTTGATTGTATCTACACAAATAGAAAAGTCAAGGATAAAGCAGAATGGAAACCCAACCCCAAAGGTATGCTCACAACAAACTCTGTCTATCGCTTCTTGTCTAGGAACAAAAATTCAGGGACCTCAGCAACTCACAACGATTTCTCTTAAACATGGGAGTTAAGATGCCCCAATAAGATCAAATATTTCATCTGGTTAAACCAGTAGAACAGAATCCCCACAAGAGGTTACCTAAATACCATAGGAATTGATATTGACAAACTATGCCCAATATGTAAATGCCCAGAAACAAACTTCCACATCTTTCTTGAATGCTAAAATATCAGGAAAATGTGGACGAAATTAGGGGTCATTAATGAGATAAATCAAATCATCTACCATAAATGGGGATTTGTTGGTTAGGCTCAGGAGTTTGGAGGTGCCACTCAAATAATCCCTTTTAGAATGGAGTGATGCATACCACTTCTTCATCTGGACCATATGGCGTATGCAGAAAGAAAACCACCATATCAACACCAGGAATAATATAAATATTAAAACCACCATAACACACGCCTTAGAATACTTTTCCTTAACTGGATCCCCAGCCAAAAACAAAGTCCTAATAAAAAATAACGTAAAATGGCAACCACCAGATTAAGGGTTCAAACTAAATAGTGATGGGTCTTTAATAGGAGATACTGGGAAAGGGGGAACAAGGGGGATTTTTAGATGCAAGCTAGGCAAATGGGTAACGGGATTCATGAGTAACATCTATACAACAAATTTGATCAAAGCAGAACTAACATCTCTACTGTAGGGCCTCCAGATTGCCGTCAAACGGAAAATGATACCACTAGAAATCAGGACCGATTGTAAAGATATCATTACTCTGATTATGCATGGTCAACCTACTTATTCCAATTTGATATCTGAATGCAGGGAGCTGGGGAACCCCCCAATCCAACACCACTTTAGAAAAATGAACCAAGTGGTGGATGCATTAGCTAAGAAGGGGACTGATCTAACTTAACCGAACTCCTTTTTGTGCTATGAAGTTCCATCGGTGTTTGTTTTGGACAAGTTGGAGGCAGACACAGCAGGAACTCGCTATGTTAGGCTGTCTAAAGCTCTTATAAGTATAGATGGGTGTTTTTCTAGGCAATCTATTGCCACTGTAAATGTAAATGAATGTATTAGTACTAGTCATCCACCTACCCTTTCCCTAGCATCTCAAATGGGTTACTACCCACGCCACAACTATGTAATAGCATGAAACATCATGCTTCTACCATGTATAACTAATTATTAATATAAGTATCTTATTAACAAAAAAAAGAAAAAACCCAAAAGATTCAATACAAGATTTAGTATTAGTATCATTTTCAAATAACATTTTTGTAAAAGCTTCTAACATGAAAGAATTGCTTAGCATCTCCCTTGGATACATCATAATGGCAATTCAATACTATTTAATTAAATAAATATTATTTAGTATATGACTAAAATGGTAATTCAACTTTGCACGGTGGATTTTCCCACTTTTAATAATATATGATATATGATGATGATGATGATGATATATGATGATATGGTATGATATGATGATATATATATATATACTAGTCCTCGGAACATGTGTTGCACGTTTGTCCCCTAATTGACATTAAAAAAGTTAATTTATATAAATAAATATTTCATAGCGGAGCGTACATATATTCATCGCTAAGTTCAAAGTTAAGTCCCTTTGTATGTAAGTTTGACATAAGAATATAACTCTTCACAAAATATAGCATGAAAATCTTATGTCAGATGTTGGAGGTTTGATATTTTTAAAGCTTCATGAAAAAAAACTTTTCATTACATCAGAGGAATTAATATATGTTAATTACTAAATGTAAGTTTTAATAATCAAAAAAGAAATTGGCTATAAAAAGATACGTATAAAGAAAAATATTACAAAATGTCTAGGTGGTGTAACATTAAATTTATTAAAAAATTACAAGTTCAAATGGAAAAGAAAGAAAAGTAAATAATGGCGTGACATCCATAATAAAAGACATCACATTAAAATATATAGACAAAAATATTGTCATATTAATTGAATTACATTTTGTTAGAAGTCAACTTGCTCTAGACAAAATGTCACGACTCAGACCGTCGTGATTGACACCCACACTAACTCTCCGGTGGGAGAACCACTACTACAACCCAAACCAAGCAACTAAACCAAAACTAAGGCAATTAAGTTATGGAAATAAATTAAATACTAAGGAAATAAATAGGGAGTTCCTATAAACTCCAACAGAAGTCTAACAATAATAAACTAACAATGCGGAAGTAATTCCTAGAACCTGAAAGTCAATGTACCAAAACATCTAACAATGAACCAAGTCTAAACAAGAAGGGATACAACCCCAACTAATGTACTAATAACTAATAGAACTGTCTAAGTCCGACATGTGGACATAGACGAAAGGAGAACTTATGGAAGCCTAGAAGAATTGGCTCACCCTTGAATTCGAACGACGATCACTGATCTCCTAAGCGAGGTCTGTCACTAGCCGCTTGAATATGCCCTGTACTCAACAAAAATAAGAGCAAGTGTAGTATTAGTACACAACCACAGTGTACACGTAGGATCACGCGACTATCCCACTAACTACATAAGCAAGTCAAGACAACATTATAATCATATGTATATATATCAACATATACGATATTATCAACATTTACGAACAACGAACAACTTCACATTTTATATCAAATCATTGGTCCTCTGATGGAATCTAAACTCAAACAGTTAGCATACCGGAACATGGTATCCGATCCCATAATTATGCCGGAACGTGGCAACCGGTTCCATAGTTATGCCGGAACGTGGAAACAAATCCAAGTTAGTTATGCTGGAACGTGGCAACCGGTTCCATAGTTATGCTGGAACGTGGAAACTAATCCAAGTTAGTTATGCCGGAACGTGGCAACTGATCCATTCAACACACCACAATCACAATCACAAGTATCTCATCAAGATCATACATTTAAGTCATGATTTCATGACAATCATCATTTATCTATCTCATTTACAACAAGTGTGATCAACATTCATTCATACATATACAAGTATCATAATGAAACAAGAACAAACATACATCACACAATCATAGAATCACAACCATTACCTACCTAGAAACAAGCTTGAAATCATAAGAAACTTGATGCTTCCCTTTTCGGATTCTTCCGCTTGTTCTTGGTCTACAAATAAACAATATAATACGGAAATCAATAAACAATCACTAATTACCCTAATTACTAACAATTCTATGACCCCTAGATCAAACCCATGATCCTAATTATCTAAATTAGGGTTGTTTCCACCATAGAATCTATAGCAAAACCCTCCCCCATCAATATTCACCCATTCTATTACATTCTACGGATCGAAAAACAAATTTGGGGAGTAAAAAACTTACCGTTAGCCTTAAGATTGTGAAAAATGAGTAGGAGTCGCCTGGGGTTCGTTCCTTAGCTCTAAAAGTCAAAAAGTGCATACTAAGGTCGTTTAGGGGTTTATTAACAACCTTAAGTCACGTCGAGCCTGCCACAACGACCCTCATCCCGCTGTAGCGGCCTTGCCAGAGAGGCAAAATCTAGCACCAAAGCGGCTGGAACGAAACAGAGAGCTACTTTGAGAATTCCAAAATCCCCATTTCACAACACACCTCTAATCAATGACGGTTAGAAAATATCATTTACGCTAAGATCGATTCCGGGAGTTCTACTCTGCCGAATTCAATTTCGTAAAGTAGTACGGATTTCTTAACGAGTTATCTAACCACTCATGTAATCAAAACCATAAATAATTCACCCGATTGTTACCAGATTTTCCTACACCTCGATGACTTCGATTTCATCCAAATCTGGACAAGGTTGGGAAAAATATAAATACAACAAAAAAGTTTTCCGGCCCCAAATTTTTCCCCGTTGACATTTCTATAATGACGAGAATCAGGTCATTACACAAAATGTTTCATATGTATAAAAAATCTAAAATCTTAGAAAAATAAACATAAAAAAAATTATGGCTATGTTAAAAATACATATACACTATATTTCTTGAACTATATATTAAAGGATCTGTATATAAAAGATTAAATATGAAATCTAATACAATAAAATTCAATGTAACATTTGCACTAATTTTTACTTTACATTATTTTTTATTTTATTTTTACTTTTGTACCTCTCTATAGTAGTTAAGTACATGGATTTTATAAACATTTGAGATTACATATAAAAAAGAAAAAGAACACACATGTTGTTTTGAAAAGATAAATGGTTTCCAAACAACAAAAAATACAAACCTATATACCTTTATCAAAGACTTTAAATCTTTACGGGTCTAGTTGTGAAATTTTTTTGCAGGATTTAACATGCTTACCCTCATAATAATTAATTATAAATATAAATTGGGATTAAATTGATTACATATATATCCTAAAGATAGAAGAAATGAAGAATATAAAAATATAGTAATCAATTACGAAGTTATATTTAAAAACTCAAAAAAATGGAGGTATGAAAAATAAAAATTCACTGACAACTTCATATCGGAGAATATTCATCTTGTAACTATGATAATTTACGTATTTCTCAACAAAAAAAAAGATGAATATGCATGAAATTTTAAAATACAAATAAATGAATCAGTAAGAATTCTTACAATTACAAATTGATAATAAAAAATTTGCAAATGATGAGACTAACCTAATGTAGAATGAAAGATGAGCACAAAATTGAATGAAAGAAGAAAATATAAATAATGTTGTGTGAGTGTCATTGATAGACCGTTCATTATCCACATTTAAGATCTTGCATTAACTCGAGGTACATGAATATATGATTGCATTAAGATCTTGGGTTGATGCATGAATTTAAATATAACTATTACTTAATATTTAATTAATTAAATATATATTAATATTTAATATATTTTAGGGGTAAGATAAGGACAAAATGGTAATCCAACTTTGAGGTTAGGAGCTTCCCACTTATAATAATATATGATGATATACATAGTTTCTTCTGCCTATGTACATAGTGTAATTTTTAAGCAATAGATAGTTTCTTTTACCTATGTACATAGTGTAATTTCTAAGCAATAGAGTACAAATTGACACCCCTCTGATAAAATTGGCTCCATCACAAGTGACAAAGTGTTTGAGCTTGTGACGTTGTGATCTTAACACTAAATAAGATTTATTAAAAACCATTTTTTTCGTGAAAAATAAGACAAACACAAAAAGAAGGGAAAGAATAAAGAAGTCATCCCAATGCCTTGATCAAGAAGAATAAAAAATTTATAGTATATTACACATTTGGGAGGGACAATTGCAGAAAGAGTGTAGATAGGGATACTTTATAGTACATTGTTGATTATTGGGACTTTACCTCCGAAAGATAGCATCTTCCCTTTTCATGTTTGGAGCTTGTTCTTCACCTTCTTGATGAGTTCATTGTAATCACTCTTTTTCTTGTTAGTATGAGTGATAAGACACCTTAGATAAGGGATTAGAAATTGGCCTCTTGAGATTCCGTTGCATTTATCAACTAAATCTCCTAGTTGTGCACTAGTTTTCTGATGCATGTACCAGTAACTCTTTTCTCTGTTGATTTATTGTCGTAATTGAGATTCATATCTCCCTAACACCTTCATTATACTTTGAAGGGAATTTTCATGTGCAACTACAAAAGCAATTGTGTCATATGCCAAAGCAAGATGGTTAAGGTTTGCACTCCATTTAAGCATACCATATCCCACATATCAGCTATCATCAACTAATGAATTCAAAGCCCTATACAAAACTTCAACACCGAGAATAAACAAAGCAGAGGATAAGCCCCCCCCCCCCCCCCCCCCCCCCCCGTTTTACCCCCTAAAAGAGTGAAAGAAGCCTTGAGCCTCCCCATTAACCAACACAATATTCCAATTATTAGCTATCAGCCTCCAGATGATGTCAACAAAGAACTTTGAGCATCCCATTTTCCTTAAGACTTTCATAAAAAAGAACCATCATATCTTATCATAAGCCTTTGTCATATCAAATTTAATAATGATATTTGCTGGGTTTCTTTTTCTTGTGATATCCTGAGTTAGCAAGATATTCTCAATAATATTCCTTTCTTTTACAAATTCTGATTGGTTGGAAGAGATCAACCTTGGAAGGACCATCTCTAATTTATCATGCACCACCGTGGAAATAACTTTATTGATGAAATTGTTCAAACTTATAGGTCTTAGATAAGATAAAGATTGAGGGTTATTATATTTGGGAAACAATAAAAGGTTCGTATGAGTAATAGATTTTGACAGTTTATTTTCTTCAAAGAAAGCAGAGACCAATTTACATATATCATCACCAACTATGTCCCAACAATATTGATAAAAGAGACATGTAAAACATCTATACCACTTGCCCTGTCTCCACTAAAATTAAACACAACCTTTTCAACCTCTTCCTTTGAAGGCTTAATTCCAAGAGAAGCATTATCTTGTTCTATCAAAATATGCGAAATCTAATCAAAAGAGAAAACTATGTAGCATCCCTTTCTTGAGTAAAGTATTTATGATAAAACTTGATAGCTTCATTAGAAATTTATTTGTTGTCTTCCAGCAGCTCACCTTGTTCATTATGTATTTTTGTCAAAATTTGTCTTTTCCTTCAGCCCTTCACTAGACTATAAAATAATCTTGTATTTCTGTTTCCTCTCTCAAACCAAGTAATTCTTGCTTGTTGTTTCCAACACTCCTCTTCATAATGCAGATATTTCTTAAACTCTGCTTGTGCCTTCTACATGATCCCTCTATTCACACTGGATGAGTCACTTTCATAAAAGCTCTCTTTCTCCATGACTTGAGAACAAGTTTTGACTTTTTTTTAATGTTGTAATAAAATCAAAGAAAGGGTTCTCTGAGTGAGATATTGGTCGTTCTACCCAGAAATTCAGGAATCTAAAGGGTTTGATAATATTTGCCACATTGAGGGCATGGTCAGATCATGTTCTTGGAAGATGTTTAACTTCCAATTGATTAGATCAATTTTGTAGCTCTTGATTTACCAAGAATCGATCTAGTCTTTCAATGATGCAGTCTTGTGCCTCTCTACCATTCCAACAAGTAAAAGAGCTGCCTTTGTAATATACTTCTGTAAGGTCACTTGATCTAATGCAATTTGCTAATTCTTCAGTATCACCTAGATGCACAGGGATCCCGTTAATCATTGCTTCCTCATTCAATACAACATTTAAATCCCCACCAATTATCTACAGTAAGGTAGAAAAATTGGATAATTGATATAGATCCTCCCACAAGTATAATCTTTATAAACTATTACATTTGGCATAAACTACAATAACATGGAAAGCTTTGTCCAAGTGAGTATCATGAATCTTTAGAGTAATTTGTTGGGCTAAATCCACTATAATATCCACTTGATATCCCTCCTTGACAACAATCAGATTTTGCCATTACAATTACCTTTGGTAAAATGCATTCCTAATTTCCTCCTATGTTTGTTGATGTGACTAGTATTTTGAAATGGTTCCATTAAAGCAATAAAAAATGAATTTATGTGCTCCAGTCAAAATTTGAACTCTTTGAAATATTTTTTGAGTCTTTACGAACCTAATATTCCAGAAGAAAGACTTCATCATTGAAATTTATTCTTTTGTATCCCCCTATTTGGCAATATTCTGGTAGAGTGGAAACCTACTGTATTGCCACCATTTTTCCAAATTTTGACTTTTTTGTTAGTTTTTCTCTGACTCTCTCCATCCCTTGAACTATCTACTCCTTCATTATTCATATTCTTATCTTTCTTGAGATCTGAAATGCTTGGTTGAGCTAGATTCTCAGGAGAAATCTCAGTTGTTGAATGGGATACAATATCATGTAAGACCTTGTGATTTGAAATACCATTAACTACCACATGCTCCTAATTTTTCATTAGAATTATAACTGTAATCTACACTACTCCCAAAGAGTTAGATCCTTGATTGTCTTGCCCATGCATGTTATTGTCCTCTATGCGGCTATGCCTAGTTGTTGTTGCTGCTCTAGATACTGTTGTTCCTTATACTTCTCACTTGACCCATTGTATTGTTTATTTGAAGAACTCTGTTTGTTTGTATCTACTTGATTTTGAACTGAACAAACTTGTTGTTAGAAGATTCACGTGATTTATTTGTAGCTAATGAATTATATTTATTTATAATTGCTAGTTGTTGTTTTTCCTTTTGCACACTAGAAAGATTGTACTTGTTATTCCTAATCACTTTCCACTTCCTTGGATCCCCAACTATCCTCCCACTAGAAAGTATTTTTATTTTTCCCTTCTGGAGTTTGTGAATCTTTGGGTAAGAAGGCTCCTATACTACAGTTCCCTTGGCCATTTCCTTTGACTCATTGAATTCCGGCAATTATGAATGTAACATTTTGTGAATCTTACATTCTGAACAATATTTAGGAATGTAGTCATACTTGATAGGGATCTTATCAGATTTCAAATTTCCAGTCATCGCATCAAGAATGTTTACAACCACTGCTTTAGAAAGAGAAGTTGCTAGATCCACCAATACTCTCACCTTCGCACAACTAGACCTTGATTGATTGATGGTGGCTTGGTCTAGTTGTAGCGGCTTACCAACAAATGTAGCTAAAGAGAAAAGACTCTCTTTACCAAAAAAAAAAGGTTGGAAAAAGGTTAAGAAAAGAGATCCATGTCATATTCTTTGTGGTTTCTTCATCAATCTTAAAATTTACGTCACAAATTATGGTTCTCATCAAATATGATTACCCTTCTTTACACAAATGTAAAATGCTTCTTTAGATATGAGATTGATGTAATCGTCCTTTAAAAACAATCTAAATAGTGATATCCTTATTGGCCCTCTGCGAAGCTTGTGAAGAGTCATTATTTATTATTCCCCATCAAAAAGACATTACTACACCACTTTAATTAAATTGGTGGAATATTTATTTTATTTTACAAAGTCTTGATCTGTTTCATTATTCCAAAAAAAGTTTCACTTTCTTAAGGTTTTTGAGGTTAATGGATTTTAGCCAAATAAATGTTTCACACGTTTTGTTTAAGAAAGAAAAAGTGTGTTTCGCAATTGTTTCCTTTGGTATATTTCAACCAGACAAAAAAAAAATCTGATTTATTTGGTTCAAATCCAAGTCTACTGCTTTACACTATTCAATGCCTAAATTTCATCACTTTTACCTATTCTTCTTACGGAAAAACAAATTGTAACACCCAAGGAAATTTTTGAGCTAAGACTCAAACTATCCTTTGTAGTAAGTAAGTTTTTACCAAGGAATTTAAATTTTTCTAAGCATTAATGTTACTAGATGTAGCACCTTGAGTTCCAAGAAGAACTAAAGATAGTTCATTCAAGTCATTTTTAAGTTTTTCTTAAGTTTTAGGTCAAATTCAAATGACTATAGCTTTTAGTACATGATGAGTTAGGAGACCGATAAGATTTTAAATTAAAGCCCTTCGAGTCCTCTTTCCAATGTCAGCGAGTTTGCTAAATTTTGAGCTTTGAATAAACAGTTATGATAGATTTACTAACGACGCCCAAACCTGGCAGCAGCTCTGCGATGGCTCCGCGTTACGGAGCCAATACGGACCTCACTGCCTGGTGACAAATTATTCTGACTCCCAGCTCATTTTATTTATTTCTTTAAGGGTATTTTGGTCCAAAAAACCCTTAGGAGGTTATCTAAATTTCCCTAAACGTGTAGAAAAATTAGGTTTCATAAATCAAACCCTCTCATTCACACCTAAAATTCTACACTCAAGAAATTCAAGACATGCTAAGGCTAGGGTTCATCTTTCAAGATTTTCCTTCAAGTTGCTTCAAGAAGATGGTTCTTTCATGTATGTAATCTTCCATAGTGTTGGGTTTTCCCACCCACACGCCAATCATGTTAATTTCAGTGTTAAATTTGTTCTAGAAAGTTGAAAGTTTGGTGTTCTTGATATGTTTTCTTGTATTTGATTTTGTTCTTTAATTGGGCTTAGATTGAGAAGTTCTTGAGATTATTGCATCGATTTATAGAGTTGTTTTTAGTTAGATTCTAGTGTACATGTGCAGGGTATTTGAATTTAAAGAGAAGTTGAGCAAAAGAATTGAATTTAGGTGAATTGGAATTAGAAAATGAATAAGGAAAAAGTCGGGCGAATTTGGCAACCCAGTCTACGTCACGGACCTGCCTCCCCATTTTACAAATTTTTTCTTCGCATCGCGGAGAGATCACAGACCCCTCTGCCTCAAAATTTATTTCGTGACCAAATATTAAAATGCATCTCTGCAACTTGCTTCTGGACAGTGATTTCTTGATCGTTTCTCATATTTAACTATTTAAAAACACTCCTAAACATCACGAGATCTTTCCTATCAAAAATCATAACCTTGAATTCAAAATCTAAATTCAAGGTAGAGTTAAGAGTTAAGTCTTGAGAGTTCTTTCGAATATTTTGAGAAAGTCCTTTTGAGGATTCTTCTACAATTTCTAATAAATTCTACACAGCTGAACTTGAGTTTTACTTGAGGACAAGCAAAAGTTTAAGTTGGGGGTGTTGATGAGTCCGAAATTTAGACTCATTTAGGGCTTTATTTGTATAGGTGTAGTGTCCTCAAATGCTTGTTTATCGGCGAGCCCGACTTACTGCACCAAATGGCTCTTCACAACATATTTTTGGCAACTATAAATTAATTTTTGAACATTTAGTTTAAGAGGATATTTTTCATTACATTGAATTTTCAGTTGAGAATTGTGAGAATTCTGAGTATTTAGACAACTTTTTCTTAGCTTTAAAGAATTGAAGTTTTTCACTTTTGAGAAATTGGAAGTGGGTCTTTGAAATTCTTCAATTTGGACCTTTGTAAAGACGAAATCAATCTTACCCAGCTGATGGAAACTCAATTGGGTAACGATTTTTATCTTTTTATGATGTCTAGCTAAAACCCCAATTCTTGGGGTGTGATTATGTGATTATAGGTTGATTTAGTTTATGGGTATTGCTAATTGTTAGTGTAAATTTTGTTTAGAAGTGATTTCAATCATTAATTATGATTTAATTTAAGAATTGTAGTTGCAAATGCAGTTCTACTTTTGTGTTTTTGTCTTGCCCGAGAGAGGGGTTTTAAAACCAAGATTATTGAGTGATGGTCTGTAGGTATTGGGTTGTCATGGGTTCAACTCAAGAGAGTGAATCCTAAACCCTTTTCCACACATTCGGCTCGAGAGAGTGAGTGGACTAAGGTGTAGGCTGTTCTTATTTTGCTTGCTTGATGATGTTCGAGAGAAATTGACTTTCTTTGGGGTAAATTGTTTGAGAGAAATCGACTTGATTCGGGATAAATTGTTCGAGAAAAAGTTTACCTACTCTATAGTCTAGATTAATCACTAATATTTTGGTATTTCCTAACAGTTGCAATTACCCATTTGTCTACAGTATCCTACAATTAAATCACATCCCAAGAACTCGTTTCATTATTGTTATTCCGTATTATTCGCTATTATTGTAGTTGATAATTGAAACTGAAACCCCCTTATTTGACATCCGTGTCACCCCCTAATTTGAATTATGTTTTTATTCGTAAATGTCTATTCCTATGACTGACTTGATCATATTCGTACTTTCATATTGAATATTAAACACGTACCACTCCCTGTGGAATTCGACCCCAATTCATTTAGTTGGGTTATATATTAACTAGAGATCATTGATACTTAGAATTGGATGAAGTGTCCTTGAAACGTTAATCAAAATGGCGCCACTGTCGGGGAGTCCTGTCGGTTAAGATTCTGCGGTTAAGTTGAATTTTTTTCTTTTTAGTCATAGTTGAATCTACTTACTTTTAGTTTTGGTTTGTGTGTTGCTGTTTTGAATAGAGGAAATGAGTGTAAACGGAAGCAATAGTAGCCAAGTGGGCAACCAAGAGGACATCGGTAACCTCAATGATGTCAATAAGCCTAATGTCAATGACCCTCATCTAATGGGTGAAATTGGTGCCATTCGCTTACTTCCGGCTTAAGGGAATGCTCTGTTCCATACTACAAGTACTATGTTACAACTCTTGCAATTGAAAGGGTTGTTTGGTCGGCTGACACATGAGGATCCCCATGGGCATATTAGAAACTTTGTTGATGATTGTGGTCCGTTCTCCTTCAAGAACATATCCAAAGATTCAGTTCGATTGAGGTTGTTCCTATTTACTTTAATGGGAGAAGCATGTAAGTGGATGACTAAATTGCCATGAGAATCAATCACTTCATGGAAAGAGCTTGTCACCGCATTTCAAGTGAGATTTTTTCCTCCTTCGAAGATGATGACACTTCAGGACAACATTTAAAGCTTCAAGTGTTTGGAAGGTGATCCAATTCATGGGACTTGTCTACGATTTAAAAAATTGGTGCTGCAATGCCCAAATCATGGTTTTCCCGACAACGTGTTTCTGTAATATTTTTACTGAAGCCTTGATTCAGTGAACAAGGGTGTAGCTGACCAACTTTCTCCAAGAGGTTTGATGCAACAACCTTACATTATAGCAGCCCAACTATTGGATAGTATGTCCACAATTAATCACACTTGGTACACTCGCGAAGATCAGGTCTCCCCTCTCACGTTTAAATTGACCAAGGAGGAGCTGGAGAAAGACCAAGAGAGGGATCAGAACATGGCAAAGATCATGATACAACTTGACATTTTGTCCAAAAATGTCATGGGAGCTGGTACAAGAAATGTCAATGTTGTGAGTATTGGGTGTGTTAATCACGATGAAGCCAAGTTTGAAGCGTTGTACAACGAAGAGGTGAACTTCCTAGCCAACCAAAAAGGTGGTTATAGTTCAAACTACCCGAGGTAGGGTGGTAACCAAGGTTGGAACATGGATGAAGGCTGGAAAGATTGTGATAGAGAGTGGAGGGATCGTAACTCCACTTGGAAGGAAAGGGATGGGGAGAAGGACAGGTACATTCCTCCCCACGAGCGTCAAAAGCCAAAAGATTATGACGGTGGCCAATCTGAGGATACGTTGTCTCGTATTCTCAACAAGGATGAGGGGTCTGATAAAATTTTGAAAGAGATGAAGAAAGATGTGTCGACCCTTAGCCAGAAGGTTACCTCTCATTCCGTCTCTATCAAACAGTTGGAGACCCATATGGGTCATATTTCGTCTCACTTAAAGGGGGGCTGCCTAGTGACACTATGGCCAACCCCAAGAATGAAGTTTGAGTGAGGATTTGTGTCGTGCCACAACGTTAACTAAAGCGCTGCTTGGGAGGCAACCCAAGTTTTATTTGCTTTCTTTTTATTTTTGAAATAATCGTTTGTTGATTGTGTAGGTTAAAGAGTGGAATGTGTTTGAAAAGTTGTGATTGGCGAGCTATATGTGCAGTCGGTGACTTATCGAAGAGGTTGGCAAGCCCGACTTGGATCGCCGTTGGACTCAAGGAATTTTGAAATTGGAGTCTGTGAAACTCGACGAGCCCATGGACTACTTGGTGAATCGCTGACCAGGTTGACGATCAGGACTTTGTCCGCCGTTGGACCCCCACAATAATTGGAGATCCTGTAAAACTCAGAGAGGTAAGTAACCACTCGGCGCATCACCAAGTGGGTCGGCGAGCAAGACTAATGTCGCCGAACAGGGGAGAACTAGACGATTTTAAAGGCCAAAGGTTTAAACTTTCAAATTCTTTCACATTCCCTCACTTTTTAACTTCCTAAACTCACACTCGCAGTATATTTCTATATTTTTAAATTATTACCAATTTTTAGTCATTGATTGTGTGATCGGAGTCGGATATATTTACCGCCTAGTATTTCAACTTATTTATTCGACATTAAAAGTTGGTTTTCTGAACATTGAACTTGTATTTAGAGATTTTACTCATTTGCAATTGTGTTGATCTTAGTGAAGTGTGCTGAGCCTATCTAATTTCATTGTTTTGTGTGCATGTGTGCCTGTTTTAATTTGAATATCTTTCCTAAAATGCCAATATTGTTGATTTTCCGAATTTTCGTGCTTAAAAATTGATCTACATTGTTGGGTTGTGCTATATTGTTAATGGGTCTAGTCGGGTGAAGTCTGAGTAACCTGAATTTGTGCCAAATGACGTGCTTTTTCCAATGATGGAGTGGTTGACGTCATTCTTAAGGGCTAAAGTCGTCAAATGGCCTAGTTTGGCCAAATAGGGAGAAGTCTGAGTATCCCGGGGGCATGGGTCATATGGGTCTTAGTCTAATTATACTAGTGTGTGGTTTTGATTTTGTTTTCGGGGGTTGCAAGGTTGATTTTTGAAGATGAGGTTGCAAGTAGGCACGTTGGGCAGTTTGGCGAGCTGGGTCGAGCTCGCTGAACCACTCGACAATTCACCGAATACCCCTTGATCACTTTTAATTTCAAGAAATTATTGATTTTAGGTTTTGTAACTTTCGGCGAGAAGCCTGAGTTCACTGAGTGCACTTCGCGACTCGCCGAAAGTCTTTCTTGATCACCCTTTCTGTGCTCTAACCCTTAAAATGCACTGTAACTTTCAGCGGGCTTGTCCTTGCTCGCTGAATTTTGTAGGCGATTCACGAAAAGGCCCATGCAATCGCCGACATGCCAGTGTTTCTATGAATTTTTGAGCCAATCCTTTCGGCGAGCTCCACTTTACTCGCCAAGTGATTTGGCAACTTGCCGATTGATTCGGCGAGTCTGTCTGCAACTATTTTTCTGCACTTTTCATGAAATGAATTGCAGATATGGCTAGAACCAACCTCGGCATGCCTCCCCGTAAAAGAGCACGGGGCATATTGATAAATGAAGGGGGAGCAAATCCTCTTAAAAAGGGAAGGAAAGAGCCTCCAAAGGGAGGAAAAGGCAGGGACAAGAGGCCCATATCTGATGTTCCAGAGCACAACTCCGGTAGTGAGTGAGAGTTCTTTGACTCCCAATATGCATTATCTGATCTGGAGGATGACCAACCACTACAGTCCCGGTAGGCAGAGATTCGTGCTAGATCTCGGTCAAACTAATCATCCACCCCTCCTATAGCTGATACAATGCTAGCTCCGGCACCACCAATGGCCCCAATGCCACCAGTACCAATTCCTCTTCCCAGGCTACTCAATAGATTAAAATATGATGGGTTGCAAGCTATTCTTGATGTAGCGACCTTTCCAAAATAATATAAGCCAATAACTCACGAGATTTTTATGCATATATTGCCCTCACACTAATAAAAATGACATAAAAAGAATATTACCAACTTTCGAGTACCCAAACTAGGTCGTTCATGCTTCACACAATCATTCAAAATTAGTGGTAAATTTAATATATTACAAGACTTGAGTTTACACACCGCAAAAGAACAAAACATATAGCCATACTTATATTAAAAACCATGGTGACATGATCAGATTAGCCCTCAAAATTTCATGTAAATATACAACACATAGATCATATATAAGACCCAAGGTTTAAACAAAATATAGATGCCTATATGAAAGTGTGGTCTTCCTTAAAGCTCTCAAAATATCCATCTCCATTGGTTTTCTTTACGCCTCCTCTCGATCATTCCCTACGATACAAACAACTATCGCTAAGCATATAGCTTAGTGGTGCAAAAACTATAGGTTCGGAGCCCTCAGATTCACCAAGCTACCTTTCTCAACTCATGAGCAGCACAATTGAAACATAATAAATAAATCAAGCAACAATAAATAAAGAGTATCAAGTTTGATATTTAAAGATCCAAATGTCAAGAATGCTCATAGCACCATTTTCCAAGAGATTCAATAACAAGGCTCTCTCATTATATATATATATCATGTCGTCACACCAAGCACAAGAAGGTATCAAGAAGGGCCGACGCCCTGTATCAAGAAGGGTCAAAGCCCAATAATCAACAGAACCAAGAACCATATTAAAAATGACTTTCTAGTTCATACTTAAAATGGACAACTTCCATTCTTAATACGGACTAAAAATCCAGAGTCAAGATGGTAAATGATCCAAATCAAGAAGCATGCCAATAGTGACAAAGTCACAGCCACAAGAAGGACAAGCTCCCAACAAGAGTGCTAAGTGATCAAACAATCCGTACAAGTGGGCGAGTTACACAATTGTCTTTAACGTCTTAAAGGATACGAACACAACAATGCAAAGTGACAAGAGGTAACCAAGGTACCAAGATCAACTTTAAGATATACCAGCAGTTAAAAGAGTGAAAGTACAAGTTTATACACAAACCTCAATACTTTAGCATAGAAACAGTCCAACACAACTTCACAAGTTCAAACCGTAGACCAACGAATGCATCAAGGTCCTCAACTTGTTCACGACTATATACAACCTTAAAAATACAATTAAATAACTTCTTTAATTCCTAGTATATCAATAACGTTAAAGTAAAATAAGATTATCATCACAAGTAAGCTTAGCCTGCACAAATATGACTATGCTCCCAAAACAGTGATTTTGGCAAGCCTAGTACCTCATGTCGCAACTTAGATTTGGAAAGGAAAATGGTAAAAATAGACTTTATAACCTTCATGAAAGATGTAGATACATCTCTTAAGGTTGCAAAAAAGAAAGAATCACCACAAAATATATTTTGTAAAAAAAATATATTCAAAACACTAATAGCTATCCATGCAGGAATTGTAATTTCGGACTTTGGACAGAACTTGTCCTATGTTGCGTCCCATATTTCGAATCCATAACAGCTAAATTAGAGTTTTACATAAACATAAGAGTTGTACATATACAAATTATATTTCCAAATCATATTTATTCACTATAAAATAAGTTCTATAAAACAAGTTATACTTAAAATACTAAACACTACCCAACTCAAAAACAGATTTTCCACTTATCAAAGAGAAGGGTGTGTCTCGAATCCCAGCCAAAAGGACAAAGTTTTCCTCTTGTGATTTTGAAGAACAATCTATTTAGATATGCTTCTAAGGTTCTAAGACTTGAGAAAAACACATTTACTAAAGGAGGTATGAAAATATATAGTCACAATAGTGATGTTTATCCCTTGTATAGCTGTCCCTCAAAGTGCTGCCCAAATAATTGTGTTCTGCCCAAAATGCATACATATACACCTATATATATATATATATATATATAGCCTTCACCTCTTTTTAAAGTTATACATAATTCTAATTAGACTACTACATTAACATTCCAATACAATCCCTTAAATTACGATCAAAATTTATGTTAAGCAAGTTAACAATTATCACAACATTTCAAGTTCCCAAAATGAGAGTAAAACATGTAGTAGTTAAGCAATGGTGAATCGACATGCGACTCTTGGTTAGTATTTAGGGGTTTTACAACTGTGTCCCCCTTATAAAAATTTCATCTGGAAATTTACCTTACACTAGTCCCAAAATAATTGCGGATATTGGGTCCTCATGTCCTCTTCTCTCTCCAAGGTAGCTTCTTTTCCCTTATGGTTCCTCCAAAGTACCTTTAATAAATGGATTTTCTCTTTTCTAAGTTGCTTCACTTCCGGAGCTTGAATTAAAATAGGTTCTTCATTATACGTCAAGTCAGGATTAATCTCAATAGATTCAACTGGAAGAACATGAGATGGATCAAAACGATATCTTCTGAGCATAGAAACATTGAAGACATTGTGGATCTTGTCTAACTCAGGTGGCAAAGACAATTTATGTGCAACTGGTCCAACCCTTTCAAGTATCTCATAAGGTCCAATAAATCGGGGACTAAGTTTTCCAATTTTGCAAAATCTCATAATCTTTTTCCATGGAGACACCTTTAAGAATACTTTATCTCCCACTTGATATTCAATGTCACACCTTTTATGATCAGCGTATGACTTTTTTTTATCGAAAGAAATCTTTAGACGATCCTTGATAATTTTTACCTTGTCCTCTGTTTGTTGAACAATTTCAGGACTAATAAGTTTCCTGTCACCAACTTCACTCCAACAAAGAGGGGTACGACATTTCCTTCCGTACAAGGCTTCATAGGGAGGCATTCCAATACTATATTGATAACTGTTATTGTAAGAAAATTCTATCAAAGCCAAGTGTTTGTCTCAACTACCCTCAAACTCCATAATGCATGCTCGGAGCATATCCTCCAAAATTTGTATCACCCTTTCCGGCTGGCCGTCAGTCTGAGGATGGAACGAAGTGCTAAATTTCAACTTAGTACCTAAAACTTCCTGCAAGCTACCCTAAAATCTAGATGTAAACCTTGGGTCTTGGTCAGATACAATAGACATAGGGATCCCATGTAGTTTTACGATCACATTAATGTACAATTCGGCTAAACGCTCAAGTGAGTAATCCATCCTGATTGCTAAGAAGTGACCACTCTTGGTTAGTCTGTCCACAATCACCCATATTGCATCATGATTTGTTTGGGTGCGAGGAAGTCCAGAAACAAAGTCCATAGTTATTCTCTCCCATTTCCATTCCGGCATCGACAAGAATGTAGTAAACCAACTAGGACCTGATGTTCTGCCTTTACTTGTTGACAAACCAAACATTTAGAAATGAACTCCGCAATGTCTCTCTTTATACCATTCCACCAATAATTTTCTTTGATGGTTTGATACATCTTTGTACCCCCAGGATGCATTGTATATGGTGAGGTATGTGCTTCACTCAGTATCTCTCTCCTTAATTTGTCATCATTAGGGGTACATAGTCTATCTTGATAAAATAAGACACCATCCTATGTTAATATAAACTTAAGTTTTTTTCCATTTTAAACTTATCTGGTCAATTTTACAAGTTTCTCATCTAAATTTTGTGCTTCCTTCACCTGTTCAAGTAATATTGGCTTTACTTGCAAATTAGCAATAATTGAACCATTTGAATTAGGTGTAAAACAAACATTTATGGCTCTTAACTCAAGAAGCAAGGGTAAATGACTCAAAGAAATGCTTGCGAAGGATTTTCTACTTAAAGCATTTGCAACCACATTGGTTTTTCCTGGATGATAATCAATTGTGCTGTCATAATCCTTGATAAGTTCAAGCCATCTACGTTGTCGAAGGTTTAGCTCCTTCTGAGTACCCAAGTACTTTAAGCTCTTGTGATCAGTGAATATATGTCATTTCTCTCCATACAAAGAATGCCACCATATTTTTAAAGCAAACACTACAATAGCAAGTTCAAGATCATGGGTAGGATAATTTAATTCATGCTGTTTTAAATTTTGAGAGGCATAAGAAATAACCTTCCCTTCTTGCATCAAAACACATCCGAGACCATTGTGAGAAGCATCGCTGTATACTACATACTACTTCCCTTCAATTGGTAGAGTAAGTATAGGTTCTTGAGTCAGCAAGGATTTGAGAGTTTTAAAGCTCTCTTGGCATTTTCCATTTCAATTAAACTTCACTTCCTTCCACAAGAGTTTAGTTAATGGAGAGGCGATAATGGAAAAGCCTTTCACAAATCTTCTGTAGTATCCTGATAAGCCTAAGAAACTTCTTACCTCGGTTTGACTTTTGGGAGGTCTCCATTCAACAATTGCTTATATCTTACTAGGATCCACCTTCACGCCTTCGGCCGATACAACATGTACCAGAAACGTCACTTCATCAAGCCAAAATTCACACTTGAAAAGTTTAGCATAAAGTTCCTTCTCCTTCAAATAATCTAGAGGTGTTTATCATGGTCTTCACCTCTTTTGGAAGATATTAAAATATCATCTATAAAGACAACCACAAACCGATCAAGATAAGACTTGAATGCTCGATTCATTAGATCTATGAATACCATAGCAGCATTTGTCAATTCGAATGGCATCACCAAAAATTCATAATGACCATACCGAATTCTAAAAGCAGTTTTAGGAATATCTTTCTCTCTAACACACAGTTGGTGATATCCAGACCTTAAATCAATTTTTGAGAATACTTTAGCACCCTTCAATTGGTCAAACAAATCATCGATCCTTGGTAATGGATATCTATTCATGATTGTTATTCTGTTCAACTGTGTATAGTCAATACAAAGCCTAATAGTGACATCTTTCTTCTTTACGAATAAAACTAGGGCTCCCCAAGGAGAAATACTAGGTCGAATAAAACCCTTCTCAAGAAGTTCTTGCAATTGAGATTTCAATTCTCTTAACTCTTCCGGACCATTCTATAAGGAGTGATAGAAATAGGGGTAGATCCAGGAATAAGCTCGATTGGAAATTCAACCTCTCTTTCCGGGGGCAATCCAGGAAGTTTTTTTGGGAAGACTTCTGGGAAATCACATACAGCAGGTATGTCCTTGATACAAGGACGCTCTAACTATATATCACTATGTGAGCAAGGTATGCCCCACAACCTTGACGCTTTAACTTTCTTACCAAGGCCGCAAAAATAATACTAGATGTCAATGATCTTTCACCTTGTACAATGATGTGTGAAAATGTCGGATCGTTAAAAGTCACATGCTTAGACCTACAATCTACCATTACATGATATTTATAAAGCCAATTCATCCTGGTGATAACATCAAAATCTTTGAAGGGCATTTCAATCAAATCAGTAGGGAAGACTAGGTTTTGAATCACGAAGGGACAATCTTGGTAAACTCAATTGCACGCAGCTTGATAACCTAAAGGACTTTCAACCAACACATCAAAATTAAGTCTCACAGATTTCACGTTTTCAAGAAGAACAAATGATGAACAAAGATAGGAATGTGTAGAACCAGGATCAAACAATGTAAACACACATAAGCCAAATAAGTAAAATTTATCGACAACCACGAATTTTCCATCTTGATCATCCCTCTGCCTCATAGAATAAGCGCGTGCAGTAGCCCTTGGTCCACTAGCTTTATTTGCTCCACTTGCCCCTACTGCTTGGGTGTTTTTAGGTCTTGTACCTTCATTAGTTTGAGGAGGATTAATAGAAGGCTTATGAACTGAGCCTTCAGTTCTCGAGCAGTATTAGGATTAGGACAATCCTTCACTTTATAATCAAAGCTCCCACAATTGAAATATGCACCAGAAGCTCTCTTGCAAGTACCATAATGATTCTTTCCACATTGTGGACAAGTGGGAACATGAGGCTTGCCTTGGCCATAATTTGGAGTGCTAACTGTAGAAAATTCTGATCTATTTTGCTTTTGCTAAGGTGGCCTGTTAATACTACCAGCCTTAGAATCATCAAACCTTCCTCTATTGGATGGACCTCCGAAATTTGGTCTAGGCTTTCGAAATTTGTTTTCATTTCGACTAGCTTCTTCTTTATCAAGTTGTTCCCAAGTAGAAGCAGTAGACACTAACTTACAAAAGTTCTTATGTTGCAGGATCGCCACATTCTTCCTAATGAAATTATTTAAACCATCTTCAAATTTCCTACACTTATCTTTTTCCTCTTTAATAATACCTCCAGCATAATGAGAGAGTCGTAGAAACTTCTGTTGGTACTCAGCAATAGATATGCCTTGTTGGCTTAAATTCAAAAACTTCTTTCTATTTGCATCACAATAAGAAGGTGGGATATACTTCATACGAAATTCCCTAAGAAAATCATCCCAAGTAAGAACAGGAGGTTTTACCTTGGCATTCGGATCACTTACCTACCAATCGTAAGCATCCTTTTGTAATAGTGAAATAACATACTTAAATTTGGCAACATCTGAACACTCTAACTGCTCAAATACCCTCTCCATGCGCTCCAGCCATTGTTCAGCATCCGTGGGATCAACGGTGCCTTCAAACTCCACTCCACCCATTTTCCTCATTTTCTCAAAGTTAATCCTATTGGGATCATTCATCTCTTCAGCCATGTGGTGGAAGAATTCAGCCATTTGTTGAAAAGGAGGATTCATGGCTTGAGTACCACGACTCATGTGAGGATGTGAACCAGCTCTTACACCCTGATGATTTCCCACTTCAAACCCACTAGTGTGGGGAATATATTTATCCGAGAAAGGTTCTCCAACCTCTTCTAGTGCATGAGGTTGGGAAACAGAGGCACCCGAACCTTCAGGAGTAGCTTCCATAGGTTGGTCAGAAGAAGAGGCCATAACTTAATTCCTTCAAAAGGGAAGATCACATTGCATTAGGGACATGTACATGATGCATGTGCACTCTACATGCAATAAAAATATTATAAACCATGTAAGTGCATAAATAATCCAAATAAAACCTTTTTCGAAAACGAACAAGTATACAAATAATTCACAGCAAAAGTCCTAGAACCACAAACCTAGGCTCTGATACCAACACTTGTAGCGACCCTTTCAAAATAATATAAGACAATAACTCACGAGATTTTTATGCATATATTGCCCTCACACTAGTAAAATGACATAAAAGAATATTACAAACTTCTGAGTACCCAAACGAGGTTGTTCATGCTTCACACAATCATTCAAAATTAATGGTAAATTTAATATATTACAAGACTTGGGCTTACACACCTAAAACAACAAAACATATAGCCATACTTATATGACAAACCATGGTGACATGATCAGATTAGCCCTCAAAATTAAATGTAAATATACAACACATAGATCATGTATAAGACCCAAGGTTTAAACAAAATATAGATGCCTATATGAAAGTGTGGTCTTCCTTAAAGCTCTCAAAATATCCATCTCCATTGGTTTGCTTTACGCCTCCTCTCGATCATTCCCTACGATACAAACAACTATCGCTAAGCATATAGCTTAGTGGTGCAAAAACTATAGGTTCGGAGCCCTCAGATTCACCAAGCTACCTTTCTCAACTCATGAGCAGCACAATTGAAACATAATAAATAAATCAAGCAACAATAAATAAAGAGTATCAAGTTTGATATTTAAAGATCCAAATGTCAAGAATGCTCATAGCACCATTTTCCAAGAGATTCAATAACAAGGCTCTCTCATTATATATATATATCATGTCGTCACACCAAGCACAAGAAGGTATCAAGAAGGGCCGACGCCCTGTATCAAGAAGGGTCAAAGCCCAATAATCAACAGAACCAAGAACCATATTAAAAATGGCTTTCTAGTTCATACTTAAAATGGACAACTTCCATTCTTAATACGGACTAAAAATCCAGAGTCAAGATGGTAAATGATCCAAATCAAGAAGCATTCCAATAGTGACAAAGTCACAACCACAAGAAGGACAAGCTCCCAACAAGAGTGCTAAGTGATCAAACAATCTGTACAAGTGGGCGAGTTACACAAGCGTCTTTAACGTCTTAAAGGATATGAACACGACAATGCAAAGTGACAAGAGGTAGCCAAGGTACCAAGATCAACTTTAAGATATACCAACAATTAAAAGAGTGAAAGTACAAGTTTATACACAAACCTCAATACTTTAGCGTAGAAACAATCCAACATAACTTCGCGAGTTCAAACCGTAGACCAATCAACGTATCAAGGTCCTCAACTTGTTCATGAATATATACAACCTTAAAAATATAATTAAATAACTTCTTTAATTCCTAGTATCTCATTAATGTCAAAGTAAAACAGGATTATCATCACAAGTAAGCTTAGCCTGCACAAATATGACTATGCTCCCAAAACAGTGATTTTGGCAAGCCTAGTACCTCATGTCGCAACTTAGATTTGGAAAGGAAAACGGCAAAACTAGACTTTATAACCTTCATGAAAGATGTAGGTACATCTCTTAAAGTTGCAAACAAGCAAGAATTACCGCAAAATATATTTTGTAAAAAAAGATATATTCAAAACACTAACAGTTGTCCATTCAGGATTTCTAATTTCGAACTCTGGACAAAACTTGTCCTATGTTGCGTCCCATATTTCGAATCTATAACAGCTAAATTAGAGTTTTACATAAGCATAAGAGTTGTACATATATGAATTATATTTCCAAATCATATTTATTCACTATAAAATAAGTTCTATAAAACAAGTTATTCTTAAAATACTAAATACTACCTAGCTCAAAAACATATTTTTCCACTTATCAAAGAGAAGGGTGTGTCTCGAATCCCAGCCAAAAGGACAAAGTTTTCCTCTTGTGATTTTGAAGAACAATCTGTTTAGATATGCTTCTAGGGTTCTAAGACTTGAGGAAAATGAATTTACTAAAGGAGGTATGAAAATATATAGTCACAAAAGTGATGTTTATCCCTTGTACAGTTGTCCCTCAAGGTGCTGCCCAAATAGTTGTGTGCTGCCCAAAATGCATACATATACACCTATATATGTTTAACCTTCACCTCCTTTTAAAGTTATACATAATTCTAATTAGACTACTATATAAACACTCCAATACAATTCCTTAAATTACGATCAAAATTTATGTTAAGAAAGTTAGTAATTATCACAACATTTCAAGTTCCCAAAATGAGAGTTAAACATATTGTAGTAATTAAGCAACGGTAAATCGACATGCAACTCTTGGTTAGTATTTAAGGGTGTTACACTTGAGGAGAAGCTACTTTCCACAAAGGTCCTAGATGGCAAATACTCCAGGGTGAGGGAGACACACAGTATCATCATTTTGAGCAATTTACCAGGCCCCGAAGCCCCTATATTCCTACAGGGGTCCGGGAGTTTTACTTGGCATATGGTGACTTTTTCCCTAAGGGCAAGAAGAAGGCCAGTACTTTCAGACCAGTGGGGTCCATCATGGTATTGGGGAAAGTAGTGCACTATAGTCGTGATCACATCACCACGGTATTTGATAGAGGGTCAGACTTTGACTACCCTAATATGAATACCACTACGACACCCTTGGATGAGCTCGAGGGCTGGCTAGATCCCTACATCTATGATACCACCCCGAGGTTGATTGAGGCTGGAGTCCCGATTGAGAAGAAAGACTTGAATATAGCTGCGTGATATTGGTTTAGATTCATCAGCCGCTCCATTATGTCATCCTAGATTAAGTCCATCCTCTGTCATCCTAATATAGCCTACCTCGGGTCGATCATATCTAGGAAGAGCATTGACATGGGACTTATCATAGAGCAGGAGATGGCCATGAGGGCTAAGAAAAGACAGACGTCCCTTTCATTTCCAGTGCTGATTACAAAGCTGTGCCGGCGTGCTGGAGTTCCTTATGATGAGACAACAGATATTGAGGTCACTCCTACATCTTCCACAGACATTCGGCATATAGAGGCTGAGTACACTCAAGAAGTAGACATGAGGAGAGCAGCCCTAGTAGATGCATCCACAAAGGTGGATATCGACTCTATACGTGCACTCACACCTTTGTCTAATCCGGCCTCCGGGCCTTCAGGTACTTCCACTTCCTCTCAGACTCCTGGCACTTCTACTGCTTCCCAGCTAACCAAGATCACTTAGACCATGCTCCTGAAGATAGGACACTTATCCCATTCTGCAGATATGAAGGCTACTTGATTGGAGGCTGCGGTACCACAGATGATTGAGAGTGCTATTCTAGCTGTACTGACACCCTTACGAGAATCTATTAACACTCTCATGATAAGAGTTGAGACATGTGAGAGTAGACATGGGACGACTTCAGAGGTGACGACTTTAAAGGCCGAGGTGACAAATTTGAGGAAGGATATGGACTACTTGAAGTCCACAGACTTCACTTCACTATTGGAGGCAGCAGATGATGTGGATGCCCCGACGAGTTCTAAGATTCTTTCCACCACCACCGGAGATGTACATCGGGATGATATAACAGCTGATGATTCGGAGGCAGAGATCGATAAGGAGCAAATAGAAATGCCGGAGGAGACAATCTATGGAGACTTGCTTTACCTAGAGGAGACGATTGTATAGTCAGATTCAAGCATCGTTGACAGAGACATCTATGACAGGCCCTAGTGGATCGAGTGCTACTGATGTGACTCCAGGCACTGATGCCCAAGATCAGAGTGATACACTGGGCATTGATGCCCCGACAGATGGAGCGACTGCGTAGACAGGATCCCTCTTTTCCTCCATCTCTATCAATTTTATTAATTTTTAGTACTTTAGTGCATTTGAGGATAAATTGCTTTTTGTTTGTGGTGGGGTAAAGTATTTCCATACCCACCTCTTGTGTTGATGATATTTTTGTATATATTGGGTTTTGTGCTATCTATTGTGTTTTGGCACTGTGTCGTGGATATTTGAGCTTGTGCCTTCTTGTTTTAATTGGAAATGGTTTTTGGACCCTTTTGAAAACATTTTCCACCTCTTATGTATTTAACTATGGCTATTCTTGTGCAAATTTGAGTATCAGTTATGATAAATATCGATGACTTGAATAGTGCTCTTAACCGAACAAACATGAATGTGTAGCTACGATGAGACCAAATGAAGTTGCATAGGCAATATATGAACTTTTTGCATCTCTTTGTGACTAGTCGGTTATCAAATTTAATCTCTTGTGATGAACATTACACATTAGCGAAAGTGTGGAGTCTTGTTTGACATTGGTGTTAATACTTTATGTGATGAGCTTACTGTTAAATAGGCGGGTTACACGTTCCACTGTGCCGAGATGTGAGGTGCAGGTAGTGATGATCACCCCGGGGTATGCGCAGCACCCTTGACAGGCACTTCAGAACCCGCCAACGCTCGTGAAAACCCAAGTCGGTCAGTCCTCCATTCATCCGACCGGATGTATGGATAACGAGGCCACCTTCACAACCTTCTCCCTTCTGTCCCTATGTTGGAATAAGGTACCATGTCTAATGACACCTAGAATTTGCCCCGTTGGTCCGGTTGACTAAGTGATTCAAACTCTTGAAATGATCTTAAGAAACAATTTTAAGGAGTAAAATAATTTGACATTATACCTCTTTTATGGCCTACCTTGTGAGTGTGTGAACTTTGCTCAACACCCTTTGAGCCGTAGCCTTTTCTTGAAATAAACTTGATGCAAATGAGACCTCTCCTTATCCCATCACCCATAATCCTTATGAAGTGTGGTTTGTTTGAATAGCCAACTTAGGCCAAAATCTAAGTTGGGGGTGTGGTGAAAAGAGAAGGTAAATCAAGAAGTGCAAAAAAGTTCCCTTTGACCCATGGTTTTGAGAAAGATGGAACCCTTCCATACAAAAAAGGGAAAGAAAAAGAAAGAAAAAAATGAAAAAGAAGAAGAATGAAAAAGTTGTGGAATAAAGTTGTGAAAGTTGCAAAACAAATGGGGTGTTCTGTATTCCATGGAAAGAGAATAATGGGGTGACTTTTGACCATGAATGAGAATGATGAAGAAAAGGAACGGAAGTGTTGTTCATATTACATTTCATTTCACGAGGATAGTTTCCACTGGGCCTAAATGACCATACCTTTACACTCAACCCCGTTACAAGCCTTGAAAAGACCTTTTTAATCTTGAGTGAGCTGAAATAAGTGTTGATTGGAAAATAAGGGCAAACCTATGGGTAGAGTCATGCATGTGTTCATCTTTGTGAGTTGAAAGTTGTTTGTGATTTCGGAGCTATAAATTATTGAACAATTGTGTATGAATATGGAATCATCTTTGTGTGACGGCATTTAAGTACCTTTGTTGAGCTTGAACTTGCATTTGAAGCAAATATTGTGAACTCGAGAATTTTTGATAATGGTGAGTCACAACTTCAATCTTTGAGTGAACAATTGATCCTTGCATAAGTAAGTTGAGTCTTGTTGTGTGTATTCATGATTAAGTCTTGTGTAACACTGTTTTGAGACATTTTTTTTGAACTGCTGAACTTGAGTTTTACTTGAAGACTAGCAAAAGTTTAGGTTAGGGGTGTTGATGAGTCCAGATTTGGACTCATTTAGGGCTTTATTTGTACAGGTTTAGTGTCCTCAAATGCTTGTTTTGTGCCAATAACTGATGTAAAACCCTTGATTTCCAGGTATATGGATTGAGGAACAATACAAGGACACTAATGTGTAGAAAGGAACAAAGTAAGCTGAAAGAGTGAAGAAAAGAATGTCTGGTGATCGCCAAGTCTAATTGGCGAGTCGCCGAAGGGATTCTTGACCTCCTAAAGTTCCAGTGTGCCAAGCTCTGAAGGAGAAAATCAAGTCGGCCAGAGAAAGGAGCAATCGGTGGATCGCCGAGTGGGTCTGTGATGCAGTGTTGGATTGCCCAAAGTTACAGACCTTGAGGATGCTGAAGGCCAAAACAAAAAGGCAAAGAAATTAGCTAAAAGGGCGCATTGCCGAGTGGATTGGCGAGACCGACTTACTGCGCTGAATGACTCTTCACACCATATTTTTGGCAACTATAAATAAATTTTTGAACATTTAGTTTAAGAGGATATTTTTCTTTACATTGAATTTTCAGTTGAGAATTGTGATAATTCTGAGTATTGAGACAAGTTTTCCTTAGCTTTAAAGAATTGAAGTTTTTCACTTTTGAGAAATTAGAAGTGGGTCGTTGAGATTCTTCAATTTGGACCTTTGTAAAGATGAAATCAATCTTACCCAGTTGATGGAAACTCAATTTGGTAACTATTTTTATCTTTTTATGATGTCTAGCTAAAACCCCAATTCTTGGGGTGTGATTATATGATTATGGGTTGATTCAATTTATGGGTATTGCCAATTATTAGTTTAAATGTTGTTTAGAAGTGATTTCAATCATTAATTGTTGTTTAGTTTAGGAATTGTAGTTGCAAATACAGTTCTACTTTTGTGTTTTTGGCTTTCTCGAGAGAGAGGTTTTGAAAACCAAGATTATTGAGTAATGGTCTGTGGGTATTGGGTTGTCATTGGTTCAGTGATTTCATGTATTAGGAAACTTCAGTTAATACTAAGTGCCAACGATCGTTAGTCACTAATATAACCAACTAAGTGAGTTGGGGTCGAATCCCGTAGGGAGTGGAACGTATTTGAGAATCAATAGAAAAGCATGAATGTGTTCAAGTGAATCAGAGGTAAAAACATTTACGAATAAAAGCATGATTCAAGTTTGGGTGACACAAGTGTCAACTAACAGGGGATTTGGGTTCAACTATCAGCTACAATAACAAATAACACGAAAAGAACAAATATTGTGATGGGTTCTTGGGATGTGATTGGATTATGGGCTAAGGGAGTAAACTTTCTCTCGAACAATTTACCCCGAATCAAATTGGTTTCTCTCAAACACCAATAAGAACAATCTACGCTTTAGTCCATTCACTCTCTCGAGCTAAATGTGTGGAAAAGGGTTTAGGGTTCACTCTCTTGAGCTAAACCCATGACAACCCAATACCCATAGACCATCAAATCAGTAATCTTGGTTTTAAAACCACTCTCTCGAGCAAGCCAAAAACACAAAGGTAGATTTGTATTTGCAACTACAACCCTTTAGATTAACCCACAATTACTGAATGGAATCACTTTTAAACAACATTTACACTATCAATTAACAATACCCAACAGCTAAATCAATCCATAATCACATAATCACACACCAAGAATTGGGGTTTTAGCTAGACATCATAAAAAGGTAAAAATCATTACCAAATTATGTTTCCATCAACTGGGTAAGATTTATATTGTCTTTACAAAGGTCTTAGATGAAGAATCTTCAACAACCACTTCCGATTTCTCAGAAAATGGAAATCTTCAAATCTTCAAAGTTAAGGAAATATTGTCTCTAAACTCAGTTCTCAGCTCTCAAACTTGAAAACTATTCAATGTTAGATTAATAGATGCTAAACTAAGAATTTAAAAATGTATTTATAATCGCCAAAATGTGCTACGAAGGACCATTCGGCGCAATAAGTCGGGATCACCGATTCACTCGGCGATCCTCCCTTTGGCTAGTTCTATCGCCTTTCGCTTTGGCCTTCAACAACTTCATGTTCTGTAACTTTGGACAATATAGCATTGCATCGTGGAACTGTTTGCCGACTCTTCGACTGCTCCTTTCTATCACCGACTTGATTTTCTCCTTCAGGGCTTGGCATACTGGAACATTATGCGAGATCATGGCCATTCGGCGACTCGCCCATTGGTTTAGGCGATCCTTAGGCCTTCTTTTCTTCGTCGTTTCAGCTGTCTTGTTCTTTTTTGCTCTTTAGTGTCCATGATTTGTTCCTTAATCCAAATACCTGAAAATCAAAGATTTACATCACTTATTGGCACAAAATATACATTTGAGGACATTAAATCTATTAAAATAAATCCCTAAATGAGTTCAAATCATGGACGCGTCAACACCCCCAAGTTAAACTTTTGCTTGTTCTCAAGTAAAACTCAAGTTCAGCAGTTTAAAAATGATGTTTCAAATAGTGCTACACAAGACTCAATCATGAATGCACATAAAAAGAATCAACTTACTCATGCAAGGATTAATTGTGCACTCAAAGATTCAAGTTGTTACTTACCATTATCAAAGAATGTCAAGCTCACAATACTTGCTTCAAATGCAAGTTCAAGCTCAACAAAGGTACTCAAATAAAGAATGATTCCATATTCACACACAATGGTTCATAATTTTAAAGATCCATAATCAAATGCAATGCTCACACTCACAAAGATGAACATAATGCATGACTTCACCTACAGGTTTGCCAGTATTTTCCAATCAACCCTTGATTCAGCTCACTCAAAATCAAAAATGTCTTTTCAAGGCTTGTAACGGGGCTGAGTGCAAAGGTGTGGTAATTTAGGTTCAATGGTTGTAATCCTTATGAAATGTGGTGTGAGCAGCACATTCTTTCCTTTTGTTCATCATTTTCATTCGTGCTCACAAGTCATCCCATTATTCACTTTCCATGGACGGTTGGAAACCCCATTTCTTCTTGCATTTTCACAACTTTATTCCACAATTTTTTCATTCCTTTCTTCTTTTTCTCCTTTTTGCTATATGAAGGGGTTCTATTTTTCTCAAAACCATGGGTCAAAGGGGACTTTATTGCACTTCTTGATTACCTTCTCTTTTCACCACACCCCAACTTAGGCTTTTGGCCTAAGTTGACTATTCAAAGAAACTACAAATCATAAGGATTATGGGTAATGGGTCAAGAAAGGTCACAATTTCATCAAGTTTCTTCCAAGAAAAGGCAAAGGCTCAAAGGGTGTTCAAGCGGAGTTCACACACTCACAACGTAGGCCACAAAAAACGGTATAATGTCAAGTTGTTTCACACTCTTAAAGTTTCCTAAGATCATATCAAGAGATTGCATCACTTAGTTAGCTGGACCAACAAAGCAAATTCTACGTGTTATCATACATGGTTCACGGTCAGCCCAGCACACCAGGCATTGACACCAATGTCAACAAATACTCCACACTTTCGCTAGTGTGCAATTCTCATCACAAGAGACTCAATTAGATGCTTGGCTAGTCACAACGAGATGCAAAGAGTTCACATATTGTCTATGCAACTTCATTTGGCCATCGTAGCCGCACATTTATTTTTTTTATTATGAGCACTATTTAAGTCATCGGTATTGATCAAGACCGATACTTAAATTTGCAAGAGAACAACCATATCCAAACACAAACAAGAGGTGGCACAATTTTTTTTTCGAAAAGGTCCAAAAACCATTTACAATTAAAAACAAGGAGCCACAAGCTCAATCATCCACAAAAAAATAGTGTAACACACAATTATAGCTCAAAACCTAAATATATATACAAAACAAGAGAGCCATAAAAGTTGGGCCTTACTCCACCACAAATAAAATCATTGTCCTCAAATACAAGCAAAAATATCCAAAAGTTAAAATAAAGTAAGACAGAGAGTGAGGTAAGGAAGGGATCCTATCTACTCAGTCATTCCATCTGTCTGGGCATCAGTGCTCGGTGCATCAATTTGGACTTAGGCATCAGTGGCCAGAGTCACCTCAGAAGGAATAGCTGCACAAGGATCAACCAAGGGTGTATCCGCCAAAGAAACTTGCACAACTACATCTACCATGTCCTCTTCAGTCTCAATAAGGCCCTCATACGAATCTTTCTCAACCACCTCAAGCATCTCCTCATCCGTCTCCACTTCAGACTCGGGATCAGCTGCCTCATTAACTCTAATCTCATCTCCGATGGTAGCCGGAGGCATATCTATTACCTCTGGGATCTCCATCGTCCCGAAATCATGGATATGTCGGTGGAATTCAGCTAATCCACATCACTCCTCAACACAGCAATAGCAGCCTTTAAAGCCGTCACCTCCTCGGTGGCCTCTTGGCCACGCTCACACACCGCTATCCTAGTTGCAAGGGCATCAGTGGTAGCGCTCAATGGCGTCACAACATTATCCAGGGCAGTCTGAATCATGCCCAGAATGGAGGCCTCGAGTTTGGCAGCCCGACAATCGGCAGAATGGGTAAGCTGGCCCATTCAGAGTAATGCAGCCTGAGTGAGCGGGGTCCGGGTGATAACACCAGAAGCAAGTCTAGGAGATAGTGCAGCATCAGAAGAACTAGGGATATCAGAAGGTATAGCACAAGAAGTACCTGAAGGCCAAGGGCCAGAGTAGGCAAAACTGCCTCTACAGGTAGTGAGTTTGTGTCCACAATCGGGGAAACATCTACTGGGGCTGCCTTCTTCTTCTTCTCCGGCCCATCTTTCAAATATTCCACCTCAATCCTTTAGATATCAGTAGAGGATGTGGGAATCACTTCTACATCCTTCTTTGCATCTCTTGGAACTCAAGCCCGTTTGCATAGCCTAGTGATCAACACAGGGAAGGGAAGTGAGGTCTGGTGTTGCTTGGCCCTTATAGCCATCTCCTGTGCTATAATCATCCTCAAATAGAGCCTCGTCCCATCAATGATGTAGCCTAGATAGGCTGCCTTGTCAAGGAGGAGAATAGACTCATTTTGGGAGGACATGATCGAGCTGCTGATGAAGCCAAACCAATACCTCGCTGCTACATTCATGTCTTTCTTTTCTATTGAAGCCCCTTCCTCCAACCACTTCGAAGTGCCATCAGATATCAACGGAGCTAACCATTTCTTCATGTTGTCCAGCGTCTTGGTCCTAATCATATGCAGGCAGTCATCTTCAAGTCTTGTAGTGCACTCTAGGACAACATTAATGGCAGGAAAATCGCACTGCACCCTCTTTCCCGGATAACTACATAGTCAACCGGTTTAAATATTGCTTCCTGCTTCTTCCTTTGCGGTATGAAGAAATCGTATGCACTGTAGAACTCCCTAACCCAACTTGGGATATACAGGCCACGAGGCTTTGTGAAAAACTGGAACTTATGAGACTTTAGACAACTCATAATATCGGGGTACTTATCAATCACCCCATTCGTGGACAGATGCTTCTCCTCAATGATTGTCCTCAGCCCCTCAGTCTTTAATCTGTTTATAGACTTAGGGGGAGGACCCTGAACTGGTGGTGCAAGCACCACTACCTGTGCTGGAACTGGAGAAGAGGAAGTAGTGGGCTGAGGAATCCTGATCCCAGTGTTGACACCCAATTTTGACCGTCCACAATATATATTAATTATCAATGCTTCTTCAATTTCAAACTATTTAAAATATTTAGTTTTATAAATAAAAAAAAAGATATAAAAAAAAGAAAAATAAAAAGAAAAAATATAATATATATATATATATATATATATATATATATGTATGTATGTATGTATGTATGTATGTATGTATATGTTTGCAAGTCATTTTAACTAGTTTTGTCACTTTTTATAATTTTTAGATAATGTACTAGTTTCACATAATTATGTATTTAACTCACGTTATATTATAAATATTTGAAAATTATCACAAAGATTTTATATTTTAGTTAAATATTTTATTACTTTAAGTTATAGTTACAATTTAGAGCTAATTAAATTAACTGTTCTTATAATGGAAATAATTATTATATTTCATTAAGATTAAGAAGCTCGATAATTAATTAATGTTAATTCATCTAAATTAAATCCGATATTTTAAAAAGATTCAACCCCTTTCCTATTTGGGCCATTTTTCCAAATGGCCCATATCATTCCCTCAATTCCCATTTCTTTTCCCCCCAACTCCAGCCCATTCTTACAACAGCCAACAAACAATTCCCAAACCAGCAGCCCATAACGACCCAAACTCCTTTAAAAATTCCCAGTCCCATTTCCACCAGCCCATACAACAATACAATAATAATACAACGTACAGCAGCAACAATTCCAATACCAAATGACCCCAATAAATACAACAGCAAACCTATACCCGACCCAGCCTTTTCTTCTTCACAATTCCAGCAAACAGCGATACGCTACCCCACCGCACCACGTTCTTCTTCTTCGCCTCACCTGCTCCCTGCGTTTGGCAGACCTGAAAAACACTGCAAATCGACAGCCTTTCACCTGCCAGATCCCACTGCCCATACGTTCCTCCTTTTCCCATTGAATCAACCCAAAAATCTTGTCCAACTACCCTGCAACCTAATCCATCTCCTCACGTCCCTTTCCCCATTTCAAGGGAATTTCAAAGGGGTGGAGATATTTCATTTTGGAGAATTCAAATTTCAAGTTCAAATTCGACCGTTTCCCCTTAAATCGACCTTAAGTTCCCTCTATATAAATATTCATCTTCTTTAATGTTGAAGAAGGGGAGAGATGGGAAAAACGGCAGAAAAAGCTTTCCTTTAGTATTCGAATAGGGTGGTGGAATCATTTTTATCGTCGTCCTAGTATCGCTGCTCCGAAAAAGGTAACCTCACCTCCCCTAACGTTTTATTTTCGATATGGTGTATTATGTATGTTCGATACTCTATGCGAAGTTTGTTAATAAGAGTGTGTTGGTTCTATGGTTAGCTCGTCTGTAATCTTGTTTTCTTGAAGTTTCGGACTGCGAGTTTAAATCCCACATCACCGAGTTTTGCCTTAATTTTGCTTGATCGCTATGTTTATTAACTGGAAATGGTATCCATGACCAGATGGTTCTTAAAATAGTAGCATGACCCACTTATTTCTTAATTGTTTGAGTCTCATGTGATTATGTTCATATTAGAATATTGTAACCTTATTCGAGAAATATGACTACGGCTTGGTTAAATACATTAATCTATCTTAAGACCTTGTGTTAGTTTTTTTTTTTATAATCTGCCTTAGCCTTTGCTTTTTGAAAGCAAAAAGAGTCGATCATGTAGTTTCATCTTATATCAGCTAACGTGAGCACAATATCCATTTGTCCAAGCTTTTAATGTTCATTGCGTTGCTACCAAAAATTGTCGGGATAGGTTCGTATTTCGTTGTTGTATGTCCCTCTTTTGTCTTAGTTTAAATTTTGTAACAATACTTTGATTAGCTTGGGTTTATGTTCCTTTCTTTTCAATAAAAGTATTTCATTTGCCTTGTTATCGATGACTTGATGTATATCTCATTTTGTTTAAACACTGTTTTCAACTCCTTCGTCATTATTTAGCATAACTTAATTTGATCCAGTCCGCATTATGATTCATGCTCCACTGCCTCAATTGTGTGCCACGATTGCTGTGTACATATATATGTTTCCAACACCTATGATTGCTCTTAAATCAATATATGCTTGACTTGTTACTTATGCTTAACTTAATATGTTAATGCTTTTGTTCTACTTCATTTGATGCTTTTTGTAATTTGGCTCTCACCATTAGCCGTCAATGATTGTTAGTTGTTTAAATTACCATCCTAATTCTTCTTGCCTACTTTTCTTGCATGAACTCCCTCGGTTTGAGTCCATTTGACTCCATCTTATTCCTTTCCTTGCATCTCGAGTTGGTTCAAAATCTAATTCTCATCTTGAGTCCGTCCGTTCATAGAGAAGTAGACGAACAGGTCGAATGTGACAAATAAGGCTGGAAACCTAAAGTTATAGGTTTCGGAGGGCTGAAAATAAGCTAAAATACAGCTTATACACTGATATACATAGTAAAAATCAAAGCAGTGTATAGGTTGAAGGAAAAACAAGGCTAGAAACTGGAAGAATATGTCCCTAGAAAGCTGAAACAAGTCTCGAAAAGCCGAAAAAGGGGTTGTATACACCGATATACAGCCGGAATATACAAAAAGGGATTGGTTAAAAGTCCAAAATTCCAGCAAATTGGTTCAAAATCCAACTCTCATCTTGAGTCCGTCCGTTCATAGAGAAGCAGACGAACAGGTCGAATGTGACAAATAAGGCTGGAAACTTAAAGTTATAGGTTTCGGAGGGCTGAAAATAAGCTGAAATACAGTTTATACACTGATATACATAGCAAAAATCAAAGTAGTGTACAGGTTGAAGGCAAAACAAGGCTAGAAACTGGAAGAACATGTCCTAAGAAAGCTGAAACAGGTCTCGAAAAGTCGAAAAAGGGATTGTATACACCGATATACACTGATATACAGCCGGAATATACAAAAAGGGATTAGTTAAAAGTCCAAAATTCCAGCAAATTGGGCCCAAAAGGAAGCCCAAATTCAATTTCTCTCTTTCTCTTGAATTATTTAATTGTAATTATTTATTGTTGGTTGTTTAACTTTAACTTTATAATTGTTAGTTAACTTAATCAAACTCCCCAAAAGATGAACTATTTCTTTGCATTGTTTTATTCTAACAAATTTCATTTTATCAAAATCTTATATTTATTTATTATTTTTAACACACTCAAAATATTTTATTCAAAGTTTGCACTTGGTTTTATTTATTTTAAAAGATACTCTCCCTAATTGATTCAAATTGGTTTAACGTATTATCTTTAAAAAGGATTCTAATAAATTCTAGTAAATTTGATTTCGTTAAAGTCTTTAATCACATGTAATTTAATTCAAATGTTTCATTTTAGGCCCCTTTCTCTAAAAAATAAAATGAAATAAAATGTGTCATCTATTTATTTTCTTAAAGTTAATCGAATATTGTAAATGATTTTTTATGTTAAATCATTTTCTAAAAGATTAGTCAAAAAATTGTTTTAGTCAAATCATAGGTCAACCGCGTGTTAGCGGGCACTTCGAATGCCTAAACCCTTCTCGAAGTGTAAATTGAACCCCGAACCCTCTTTGGTATTTTTCAACTGATTTTTTCTGTTTAAATCTTTGGAAATTATAAGTTTTCTTAATTTCTTTAAAAAATTAAGTGGCGACTCTTTTCTAAGTATTTTTCTTAAATTGTTTTTTACTTAGAACATTTCAAAAAGTGATTTTTTCTACAGATAGAAAAATTACGGCGCAACAAAAATTGCGACTCTGCTGGGGAATTAATTAAGTTCCAACCATGAGATTTGACTTATTTGATTAATTGTTGTTAATCGTTGAATTGTTTATTTGTAATAAACGTGTTTAAATTTTTTATAACTGTCATTGCATTTCATGGCATATTTCTGTGTATGTATAGTATATTAAAGGACGGTTTTGTGGAACCGCAATCAGACTTTTTTATACTCAACCTTTTTTCGAAATGATCGACAATTTATTGCTTCGTCATGCGTCCAATGGTTGTCGAGAATTTCAGCCTAAGTTGTCCACTTGAGTTCCCAGTCTTTCAAAGCCACTCTTAGTTAACTAGCGTAGAGCGAAACCAAATCCGAAATTTAGCGCATTGGCCTAAGATGACCCAACACCCAAGGCGTGTTGGGCCCATTAGAGAGACCACCTTAAGTCCACAACGGCCCACGGTCTAAATGGACGATCATACTTATGTGTTTAAATTTGAAGGATGTATATGCCATTTAGCAAACCATTGTCTCTTGGGGGTTGGGAGTTTAATAGTTTATTCGAGTCGAAGAAGCATCAGGTTACCATTTCATTCAAAATTGCGGACATTCGGAGATGACAAGAAGTCAAAGAAGGACCGCCTATGGAAGTATAGTTTAGGATTGTAACCCTACGCGGGACTGATATTTTGTATCCCATTTCCCCTATTATGTATCTCTATTTAGTTTATTCATAAAATTTGTATAAGTTTGGGTTTTGGGAGCAATGAAATGTTTCAAACGACGTTATACATCCTTCAAATCGCTAGGCCTACCCTTGGCACAAAAGGGTCCATTATCTATTAAGGACGTGACATATGCTTGTGTGTTTTAACTGTTTATAAGATTTATTGCTTGAATGAGGACATTTTAACCCACTTCTTTTTCAAAATTTTCCAAAAAAATATCAATCCCCAATATTCGTGGGTTAACATGTTCTCAAACAAAGCAGCTCTTATGTGTTAATATGCCCTCTGTGTGGTATTTTGTATTATTTGTCATGAATTAAAACTAACATATTTGCATTTGAGTTGTTTTCCTCTACAGGTAGTTAGAACTGATCTGTGTCGATAAGCTAGCTGAACACCCCTATTTCACAAGATCAAAAGGGCCTGCAGATTCTATTCCCAGTCAAAGTTCTCGGAAAGATCACTAAGATGAGGGCCGAAATGCAGCAAAGGCAGAGTATGCCTAATCCGAGTCATGCTTTCACTGCTCCAGCAGACGGAAGACCTCCACTTCACTTTCCTCTTTCTAACACAGAACAAGCACAAAACTCACCCTCCAACCCTGCTCATAACCCATTAATTATTGACCTACCCGCTTAAAACCCTCATTATGCCTCTGCCTCCCATCAGACACCACCCTCTCCTCAAAATGCCAACTTTCAAGTGCAACTTCCTCCTCGAAATGCCAACCTCCAAACTGGTCTGCCACCTCAAAACCAAAACGTTAACAACTCACAAACCTCCCTCCGTCAACATACCAATCCCCAGACATACCCTCAAAATTACCAAGCCACCCAAAATGCCTAAAGCCCCTCCATTGCTCCGCCCTTACCCCAAAAAACGAGTTTTCAAATCTCGGTCCCCAATGAGCATGATGCTAATGATTATGAGCTCGACCATTATGATGAACGGGAGAGAGAGTAGAGGTCAAAGGAAGAGGCCTCCAAGCTGGACATGAAGGAAGAAATTCGAAAAGCCATGAAGGAGATACACTATATTCCTGAAGTTGATGGGTTGAGTTATGAGGATCTGTGCATACATCCGAATTTGGACCTCCCGAAAGGATTTAAAGTGCCGAAATTCGACACTTTTGGAGGAACCGGAAATTCGTTGGCTCATCCGAGAACTTATTGTGACCAACTCGTAGGAGTTGGCAGGAATGAAGCCCTGTTAATACGACTCTTTAGCCAAAGTTTAAGTGGAGAGGCGCTAGAGTGGTTTGCCTCTCATGAGATAAAACAATGGTCTAGCTGAAATATATTAGCTAAGGATTTCGTCGAACGGTTCGCCTATAATGTGGAGATCATTCCCGATCGCTATTCTTTGGAGAGAATTAAGCAAAAACCCACTGAGAGCTATCGTGAATATGCATATAGGTGGAGGAAAGAGTTCGCTCGGGTTCGACCTCCTATGACTGAAAGGGAGATCGCTGAAGTGTTCATACGCATTCAAGAGCAGAAGTATTATGACAGGATAATGTTGCTCATTGGAGCAAAATTTACGGAGATAGTCAAGGTAGGTGAGGCTATCGAAGATGGGATTAAAACTGGAAAGATTCCCCGCGTTGCTGCCCTAACTGAATCTTCTGGATTGTCGAAGAAGAAAAGAGAGGACGTGTCTTCTATTTCCTATGCATACGATGAAAAAAGACACTTTAAAAAATCTTTACCTTAAAAGGTTACCCTCGAGCTCCACAAAATTCATATCCGTCTTATTATACCCAATTAGGTTACCAAACTCCACCACTGAGTTATCAAATTCCAACTCCAAATTACCAAACCCCATCACCGAATTGCCAAATTCCACCTCTTATTCACCAAACTCCACCTCCACATTACCAAAATACTCATCCAAATTACCAAGCTCCATCAGTTAATTGTTCAAATATCCAATCAAGTTACCAAATTCCACCCCCACACTACCATAACACCCCTCCTAACTACCGAGCCCCACAATACCCAATCTTTCAAATGCAAGTGCCAAATCACCAAAATCCTCTAAATTACCATCAAGTATCTTCACATCCAGGGAATAATTATTATCCTCCTCGCCCGAATCTTGAGAAGAAACCTTCTAGAGTCTTTACTCCTTTGGTTGAAAGTCGAACACAACTTTTTGAGAGATTGAAATCAGCTGGCCTAATACAGACAATTGATCCAAAAAATATCAATGTCAACTCCAAGCTTTATAGACCCGATCTTCACTGTGCTTACCATACAGGAGGTACTGGGCATATTACTGAGGATTGTATCAACTTGAAGCATAAAATTCAAGACTTGATAGATCAAAAGGTCGTCACCCTTCAGAATGCCACTCCTAATGTCAATAGTAACCACATGCCGGATCATGGAGGGGTAACTATTAATATGGTTGAAGTCGAAGGAGATTTGAATGAGAAGAAATTTATCATCTCAGCCAAAGAGCACATCGATACATTTGTTTGATAACATTACATGGTCGAGCATGAAAACTGGATCTCACAAATTATTAATCTACTTAAATGTGTCAAAAGATATCATATTTGAAGATTCGGTTTCTGTCATTTCTATTTAATTGTGCTATTTGCTTGTAATTGCTTTGTTGTAAATTTTATCCCTCCTGTAATGAACTACGTTCGATCTGAATTCTCAAAGAAGGAGATACGTAGGCGGCCTATGTCGGCCTCGGTCGGTTCTTTGTTCAAATTTCCTATTTCTGTTGATCCTCGAAAGGGGGAACTACGTTTGACCTGATTCTTGCCTCAACGGAATACGTAGGCGCCACAAGGGCTCGGTCATTTTTCCCGTAGGGTTTCTATTTATCTTTACAATAGAAAGTGGGATAGAATTTTTGAGAGGGACTCAAAAATTCCCAGGAAAAGATCTTTCCAACAAAGTCAAGATTGAAGTTATCTTGAGGCTCGCCACTGCGACAGAAATTTTGAGAAGGTCCCAAAAATTCCATGATTTGCTTACAGACAATTAAGGAAACGCCAAGACAATTAACTGGGACAGAAATTTTGAGGATGACCTCAAAATTTCAATGAGGCTCATCGGCAGTTTAGAACAGCTTTGAATACTTTCTGGCAAGTAATCAGATAGACCTCGAGACATCAACTTCAAAGGCGTTCACTAAACTTAATGCAACATGACACTTGGCAGATATCGAAGAAATCAATCGGAGATAGCCAGATAAGGATCAGACGACCGACGGGATCGGCACAAATCAGTTCACTTTAAACTAACAACTTTTCTGTGGATGCAGGTCTATAAGTTTGCCTCAAGATCATCATATTTCTCCACTCAACGAACATAGAGAAGTCAAAAGGTGAGGATCTCCCCAAAACTAACAATTTCTCTGTGGATGCAGAAAATATTTTATACCAAAGAATTGAGAATAGAAATATTGTTATTCAAATCCCATCAAGGCGAAATCTATAACGAACATGCTACTATGTTTAGAGATGGAGCAAACGAAAGAGAGAGCAATACTGCTATTTTCCAGCTACCAAGATACCTGAAAGACATTTACCTGCATCAAATTATCAGATATGATAATACTCTTACCTTGAAGGTTATCTATATCGTATTGTCAAATGAGATGATACCAATACTCCGAGGATTATTTTATTGTCAAAAAGACAATGCCACCACTAAAAAATACCTAGAAGATCACCAAAATTGTTCGGTGAAGTATCATCTTCGTTCCGTATTAGGAGGCATCATCATTGTTTTCATGCATTGCGGAAAGATATTCATGCATCGCAAAAAATTCATGCATCACGAAAAATTCATGCATTGCAGAAAGAAAATCATGCATCGCGAAAAAACTCATGCATTGCGAAAAGAAATTCATGCATCGCGAAAGAAATTCATGCATTGCGGAAAGAAAATCATGCATCGCAAAAAACTCATGCATTCTGTAAAAATTCATGCATCGCAGAGAGAAAATTCATGCATCGCGGAGATAAATTCATGCATCGCAAAGAAATTCATTCATCGCAAAGAAATTCATGCATCGCTAAAAATTCATGCATCGCGAATAAATTCATGCATAGCAAAGAAATTCATGCATCGCGAAGAAATTCATGCATCGAAAAAAAAAAAAATCATGCATCGCGAAGAAATTTATGCATCGTGAAAAATTCAGGCATCGCGGAGAGAAATTCACGCATCGCGAAGAAATTCATGCATCGCAAAAAAAATCATGCATTGCGAAAAAATTCAAGCATCGCGGAAAAATTCATGCATCGAGAAAAGGAATTCATGCATTACAAGAGGAAGAATCATACATAGCAAGAGAAAGGGTCATGCATCGCGGAGAGTTATCCATAGAGTATTATCAAATGAGATAATACCATCACCCAGAGGGATATCATTGTCATTCTATCAATGGAATATCCTCATCCTACAGAAGGATCCTCATTATCATTATCCTACCGATGGATCAACATTATCCCATCGATGGATCTTCTTTATTGACATCATCATCCTACCGATGAAACATCATCATCATAATATCATGTAGCAGCACTATCCTACTAATGGATAAGCATTATCCTACCAATGGATTATCGTCATCTTACTAATGAAGAATCATCATTATTATTTTCATTTGCAAGAGCGATGTCAAGAGAGCTATCAACATATTATATCAGTCCATTTGAATCATATTTTACACTAATGAGTTTTATCTCGGTCATTGTCGAGAGCATCCAAGAGGATGAATTTTCAAATCAAACCACAGGTGCGGACGACATCAAAAAAGGATGCAGCACAACGTGAAACTTTTTCTTAGCAGCGAACTGGGACGTAGTCCAAAGAGGGGTGCCAAAATCTTAGGATGCGAGCTGAGGAGCGACTTCCACTGCAATCAAAACACACCTCTATCAGAAGGCATGTGGGTTTTTCTTTAGGTTTATCGGTTTCAGTCCCGCATCTGAAAAATTTTGGTCTCTACTGGAAGCAACGTTCCAATCTGAGTGAAAATGCACCAAGAGTTGGAAATTATGTCCGTGTAAGTTCTTACTTATGGGTGTGAAGTGCACCACATTCATGGTTAAGAATTTGCAAGCCTCCTTTTCATACTCGACATGTTTGTCACTCTTCCTGAACCAAAGGATATCTTAGCATAAGAGATTTCCTTTTCAACCGATCGAGTCGAACTACAAGTAGCCTGATTCCCTAAGTTGAGGGATATGTAGGCATAATCAATGTTGAAACTAGGCTGTATTCCAACATTCGCACTTAAATCTAATTTTCGAGCATTCCGGTCCTTTCATAATTCGGTATCGGGATGACTTTTGAATTTTTTCAAATCATGCGTCAAATCAAGCGTGTCGAAGTACAAGTGACATAAATTCTCATATAACCTGAGATCTGTAGGAAACTTTCTTCCGAGATTCGGCCATAACTCTTAAAGCCCGTACCAAAAAGCCTTTCTGAAAGGATGAAGATATGGCCGGCAAAAATTGGATTCGTCAATTTCATTTGCCTCGAATTTCTTTCATTAATCCAAGTCAAACGAGGGACAGCTGTTGACACCCAATTTTGAACCGTCCACAATATATATTAATTATCGATGCTTCTTCAATTTCAAACTATTTAAAATATTTAGTTTTATAAAATAAAAATAAAAAATATATAAAAAAAATAAAAAGAAGAAGAAAAAAATATAATATATAATATATATATATATATATATATGTACGTATGTATATGTTTGCAAGTCATTTTAACTAGTTTTGTCACTTTTTATAATTTTTAGATAATGTACTGGTTTCACATAATTATGTATTTAACTCACGTTATATTAGAAATATTTGAAAATTATCACAAAGATTTTATATTTTAGTTAAATATTTTATTACTTTAAGTTATAGATACAATTTAGAGCTAATTAAATTAACTATTCTTATAATGGAAATAATTATTATATTTCATTAAGATTAAGAAGCTTGATAATTAATTAATGTTAATTCATCTAAATTAAATCCGATATTTTAAAAAGATTCAACCCCTTTCCTATTTGGGTCATTTGGAAAAATGGCCCACATCATTCCCTCAATTCCCATTTCTTTTCCTCCCAACTCCAGCCCATTATTACAACAGCCAGCAAACAATTCCCAAACCAGCAGCCCATAACGACCCAAACTCCTTTAAAAATTCCCATTCCCATTTCCACCACCCATACAACAATACAACAATAATACAACGTACAACAACAACAATTCCAATACCAAACGACCCCAATACATACAACAACAAACATATACCCGACCCAACCCTTTCTTCTTCACAATTCCATCAAGCAGCGATACGCTACCCCACCGCACCACGTTCTTCTTCTTCGCCTCACCTGCTCCCTGCGTCCGGCAGACCTGGAAAACAATGCAAATCAGCAGCCTTTCACATGCCAAATCCCACTGCCCATACGTTCCTCCTCTTCCCATCGAATCAACCCGAAAATCTCGTCCAACTACCCTGCAACCTAATCCATCTCCTCACGTCCCTTTCCCCATTTTAAGGGATTTTCAAAAGGGCGGAGAGATTTCATTTTGGAGAATTCAAATTTCTAGTTCAAATTCGACCGTTTTCCCTCAAATCGACTTCAAGTTCCCTCTATATAAAGATTCGTCTTCTTTAATGTTGAAGAAGGGGAGAGACAGGAAAAAGGGCAGAAAAAGCTTTCCTTTAGTATCCGAATAGGGTGGTGGCATCGTTTTTATCGTCGTCCTAGTATCGCTGTTCCGAAAAAGGTAACCTCACCTCCCCCAACGTTTTATTTTCGATATGGTGTATTATGTATGTTCGATACTCTATGCGAAGTTTGTTAATAAGAGTGTGTTGGTTCTATGGTTAGCTCGTCTGTAATCTTGTTTTCTTGATGTTTCGGACTGCGAGTTTAAATCCCACTTCACCGAGTTTTGCCTTAATTTTGCTTGATCGCTATGTTTATTAACTGGAAATGGTATCCATTACCAGATGGTTCTTAAAATAGTAGCATGACCCACTTATTTCTTAATTGTTTGAGTCTCATGTGATTATGTTCATATTAGAATATTGTAACCTTATTCGAGAAATATGACTACGGCTTGGTTAAATACGTTAATCTATCTTAAGACCTTGTGTTAGTTTTTTTTTTTTTTATAATCTACCTTAGCCTTTGCTTTTTGAAAGCAAAAGGAGTCGATCATGTAGTTTCATCCTATATCAGTTAACGTGAGCACAATATCCATTTGTCCAAGTTTTTAATGTTCATTGCGTTGCTTCCAAAAATTGCCGGCATCGTGAGATATGTTCGTATTTCGCTGTTGTATGTCCCTCTTTTGTCTTAGTTTAAATTTTGTAACAATACTTTGATTAGCTTGGGTTTATGTTCCTTTCTTTTCAATAAAAGTATTTCATTTGCCTTGTTATCGATGACTTGATGTATATCTCATTTTGTTTAAACACTGTTTTCAACTCCTTCGTCATTATTTAGCAGAACTTAATTTGATCCAGTCCGCATTATGATTCATGCTCCACTGCCTCAATTGTGTGCCACGATTGCTGTGTACATATATATGTTTCCAATACCTATGATTGCTCTTAAATCAATATATGCTTGACTTGTTACTTATGCTTAACTTAATATGTTAATGCTTTTGTTCTACTTCATTTGATGCTTCTTGTAATGCGCCTCTCACCATTAGCCGTCAATGATTGTTAGTTGTTTAAATTACCATCTTAATTCTTCTTGCCTTCTTTTCTTGCATGAACTCCCTCGGTTTGAGTCCATTTGACTCCCTCTGATTCCTTTCTTTGCATCTCGAGTTGGTTCAAAATCTAATTCTCATCTTGAGTCCGTCCGTTCATAGAGAAGCAGACGAACAGGTCGAACGTGACAAATAAGGCTGGAAACTTAAAGTTACAGGTTTCGGAGGGCTGAAAATAAGCTAAAATACAGCTTATACACTGATATACATAGTAAAAATCAAATCAGTGTACAGGTTGAAGGCAAAACAAGGCTAGAAACTGGAAGAACAGGTCCCAAGAAAGCTAAAACAAGTCTCGGAAAGCAGAAAAAGGGGTTGTATACACTGATATACAACTGGAATATACAAAAACGGGATTGGTTAAAAGTCCAAAATTCCAGCGAATTGGGCCCAAAAGGAAGCCCAAATTCAATTTCTCTCTTACTCTTGAATTATTTAATTGTAATTATTTATTGTTGATTGTTTAACTTTAACTTTATAATCGTTAGTTAACTTAATCGAATTCCCCAAATGATGAACTATTTCTTTGCGTTGTTTTATTTTAACAAATTTCATTTTATCAACTCTTATATTTATTTATTATTTTTAACACACTCAAAATATTTTAGTCAAAGTTTGCACTTGGTTTTATTTAATTTAAAAGATACTCTCCCTAATTGATTCAAATTGGTTTAACGTATTATCTTTAAAAAGGATTCTAATAAATTCTAGTAAATTTGATTTTGTTAAAGTCTTTAATCACATGTAATTTAATTCAAATGTTTCATTTTTAGGCCTCTTTCTCTAAAAAGTAAAATGAAATAAAATGTGTCATCTATTTATTTTTTTAAAGTTAATCGAATATTGTAAATTATTTTTTTATGCTAAATCATTTTCTAAAAGATTAGTCAAAAAATCGTTTTAGTCAAATCACAGGTCAACCGCGTGTTAGCGGGCACTTCGAATGCCTAAACCCTTCTCGAAGTGTATATTGAACCCCGAACCTTATTTGGTAGTTTCAAATGATTTTTTCTGTTTAAATCTTTGGAAATTATAAGTTTTCTTAATTTCTTTAAAAAATTAAGTGGCGACTCTTTTCTAAGTATTTTTCTTAAATTGTTTTATACTTAGAACATTTCAAAAAGTGATTTTTTCTACAGATAGGAAAATTACGGCGCAACAGAAATGACGACTCTGCTGGGGAATTAATTAAGTTCTAACCATAAGATTTGACTTATTTGACTAATTGTTGTTAATTGTTGAATTGTTTATTTGTAATAAACGTGTTTAAATTTTTTATAACTGTCATTGCATTTCATGGCATATTTCTGTGTATGTATAGTATATTAAAGGATGGTTTTGTGGAACCGCAATCAGAATTTTTTATGCTCAACCTTTTTTTGAAATGATCGACAATTTATTGGTTTGTCATGCGTCCAATGGTTGTCGAGAATTTCAGCCTAAGTTGTCCACTTGGGTTTCCGGTCTTTCAAAGCCACTCTTAGTTAACTAGCGTAGAGCGAAACCAAATCCGAAATTTAGCGCATTGGCCTAAGATGACCCAACACCCAAGGCATGTTGGGCCCATTAGAGAGACCACCTTAAGTCCACAACGGCCCACGGTCTAAATGGACGATCATACTTATGTGTTTAAATTTGAAGGATGTATACACCATTTAGCAAACCATTGTCTCTTGGGGGTTGGGAGTTTAATAGTTTATTCGAGTCGAAGAAGCATCAGGTTACCGTTTCATTCAAAATTGCGGACATTCGGAGATGACAAGAAGTCAAAAGAAGGACCGCCTATGAAAGTATAGTTTAGGATTGTAACCCTGCGCGGGACTGATATTTTGTATCCCATTTCCCCTATTATGTATCCCTATTTAGTTTATTCATAAAATTTGTATAAGTTTGGGTTTTGGGAGCAATGAAATGTTTCAAACGACGTTATACATCCTTCAAATCGCTAGGCCTACCCTTGGCACAAAAGGGTCCATTATCTATTTAGGACGCGACATATGCTTGTGTGCTTTAATTGTTTATATGATTTGTTGCTTGAATGAGGACATTTTAACCCACTTCTTTTTCAAAATTTTCCAAAAAAAAAATCAATCCCCAATATTTGTGGGTTAACATGTTCTCAAACAAAGCAGCTCTTATGTGTTTATATGCCCTCTGCGTGGTATTTTGTATTATTTGTTATGAATTAAAACTAACATATTTGCCTTTGAGTTTTTTTCCTCTACAGGTAGTTAGAACTGATCTGTGTCGATAAGCTGACTGAACACCACTATTTCACAAGATCAAAAGGGCCTGCAGATTCATTTTCCAGTCAAAGTTCTCGAAAAGATCACCGAGATGAGGGCCGAAATACAGCAAAGGCAGAGTATGCCTAATTCGAGTCATGCTTTCAATGCTCCAGCAGACGGAAGACCTCCACTTCACTTTCCTCCTTCTAACGCAGAACAAGCTCAAAACCCACCCTCCAACCCTGCTCATAACCCATCAATTATTGACCTACCCGCTCAAAACCCGCATTATGCCTCTGCCTCCCATCAGACACCACCCCTTCCTCAAAATGCCAACTTTTAAGTGCCACTTCCTCCTCGAAATGCCAACCTCCAAACTAGTCTGCCCCCTCAAAACCAAAACGTTAACAACCCACAAACCTCCCTCCGTCAACATACCAACCCCCAGACTTACCCTCAAAATTACCAAGCCACCCAAAATACCCAAAGCCCCTCCATTGCTCCGCCCTTACCCCAAAAAATGAGTTTTCATATCCCGGTCCCCAATGAGCATGATGCTAATGATTATGAGCTCGACCATTATGATGAACGGGAGAGAGAGTAGAGGTCAAAGGAAGAGGCCTCCAAGCTGGACATGAAGGAAGAAATTCGAAAAGCCATGAAGGAGCTACACTATATTCCTGAAGTCGATGGGTTGAGTTATGAGGATTTGTGCATACATCCAAATTTGGACCTCCCGAAAGGATTTAAAGTGCCGAAATTCGACACTTTTAGAGGAATCGGAAATCCACTGGCTCATCCGAGAACTTATTGTGACCAACTCGTAGGAGTTGGCAGGAATGAAGCCCTGTTAATACGGCTCTTTAGCTGAAGTTTAAGTGGAGAGGCGCTGGAGTGGTTTGCCTCTCATGAGATAAAACAATGGTCTAGCTGGAATGCACTAGCTAAGGATTTCGTCGAACGGTTCGCCTATAATGTGGAGATCATTCTCGATCGCTATTCTTTGGAGAGAATTAAGCAAAAACCCACTGAGAGCTTTCGTGTATATGCATATAGGTGGAGGAAAGAGGCCGCTCGGGTTCGACCTCCTATGACTGAAAGGGAGATCGCTGAAGTGTTCATACGTATTCAAGAGCAGAAGTATTATGACAAGATAATGTTGTTCATTGGAGCAAAATTTGCGGAGATAGTCAAGGTAGGTGAGGTTATCGAAGATGGGATTAAAACTGGAAAGATTCCCCGCGTTGCTGCCCTAACTGAATCTTCTGGATTGTCGAAGAAGAAAAGAGAGGACGTGTTTTCTATTTCCTATGCATACGATGAAAAAAGACACTTTAAAAAATCTTTACCCTAAAAGGTTACCCTCGAGCTCCACAAAATTCATATCCGTCTTATTATACCCAATTAGGTTACCAAACTCCACCACCGAGTTATCAAATTCCAACTCCAAATTACCAAACCCCATCACCGAATTGCCAAATTCCACCTCTTATTCACCAAACTCCACCTCCACATTACCAAAATACTCATCCAAATTACCAAGCTCCATCAGTTAATTGTTCAAATATCCAATCAAGTTACCAAATTCCACCCCCACACTACCATAACACCCATCCTAACTACCGAGCCCTACAATACCCAATCTTTCAAACACAAGTGCCAAATCACCAAAATCCTCTAAATTACCGTCAAGTATCTTCACATCCAGGGAATAATTATTATCCTCCTCGCCCGAATCTTGAGAAGAAACCTTCTAGAGTCTTTACTTCTTTGGTTGAAAGTCGAACACAACTTTTTGAGAGATTGAAATCAGCTGGCCTAATACAGACAATTGATCCAAAAAATATCAATGTCAACTCCAAGCTTTATAGACCCGATCTTCACTGTGCTTACCATTCAGGAGGTACTGGGCATATTACTGAGGATTGTATCAACTTGAAGCATAAAATTCAAGACTTGATAGATCAAAAGGTCGTCACCCTTCAGAATGCCACTCCTAATGTCAATAGTAACCACATGCCGGATCATGGAGGGGTAACTATTAATATGGTTGAAGTCGAAGGAGATTTGAATGAGAAGAAATTTATCATCTCAGCCAAAGAGCACATCGATACATTTGTTTGATAACATTACATGGTCGAGCATGAAAACTGGATCTCACAAATTATTAATCTACTTAAATGTGTCAAAAGATATCATATTTGAAGACTCGATTTCTGTCATTTCCATTTAATTGTGCTATTTGCTTGTAATTGCTTTGTTGTAAATTTTATCCCTCATGTAATGAACTACGTTCGACCTGAATTCTCAAAGAAGGAGATACGTAGGTGACCTATGTCGGCCTCGGTCGGTTCTTTGTTCAAATTTCCTATTTCTGTTGATCCTCGAAAGGGGGAACTACATTTGACCTGATTCTTGCCTCAACGGGATACGTAGGCGCCACAAGGGCTTGGTCATTTTTCCCGTAGGGTTTCTATTTCTCTTTACAATAGAATGTGGGACAGAATTTTTGAGAGGGACTCAAAAAATCCCAGGAAAAGATCTTTCCAACAAAGTCAAGATTGAAGTTATCTTGACGCTCGCCACTGCAACAGAATTTTTGAGAAGGTCCCAAAAATTCCATGATTTGGTCACAGACAATTAAGGAAACGCCAAGACAATTAACTGGGACAGAAATTTTGAGGATGACCTCAAAATTTCAATGAGGCTCATCGGCAGTTTAGAATAGCTTTGAATACTTTCCGGCAAGTAATCAGATAGACCTCGAGGCATCAACTTCAAAGGCGTTCACTAAACTTGATGCAACATGACACTTGGCAGAGATCGAAGAAATCAATCGGAGATAGCCAGATACGGATCAGACGACCGACGGGATCGGCACAGATCAATTCACTTTAAACTAACGACTTTTCTGTGGATGCATGTCTATAAGTTTGCCTCAAGATCATCATATTTCTCCACTCAATGAACATAGAGAAGTCAAAAGGTGAGGATCTCCCCAAAACTAACAATTTCTCTGTGGATGCAGAAAATATTTTATACCAAAGAATTGAGAATAGAAATATTGTTATTCAAATTCCATCAAGGCAAAATCTATAACGAACATGATACTATGTTCAGAGATGGAGCAAACGAAAGAGAGAGCAATACTGCTATTTTCCAGCTACCAAGATACCTGAAAGACATTTACCTGCATCAAATTATCAGATATGATAATACTTTTACCTTGAAGGTTATCTATATCGTATTGTCAAATGAGATGATACCAATACTCCGAGGATTATTTTATTGTCAAAAAGACAATGCCACCACTAAAAAATACCTAGAAGATCACCAAAATTGTTCGGTGAAGTATCATCTTCGTTCCGTATCGGGAGGTATCATCATTGTTTTCATGCATTGCGGAAAGATATTCATGTATCGCGAAAAATTCATACATTGCGAAAAGAAAATCATGCATCGCGAAAAAATTCATGCATTGCGAAAAGAAAATCATGCATCGCGAAAAAATTCATGCATTCCAGAGAGAAATTCATGCATCGCAAAAAAATTCATGCATTGCGGAAAGAAATTCATGCATCGCAAAAAATTCATGCATTGCGGAAAGAAAATCATGCATCCTAAAAAACTCATACATTGCGAAAAAATTCATGCATCACAGAGAGAAAATTCATGCATCGCGGAGAGAAATTCATGCATCGCGAAAAATTCATGCATCGCAAAGAAATTCATGCATCGTGAATAGATTCATGCATCGTGAAGAAATTCATGCATCGCAAAAAAAATAAAATTTCATGCATCGCGAAGAAATTTATTGCGAAAAATTTAGGCATCGCGGAGAGAAATTCACGCATCGCGAAGAAATTCATGCATCGCGAAGAAATTCACGCATCGCAAAAAATTCATGCATTGCAGAGAGAAATTCATGCATTGAGAAGAAATTCATGCATCGCGAAAAAAGTCATGCATTGCGAAAAAATTCATGCATCGAGAAAAGGAATTCATGCATTACAAGAGGAAGAATCATACATAGCAAGAGAAAGGGTCATGCATTGCGGAGAGTTATCCATAAAGTATTATAAAATGAGATAATACCATCACCCAGAGGGACATCATCGTCATTCTATCAATGGAATATCCTCATCCTACAGAAGGATCTTCATTATCATTATCCTACCGATGGATCAACATTATCCCATCGATGGATCTTCTTTATTGGCATCATCATCCTACCGATGAAACATCATCATCATAATATCATGTAGCAGAACTATCCTACCAATGGATAAGCATCATCCTACCAATGGATTATCGTCATCTTACTAATGAAGAATCATCATTATTATTTTCATTTGCAAGAGCGATGTCAAGAGAGCTATCAACATATTATATCAGTCTATGTCTTATTACTTCATATCAAAAGAAGAGTACATTGAAGAATTATATTTCAATATGAGACACAAACTTTACTTGCTTTACGTCAAGATGAAGGAACTGACGTTAAATGTTCAAGGAGAGCAACTAAGTGTCAATATGGTAAAAGACGCAATCTCTCCATTTGAATCATATTTTACACTAATGAGTTTTATCTCGGTCATTGTCGAGAGAATCCAAGAGGATGAATTTTCAAATCAAACCACAGGTGCGGACGACATCAAAAAAGGATGCAGCACAACGTGAAACTTTTTCTTACCAGCGAACTGGGACGTAGTCCAAAGAGGGGTGCCAAACTCTTAGGACGCGAGCTGAGGAGCGACTTCCACCGCAATCAAAACACACCCCTATCAGAAGGCATGTGGGTTTTTCTTTAGGTTTATCGGTTTCAGTCCCACATTCGAAAAATTTTGGTCTCTACTGGAAGCAACGTTCCAATCTGAGTGACAATGCACCAAGAGTTGGAAATTATGTCCGTGTAAGTTCTTACTTATGGGTGTGAAGTGCACCACATTCATGGTTAAGAAGTTGCAAGCCTCCTTTTCATACTCGATATGTTTGTCACTCTTCCTGAACCAAAGGATATCTTAGCATAAGAAAATATTTTTTCAACCGATCGAGTCGAACTACAAGTAGCCTGATTCCCTAAGTTGAGGGATATGTAGGCATAATCAATGTTGAAACTCGGCTGTATTCCAACATTCGCACTTAAATCTTATTTTCGAGTATTCCGGTCCTTTCATAATTCGGTATCGGGATGACTTTTGAATTTTTTCAAATCATGCGTCAAATCAAACGTGTCGAAGTACGAGTGACATGAATTCTCATATAACCTGAGATCTATAGGAAACTTTCTTCCGGGATTCGGCCATAACTCTTAAAGCCCGTACCAAAAAGCCTTTCTGAAAGGATGAAGATATGGTCGGCCAAAATTGGATTCGTCAATTTCATTTGCCTCGAATTTCTTTCATCAATCCAAGTCAAACGAGGGACAGCTGTTGACACCCAATTTTGACCGTCCACAATATATATTAATTATCGATGCTTCTTCAATTTCAAACTATTTAAAATATTTAGTTTTATAAAATAAAAATAAAAAATATATAAAAAAAATAAAAAGAAAAAGAAAAAAAATATAATATATATATATATATATATATATATATATATATATATATATATATATGTATGTATGTATGTATATGTTTGCAAGTCATTTTAACTAGTTTTGTCACTTTTTATAATGTTTAGATAATGTACTGGTTTCACATAATTATGTATTTAACTCACGTTATATTATAAATATTTGAAAATTATCACAAAGATTTTATATTTTAGTTAAATATTTTATTACTTTAAGTTATAGTTACAATTTAGAGCTAATTAAATTAACTATTCTTATAATGGAAATAATTATTATATTTCATTAAGATTAAGAAGCTTGATAATTAATTAATGTTAATTCATCTAAATTAAATCCGATATTTTAAAAATATTCAACCCCTTTCCTATTTGGGCCATTTTTCCAAATGGCCCACATCATTCCCTCAATTCCCATTTCTTTTCCCGCCAACTCTAGCCCATTCTTACAACAGCCAGCAAACAATTCCCAAACCAGCAGCCCATAACGACCCAAACCCCTTTAAAAATTCCCAGTCTCATTTCCACCAGCCCATACAACAATACAACAATAATACAACGTACAGCAGCAACAATTCCAATACCAAACGACCGCAATACATACAACAACAAACCTATACCCGACCCAACCCTTTCTTCTTCACAATTCCAGCAAGCAGCGATACGCTACCCCACCGCCCCACGTTCTTCTTCTTCGCCTCACCTGCTCCCTGCGTCCGGCAGACCCGAAAAACACTGCAAATTGGCAGCTTTTCACCTGCCAGACCCCACTACCCATACGTTCCTCCTCTTCCCATCGAATCAACCCAAAAATCTTGTCCAACTACCCTACAACCTAATCAATATCCTCACGTCCCATTCCCCATTTTAAGGGATTTTCAAAGGGGCGAAGAGATTTCATTTTGGAGAATTCAAATTTCAAGTTCAAATTCGACCATTTCCCCTCAAATCGACCTCAAGTTCCCTCTATATGAAGATTCATCTTCTTTAATGTTGAAGAAGGGGAGAGACAGGAAAAAGGGCAGAAAAAGCTTGCCTTTAGTATCCAAATAGGGTGGTGGCATCATTTTTATTGTCGTCCAAGTATCGCTGCTCCAAAGAAGGTAACCTCACCTCCTCTAACATTTTATTTTCGATATAGTGTATTATGTATGCTCGATACTCTATGCGAAGTTTGTTAATAAGAGTGTGTTGGTTCTATGGTTAGCTCGTCTGTAATCTTATTTTCTTGAAGTTTCGGACTACGAGTTTAAATCCCACTTCACCGAGTTTTGCCTTAATTTTGCTTGATCGCTATGTTTATTAACTGGAAATGGTATCCATGACTAGATGGTTCTTAAAATAGTAGCATGACCCACTTATTTCTTAATTGTTTGAGTCTCATGTGATTATGTTCATATTAGAATATTGTAACCTTATTCGAGAAATATGACTACGGCTTGGTTAAATACGTTAATCTAACTTAAGACCTTGTGTTAGTTTTTTTTTTATAATCTGCCTTAGCCTTTACTTTTTGAAAGCAAAAAGAGTCGATCATGTAGTTTCATCTTATATCAGTTAACGTGAGCACAATATCCATTTGTCCAAGCTTTTAATGTTGATTGCGTTGCTACCAAAAATTGCCGGCATCGTGAGATAGGTTCGTATTTCATTGTTGTATGTCTCTCTTTTGTCTTAGTTTAAATTTTGTTACAATACTTTGATTAGCTTGGGTTTATGTTCCTTTCATTTCAATAAAAGTATTTCATTTGCCTTGTTATCGATGACTTGATGTATATCTCATTTTGTTTAAACATTGTTTTCAACTCCTTCGTCATTATTTAGCATAACTTAATTTGATCCAGTCCACATTACGATTCATGCTCCACTACCTCAATTGTGTGCCACGATTGCTGTGTACATATATATGTTTCCAACACCTATGATTGCTCTTAAATCAATATATGCTTGACTTGTTACTTATGCTTAACTTAATATGTTAATGCTTTTGTTCTAGTTCATTTGATGCTTCTTGTAATGTGCCTCTCACCATTTGCGGTCAATGATTGTTAGTTGTTTAAATTACCATCCTAATTCTTCTTGCCTTCTTTTCTTGCATGAACTCCCTTGGTTTGAGTCCATTTGACTCCTTCTTATTCCTTTCTTTGCATCTCGAGTTGGTTCAAAATCCAATTCTCATTTTGAGTCCGTCCGTTCATAGAGAAGCAGATGAACAGGTCGAATGTGACAAATAAGGCTAGAAACTTAAAGTTACAGGTTTCGGAGGGCTGAAAATAAGCTGAAATACAGCTTATACACTGATATACATAGTAAAAATCAAAGCAGTGTATAGGTTGAAGGCAAAACAAGGCTAAAAACTGGAAGAACAGGTCCCAAGAAAGCTGAAATAGGTCTCGAAAAGCAGAAAAAGGGGCTGTATACACCGATATACACTAATATACAGTCGGAATATACAAAAATGGGATTGGTTTAAAGTCCAAAATTCCAGCGAATTGGGCCCAAAAGGAAGCCCAAATTCAATTTCTCTCTTACTCTTGAATTATTTAATTGTAATTATTTGTTGTTGGTTGTTTAACTTTAACTTTATAATCGTTAGTTAACTTAATCGAACTCTCCAAAAGATGAACTATTTCTTTGCGTTGTTTTATTTTAACAAATTTCATTTTATCAACTCTTATATTTATTTATTATTTTTAACACACTCAAAATATTTTAGTCAAAGTTTGCACTTGGTTTTATTTAATTTAAAAGATACTCTCCCTAATTGATTCAAATTGGTTTAACGTATTATCTTTAAAAAGGATTCTAATAAATTCTAGTAAATTTGATTTCGTTAAAATCTTTAATCACATATAATTTAATTCAAATGTTTCATTTTTAGGCCCCTTTCTCTAAAAAGTAGAATGAAATAAAATGTGTCATCTATTTATTTTCTTAAAGTTAATCGAATATTGTAAATTATTTTTTATGTTAAATCATTTTCTAAAAGATTAGTCAAAAAATCGTTTTAGTCAAATCACAGGTCAACCGCGTGTTAGCGGGCACTTCGAATGCCTAAACCATTCTCGAAGTGTATATTGAACCCCGAACCTTATTTGGTTGTTTCAAATGATTTTTTCTGTTTAAATCTTTGGAAATTATAAGTTTTCTTAATTTCTTTAAAAAATTAAGTGGCGACTCTTTTCTAAGTATTTTTCTTAAATTGTTTTATACTTAAAACATTTCAAAAAGTGATTTTTTCTACAGATAGGAAAATTATTGCGCAACACCTAGATGGGTCATTCATCCTTTTTGACCGCAACTCTGCCCTCTATGCTACTACCAGCTCATCATCGTCAGAAGATACAGTCTAAGGCTCCTGGTACTCACCCTCACTCTTAGAAGTGGTGAAATGAGTGACATAGATGCCGTCACTGTCAGAGTTGGTATCCGGGGATGCAGGTACCTTGCCTTTGCCTTTGCCTTTCCCATCAGTTGTGGAAAGTTTGGTAGCCCTGCCCCTGGATGCAGCTACATCCTCATTGAGTGTAATCCCCTCAGTTTTCTTTTGGGGTGGCATGTTCCCACCTGTAACCTTTGGTCTAGCCATGTCTGCAAAATATCGAGAAGAAGTTCGAAATCTTTCAATCAAAAGCATAGAAAAATAATTGTAGACAGAGTCGCAGAACTGATCGGTGAGTCGCTGAATCACTTTGACGAGCTAGATTGAGATCGCCGAAAGGATTGGCTCAAAATTCTCAGAAAATTTTGGTATGTCGGCGAGTGGAATGCCTTTTGGTGAATCACCGACAGCATTCAACAAGCAAATATTAGCCTACCGAAAGTTGTAGTGCAAAAAGGGCTCAGGGGTACAGACAAAAGGTGATCAAAAAGACTTTCGGTGAGTCACCGAGTGCTATCGGCGATCTCAAGCTTCTCGCTGATAGTTATAGAATAAAACTTCAAAATAGCATGAAATTAAAGGCGAGATGGGAAACTTCGGCAAACTGCCGAGTGATTCGGCGAGCTTGACCCAGCTCTCCAGTTGACCGAATGTACCTACTTTCAACCCAACTTATTGAATTCAACCCCGCAACCCCCGAAAACAAAATCAAAGTATGCACTTATTAAATTAAAGCAAGACCCATAACACCCATTACCCCGGAATACTCAGACTTCTCCCGATTTTTCCAAATTTGGCCATTTGACAACTTTTGCCCTTAAGAATGATGTCACCCGCTCTATCATTGGGCAAATTACGTCATTTGGTAAAACTATGAGTTACTTAGAATTCACCCGAATAGACCCAACAACATGCAAGCACAACCCCATAAGATTTAATCAATTTTAAGGAATAAAACTACGGATTTCAACATTATAAACAATACGGGCAAGGATATCGAATTAAAAAATAGACATTCAAACAATTAAGATCAGAGAGGCCTAGCACACAACACTAAGATAAGATCATTTGCATAAGAGTATAAAATCACTAAACAAAGATTCAGGGTTCGTAAAACCAACCTTTAATGCCGAATAATAAAAAATGAAATGCTAGGCGGCAAAGTAATCCACTCCGAACACAATTCCAATGAATAAAACATGGTAGAAATGCAAAAATATATAAACTAAAGTGCGGGTGTGTGTTTGTGAAGTTCAAAAGTGAGAGAAAGTGAAAGAGTTGGAAGTTTAAACCTTTGGCCTTTTAAAAATCGTCCAGTTCTCGCCCATTCGACGATATTAGTCGTGGTCACCGACCCACTCGGCGGCATTAGTCATGGTGGCTGACCTACTCGGTGACACACTGTGTGGTCAGTTACCTCTCAAAGTTTTACAGGACCTTCAGTTGATATGGTAGTCCAAATTGCGGATTAGATCACGATTGCCGACCTGGTCGGCAACTCGCCAATAATTTCCTGGGTTCGCTGAGTTTTATAGACTCTAATGTAAAATTTTCTTGAGTCCAACGATGGTATAGGTCGGGGTCGCCGACTGGAACTTTAGCTCGCCGAACTGCACTTTTCAAACACTTTCCACACTTCGTCTACACAAAAAAACACCATTATTTCTTAAAGCAAAGATAAAGTGATAAATACTTGGGTTGCCTCCCAAGAAGTGCCTTAGTTAATGTTGTGGCACGACACAACTCCCCACTTAAGTTCTGTTAGTGAGGTTTGCCTCATTTTCATAAGGCCACCCCTCTTTTGGCTCTGGGTAGAGAGAAGACAACCCCTGGTCCATTTGGGACCCAGTAGCTGAATAAGCATATAATGAGAGGTCATTATCTGGTTCAGCATTAAGACATTCTCTCTTATCTCCTCCAACACTCTATCGTGTTCTTCGACTTTGTGTAGAATGAGTAAGAGGAGCTCTTCAATTTGCCCGCCCTTTTGTTTCTTCATCTTTCGACACTCGTGAGGGGGGATGTACTTGTCCTTCTTTTTGGATAGTACTTCCAAGTCCTTGACCTTTTGGGTCAAAATATCCAGCTGACCCAACAAAGTGTCCAAGTCTCGATCCTTTCCTTTCTCCAACTACTCCTTGTTGGTCTTGGACACACAATCAAGGAGTTGGGCTGTGGTCTCATAGAAATGTCGCATAAAGCAGCCCAACGAAAGTTGGTCAGCCATTATTCTATTTTTAGGGCTAAGACCCAGGTAGAGACATTCCAGAAGTATTTTCTTCGAAATCTCATGAGTTGGGCATTGCTGTCATAGGATTTTAAACCTTTGCCACAACTCATAAATGGACTCACCCTCCAATTGTCTAAAAATTTAGGATGTCATCCCTAAGAATCATCAATTTCAAAGGAGGGTGATCCATTGGGCACTATTGCTACCAAATATTCTCCAATTCTCTGCTCAAAACCGCAACAAAGAAACCAAAACTAAAAATTAAGTAAGTTCAACTATAATTAACTAGAGCAAAATTCAACTTAACCAAAAATTTTCAAGTAATACCACTCCCCGACAGCGGTGCCATTTTTTGATTTCACGTATCAGGACACTTCATCCAATACTAAGTGCCAATGATCGTTAGTCAGTATTACAACCCAACTAAGTGAGTTGGGGTCGAATCCCACAAGGAGTGGTACATATTTGAGAATCAATAGAAAAGCATGAATGTGTTCAAGTCAATCATAGGTAAAACAATTTACGAATAAAAGCATGGTTCAAGTTTGGGGCGACACAAGTGTCAAATAACAGGGGGTTTGGGTTCAACTATCAGCTACAACAACAAATAACACAAAAATAACAAATATGGAGACAGGTTCTTCGGATGTGATTGAATTATGGGCTAAGGTAGACAACTGGGTAATTTCAATTAATAGTGAACAGTTGTAAATCAGTGAGTAAGCTAGAATTTAGTAGAAGTAAACTTACTATCAAACAATTTATCCCGAATCAAATTGGTTTCTCTCGAACACTAATAAGGAGCAATTAAGAACAACCTATGCTTTAGTCCATTCACTCTCTCAAGCTGAATGTGTGGAAAAGGGTTAAGGGTTTGCTCTCTCGAGCTGAACCGTAGACAACCCAATACCCACAGACCATCAAATTAGTAATCTTGGTTTTAAAATCTCTCTCTCGAGCAAGCCAAAAACACGAAGGTAGAGTTGCATTTGCAACTACAACCCTTTATTTTAAGCCACAATTGCTCTATAAAATCACTTTTACACAACATTTACACTATCAATTAACAATACCCAGCAGCTGAATCAACCCATAATCACATAATCATATCCCAAGAATTGGGTTTTTAGATAGACATCATAAAAAGGTAAAAATCATTACCAAATTATGTTTCCATCAACTGGGTAAGATTTATATTCTCTTTACAAAGGTCTAAGATAAAGAATATTCAACACCCACTTCCAATTTCTCAGAAAATGGAAATCTTCATATCTTCAAAGCTGAGGAAATATTGTCTCTAAACTCAGTTCTCAGCTCTCAAACTTGAAAACTATTCAATGTTAGATTAATAGTTGCTAAACTAAGAATTTAAAAATGTATTTATAGTCGCCAAAAATGTTCTGTGAAGGACCATTCGGCGCAATAAGTCAGGATCACACAACCACTTGGTGATCCGCCCTTTGTTAGTTCCATCACCTTTTTGCTTTCTCTTTCAGCAACTTCAAGTTATGTTACTTTGGGCGATATAGCATTGCATCGTGGAACCTTTCGGTGACTTGCTGACTGCTCCTTTCTATCACCGACTTGATTTTCTCCTTCAAGGCTTGGCACATTGGAGCATTAGGCGAGACCATGGCCATTCGACGACTCGCCCAATGGTTTAGGCGATCCCCAGGCCTTCTTTTCTTCATTCTTTTAGCTGCCTTGTTCCTTTTTGTTCATTAGTGTCCATGCTTTATTCTTTAATCCAAATACCTTAAAGTCAAGGATTTACATCAGTTATTGGCACAAAATATGCATTTGATGACACTAAATCTATTAAAATAAAGCCCCAAATGAGTCTAAATTGTGGACTAATCATTCAGCTCGAGAGAGAGAATCCTAAACCCTTTTCCACAAATTCAGCTTGAGAGAGTGAATGAACTAAGGCGTAGGCTGTTTTTATTTTTCATGCTTGTCGATGTTCAAGAGAGAGCCACTTGATTTAGGGTAAATTGTCTGAGAGAAATCGACTTGATTCGGGGTAAATTGTTCAAGAAAAAATTTACTTCCTCTATAGTCTAGCTTAATCACTAATATTCAACTATTTCCTAATTATTGCAATTACCCATTTCTCTACATTATCCTATAATCGAATCACATCCCAAGAACCCATCTCATTATTGTTATTTTATATTATTTGTTGTTGTTGTAGTTGATAATTGAAACTAAAACCCCCTTATTTGACATCCGTGTCACCCCCCCGATTTGAATTATGTTTTTATTCATAAATGTCTATTTGTATGACTGAATTGATCATATTCGTACTTTCCTATTGAATTTTAAACATGTACCACTCCCTGTGGATTCAGCCACAACTCATTTAGTTGGGTTATATACTGACTAACGACCGTTGAAACTTAGAATTGGATGAAGTGTCCTTGAAACGTTAATCAAGTATGAGAGTGAGGAGAATGTATTCATTAATCTACTTTATCATCATGAAATCCTTCATATCATGAATCATAACACTTGAATTCATAATCAACATTCAAAGGAGAGTTAAGAGTAGAGTTCAAGAAAGTCTTTGAGTTCAATTGTGAATGATTTGAGATCCGCTATCGATTTTTAGTTAAGTTTTAAAGAAGTAAGTATGAGAATGAGAAGAGTCAAATACATAATGTTCTTTAGTGTAACATCCCGCAACTAGAAAGATCTAGAATTAGAAAGAGTCATTTTTGGAAAGAATGAAACATTTGGAAATTTGACAAAATTAAGTTAAGTATGAGTTTTAGGTCAACTTCAAACAACCATAAATCCTAGTTCAGGATGAGTTAGGTGTTCTACAAGATTCCATAGGAATGCTCTTTGAATTATCTTTCTAACGCCATTAAATTTTTTCAATTATGATTTGGTATGAGGGAGATATGGAAGTTGGGCTATCTAGATAAGAAAAGTCAAAATCGGATTTTAGAAGGGTATTATGGTATTTTCACCACCCAATTAATTAATTTCATTTTTGGTAATTAAGTTGGGGTCTAAACTGATTAGATTCAATTTAAGCTTTACTAAAACAAGTTAGGGTTTTTAGAGAATAGAGAAGATGAGAAAAGAGGAGAAGAAGCAAGGAATCGACAAGTTCTTGAAGAATTTCTTGTGGATTTTGTCAAGGGATGATCCCTACGAGGTATGTGAGATCACATAGCATTGGGCTAGTTCACCAACACGTCAATCATGATTTATTTCAGTAAATTTAGATACTTGAAGGTTTAGAAATTGAATTCTTGATGGGTTTTGTTGAAGTTCTATTGAGTTCTTGATTAGTTGAAATTGATGATGAGTTATTGATTCAAATTTATGAAATTAGGTGTCGTTTTAAGTAGATTCTTGCATATTTTGGGTATGTAGTTGAATCTAAGTATTTGGGGAAAGAACCAATAAAAACTAGAGGTTTTATAGTTAAAAAACGACAAAGAAAAATTAGAGTTTTCTGGGAAGGGGTCTAGGGCGCTAAGCCAGCCAGCATGCCTATCTTTGGGTTCTAAAGTTTTAACCTTGGGGCGCTACATCATCCAACATGCCCCACCTTCGTTTTGAAGTTTTGGTTCTGGCACGCTGCGCTACTGAGAGCGCTAGGGACGCCAGGTCTTCTACTTTTTCCCACTTCTTTCTATACTAGTTCCCTTGAAATGTACCCATGTTTCCTAGTTGATTTCTACACTGTCAGGTACATATAAACAAGATGAAATCATCTATAACTTGAGATCATGAGCCTTGCATCAATAATTTAATTTAAGAGAAGTTAAGAGTTAAGTCAAGAGTAGTTCATAGAGTTTTCCAAAAGTATTTTTCAAACATTTTAACTTTGTTTTAAGACTTGAGTTTTGAGTTGAGTAAAGTGTAAATATTTGAAGTTCATTTCTTCAAAAGAGTATATGGGGACTATGTATTCCCAAAGAGTAAAAATATTTTCACATTTAAACAAGAAAGGAAACTTTGATTTCCAAAAGAACCTTTGAGCTAGTTTTCAGTAAAGAGTAAATGCTTTCATAATTAAGAAAGAAAGGAAACTTTGATTTCCAAGAAGAGCCTTTGAGCGAAGTGTCGAGCAATTATGTCAAACCATAGAAAGAAGTTATGTTTTTAAACATAAGAGCAAGTGTTATATTTTGGGAGTAGTATTGAGCACAGATATAGGGGAGAGTTCAGATAACTCCCAGCCCCCATAAACCATGTAACCATCATGAGTAGAAAAGGGTCATACTTTTTAGATAATTATTTAGTGATTTTTAGCATAGACTAGTGGATCCACTTAGTAATTAGGTTTTATACCCTCAGCAAGGTATAGGACGGCCCTGGCACCATGAGGCAAAACGTTGTATTATCACAATAACGCTTAAGTGATTGTTATTGGTTAGAGAAACTCCCACAATGGTGTTTTATATTCTTATATACACTAAAGTAAATTGTATTTTTATATGCATTCTAGAGTTCATATTGTATCTTTGCATATATAGATAGTTATTATGGTATTTCTAAATACATAGTGTTGTCATTCATGTTTTAAAAGTTTTTATTTATATTGCATTTACATTATTGATTTATATTGAAATGAGTTAAGTTGAGTTGAGCCCAAGTATGTTCTTCAAGTTCCTTTCAAGCTTATGTCTTGTTTAGTATTCCCCTCGCATACTCGTGTGTTCAATGTATTGATGCCAGTTGGCTTACATCTTTTTATGATGCAGTACAGGTAACTAGGATCAGCATCCAGCACATCATTGATTCTAGTTGAGCTTCAGAGTTGTTAGTGAGCCTCCTTGCTTTCGGATGATCCCTTTTATTGCTTTCATTTTGTTTAGTTCATCAGGATGTCATGGGTCTTGTCCTGACGTCCATCTCAGTTGTTAGAGGCTTCATAGATAGTGAGATGTTAGTTCTTTAGTCTTTTTATTTTAATTATATTATGTTGAGACTTGAGTTTGTCTTATTGGCCAATTGAATGTCCCCTTATAACATTTTATTTTATTACCTAGATTTGTCTTAGTTGAATAAAAGTCTTCCGCTAATTAAGTAAGTTAGGCCAAGGGTTTACTTGGGGCCAGTAATGGTTCTCCTGTGCCAGCTCCACCAAAGGCGTAGGCTCGTGGCGTGACAAACTCAGTATCAAAGCACAAAGTTCAAGAGTCCTAGGGAGTCTATGAAGTCGTGTCTGTAGACTCCTAAATATCGCTATGAAGCGCACCACATCTATAATTAGGAGGCTGTGACACTTAGAAACTACCTCACTTCTTTCATACTCATTTCGTGCTATATAGTGTATCTCTATAAAACTTTCTTTCTAACTCGTGCTTGCGTGTGTCTTCAATGGAAGAAGAACCGAGCTGAGGGTGCCCAACTTGTGAGTTGGGCTGTATTTGAGGAGGCCTTCTTAAGACGTTTCTTTCCTTGAGAACTGAGAGAAGCAAAAGTATGAGAGTTCATCACACTTAAGCAAGTTTCTTTGAGCATTCATGAGTACAGTCTGAACTTCACATAACTTTCCTGGTATGCTCCGGAGATGGTTAGTGACATGAGGTGTAGGATGAGTTTGTTTATTGTTGGTTGTCTCGTCTGTCTAGAAAGGAAGGCAAGACAGCCATGGTGATAGAGGATATTGACACAGCAAGGCTAATAATCCATGTGCAACAAGTTCAGGAGGACAAGCTGAGGGATAAAAAGGAGTTCAAGAATAAGAGGGCTAAGATATTAAGGAATGAGTCCGGGCAACAGAAGAGATATATTAACTGGGCTTCCTTCCAACAGAAACAAAAGGGACCTGCTCTATTGTCTGCTAGTGCACATAAACCAAAGAACAAAGGTGAGTACAATAGTCAGAATTTCAGAGCTAAACCTACCTATTCTCAAGGTAGCATGGCACAAAGGGGTAGTAAGCCTTCTGCATGTGCTAATTGTGGTAGGAACCACTCAGGAACGTGTCATGATAGCTCCACTGGTTGCTTCAAGTGTGGTCAAAATGGTCAGTTTATGTGAGAGTGTCCAAAGAACAAGCAGGGTAGCGGTAATGGGGGTAATAGAGCCAGTCTTCTTCAGTTGCTCCACCAGATAGAGCTGCATCTAGAGGAGCTACTTCAAAGGCATGCGGAGGAGAAAATCATTTGTATGCTATCACTAGTTTCCAAGAGCAAGAGGATTCGCCAGATGCTATCACTGGTATGATTCAAGTCTTTAACTTTGCTGTTTATTCTTTGCTAGATCCAGGGGTGAGTTCATCTTTTTAAATCCTTATGTTGCAATAAATTTTGATGTTATTCCTGAGCAACTTAGTGAAATGTTCAGTATTTCTACACCTGTTGTGGAGTCTATTCTAGCATAGAGAGTCTATCATCATTGTACCATTTTCGTCAATCATAAGAACACAATCGCTAATTTAGTTGAGTTAGACATGGTAGATTTTGATGTCATTCTTGGTATGGATAGGCTTCATGCCTGTTATGCCTCAATTGACTGTAGAACTCGAGTTTTCAAGTTCCAATTTCCTAATGAGCCAGCTATAGAGTGAAAAAGCAATTCAGCAGTGCCTAAGGGTCACTTTATTTCGTACGTTAAGGAAAGAAAGTTAGTTTCCAAGGGGTGTGTCTATCACTTAGTTTGAATTAATGACTCTAGGATTGAGATACCTCCTATTCAGTTAGTTTCAGTAGTAAACGAGTTTTCAAAAGTCTTTCCAGATGAACTTCCCAGAGTCTCCTAAGAGAGAAATAAACTTCGGTATAGACCCTCTTCTAGATACTCGTTCTATATCTATTCCGCTATATAGGATGGCACCAAAAAAATTGAAAAGTTGGAAGAACAATTGAAAGATCTCCTAGAGAAAGGTTTCATTCGACCAAGTGTCTCACATTGGGGTGCTCCGTTCTTGTTTGTAAGGAAGAATGATGGTCCCCTTAGGATGAGTATATATTACCGTCAGTTAATGAAAGGTTACCATCAAGAATAAGTATCCTCTTCCGAGAATTGATGATCTTTTTTATCAACTTCAGGGTGCCACTTGTTTCTCTAAGATAGACCTCAGATCTGGCTACCATCAGTTAAGAGTAAGGGAATGTGATATTCCAAAGACAGCACTCAGGACCCGTTATGGTCATTATGAGTTTCTGGTCATGTCGTTCGGTTTAACCAATATGTTGTAATGTTCATGGACTATATGAACAAAGTATTTAAGCCTTATTTAGATATGTTTGTTATCATGTTCATTGATGACATACTCATCTATTCGAGGAATGTGGAAGATCATGCTTGCCATCTCAGAATAGTTCTCCAAACTCTAAAGGATTGAGAGTTGTATGCCAAGTTCTCTAAGTGTGAGTTTTGGTTCGAGTCTGTGGCATTTTTAGGCCACATTGTTTTCGATGATGGGATTAAAGTTGACACGCAGAAAATAGAGGCAGTGCAGAATTAGTCTAGACCCACATCTCCAACTGATATTAGGAGTTGCTTGGGGTTGGCTAGATATTATAGAAGGTTTGTAGAGAGGTTCTCATCTATTTCGTCCCCTTGGACCAAGTTAACTCAGAAAACATTTAAGTTTCAATAGTCTGAAGCTTGTGAGAAAAGCTCTCAGAAATTGAAAAAGAGGTTGACTACGACCCTAGTATTGACCTAACCAGAAGGTACCCAAGGCTTTGTTGTATATTGTGATGCGTCTAGAGTTGGTTTGGGTTTTGTGTTAATGCAGAATGGCAAAGTTATAGCTTATACCTCCGGACAGTTGAAAGTTCATGAGAATAATTACCCAACCCATGATTTAGAGTTTGTTGCCATAGTATTTGCTATGAAAATAGTGTTTCATTATCTTTATGGTGTTCATGTGGATCTGTTCCTGATCACAAGAGTCTTAAGTATGTGTTTAGTCAGAAAGAGCTTAACCTCAGACAAAGAAGGTGGATAGAATTACTCAAAGATTATGACATGAGTATTCCATATCACCCAGGTAAGGCTAATTTTGTTGCCATTGCCTTGAGTAGATTATCTATGGGTAGTACTACCCATGTTGAGGAAGAGAAGAATGAACTAGTAAAAGATGTGCATAGGCTTGAACGATTGGGAATTCGCCTAATGGATTCCACAGAAGGAGGGGTAGTGGTGATGAATGGGGCTGAATCATCAGTAGTGTTAGAAGTGAAAGAAAAGCAAGACCAATATCCTATTTTGCTTGAATAGAAGGCAAATGTTCATATGCAAAAAGTAATGGCTTTTGAAGAAGGGGGCATGGCGTATTTAAGGTATCAAGGTAGATTATGTGTACCAAGGGTGGATGAAATCCAAAAGAGAATCATGGAGGAAGCTCAAAGCTCCAGATATTCTATTCATTCGTGTTCCACAAAGATGTATCATGACTTGAGAGAAGTTTATAGGTGGAGTAGTAAGAAGAAGGGCATTGCAGAGTTTGTTGCTAAGTGCCCGAATTGCCAACAAGTTAAAGTAGAGCACCAAAGGCCGGGTGGTATGGCTCAGAATATAGAACTTACGGAATGGAAGTGGGTGATGATCAATATGGATTTCATCACAGGTTTACCAAGGTCTCGCAGGTAGCATAATTCTATTTGGGTGATCGTTGATTAAATGACAAAATTAGCCAACTTCTTGCCGGTAAAGACTACCCATTTAGTAGAGGATTATGCCAAGTTGTATATCCAAGAGGTAGTCAGACTTCATGGAGTTTCGATGTCCATTATTTCAGACAGAGGTGCATAATTTACTGCATTGTTCTAGAAGTCATTCCAGAAAGTCTTGGGTTCAAAGGTAAACTTAAGTACTTTTTTTCATCCTGAGATAGATGACCAAGCAGAGCGCACTATTCAAAATTTATAAGATATTTTGAAGGCTTGTGTGATTGATTTCGAAGGTAATTGAGATGATCACTTACCTCTTATTGAGTTTTTGTACAACAATAGTTACCACTCTAGCATCTAGATAGCTCATTATGTGGCTTTATATGGGAGAAGATGTAGATCTCCAATTGGATGGTTTGAGGTTTGTGAAGCTGGGTTGATAGGGCCAGACTTAGTTCATCAAGTTATGGAGAAAGTGAAAGTGATTCAAGAGAGGTTGAAAATAGCGCAAAATTGTCAAAAATCCTACACTGATGTTAGGAGAAGGAGTTAGAGTTTGAAGTAGATGATTTGGTCTACTTGAAAGCTTCACCCATGAAAGGTGTTATGAGATTTGGTAAGAAGGGGAAACTTAGTCCCCGGTATATTGGTCCTTACAGAATATCCAAGAGAATTGGAAATGTATCTTATGAGTTAGAGCTACCATAAGAGATAGCAGCGGTCCATCCAGTATTTCATATCTCCATGTTGAAGAAGTGTGTTGGAGATCCTTCACTTATCATATGAACTGAAGATATTGGTATCAAGGATAGCTTATCTTATGAGAAGATCCCCGTTCAGATTCTAGACCTTCGCAAGTTGAGAACAAAAGAGGTAGCATCAGTCAAAGTTCTGTGGAGAAATCAATTTGTTGAGGAAGCCACTTGGGAAGCTGAGGAGGATATGAAGAAGAGATACCCACAACTTTTCGAATCCGGAGAAGTTCCAAATTAAGGTACTAATCCTTTTCTTGGTATTATTTTTAAAGTTGACATGTTGTATATGCATTTTTCTTGTTGGGTGTTTCAACTAAATGTTAGTTATTACACCCTTAGCCTGCTCAGATTAATCTCTTTAGAGGATGAATGTTCCCAAGGGGGAGATACTGTAACATCCCGCAACTAGAAAGAGCTCGAATTAGAAAGAGTCACTTTTGGAAAGAATGAAAAATCTAGAAATTTGACAAAATTAAGTATGAGTTTTTGGTCAACTTCAAATGACCACAACTCCTAGCTCAAGATGAGTTAAGTGTTCTACAAGATACCATAGGAAATATCTTTAAATTATCTTTCCAACGGCCCTGAGTTTTGTCAATTTCTAGTTCGTATGAGGGAGATATTCCCCTTTAAAGTTGGGCTGTCTAGATAAGGAAAGTCAAAACTAGATTTTAGAAGGGTATTATGGTCTTTTGACCACCTAATTAATTAATTTCATTTTCGGTAATTAAGTTGGGATCTAAATTGATTGGATTCAATTTACGCTTTATCAAACATGTTAGGGTTTTAACAGAAGAGAGAAGAAGAGGAGAAAAAAAGGAGAAGAAGCAAGGAATCACCAACTTCTTGAAGATTTGCTTGTGAATTTCATCAAGGGGTGATCCCTACGAGGTATGTGAGATCACACATGGTTGGGTTAGTTCACCCACGCGCCAATCATGATTTATTTCAGCAAATTTAAATACTTGAAGGTTTAGAAATTGAGTTCTTGATGGGTTTTGTTGAAGTTCTATTGAGTTCTTGATTCGTTAAAATTGTTGAGGAGTTGTTGATTTGAATTCATGAAATTAGGTGTCGTTTTGAGTAGATTCTTGTATAATTTGGGTATGTTGTTGAATCAAAGTGTTTGGGGAAATAACCAATCGAAATTAGAGGCTTTAGAATTGAAAACGACCAAGAAAAATTGGAGTTCTCTGGGCAGGGTTCTGGGGCGCCACGCCAGCCAGCACGCCCTACTTTGGGTTCTGAAGTTTTGACCCCAGGGTGCCGCGCCAACCTAAGTGCCCCAACTTCAGTTCTGAAGTTTTGGATCATGCGCCCCGCACCACTCAAAGCGCCAGGGATGCCATGTCTTCTGCTTTTTTCCACTTCTTTCCATACTAGTTCCCTTAAAACATACCTATGTTTTCTAGTTGATATCTACACTTTAAGGTACGTTTAAACAACATGAAATCATCCATAACATGAGATCATGAGCCTTGAATCCATAATTCAATTCAAGGAAACTTAAGAGTCAAGTCAAGAGAAGTTCATAGAGTTTTCCAAAAGTCTTTCTGAAACGTTTTAACTTTGTTTTAAGACTTGAGTTTTGACATGAGTAAAGAGTAAATATTTGAAGTTCATTTCTTCAAAAGAGTATATGGAGACTATGTATTCCCAAATAGAAAAAAGGTTTTCACATTTAAACAAGAAAGGAAACTTTGATTTCCAAAAGAACTTTTGAGCTAGTTTTCTATATAGAGTAAATGCTTTAATAATTAAGCAAGAAAATAAACTTTGATTTCCAAGAAGAGCCTTTGAGTTAAGTTTCGAGCAATTATATCAAACCACAAAAAGAAGTTATGTTTTTAAACATAAGAGCTAGTATTATATTTTGAGAGTAGTATTGAGCACCGATATGGGGAAGAGTGCAGACAACTCCCAGGCCCAATATTCCATGTAGCCATTATGGGTAGAAAAGGGTCATACTTTTTAGATGATTTCTTAGTGTTTTTTAGCATAGAGTAGTGGATCTACTCAGTAGTCAGGTTTTATACCCTCGACAAGGTATAGGATGGCCCTGGCAACGTTAGGCAAAATGTTGTATCATCACAATAGCTCTAAAGTGATAGTTGTCGGTTAGAGAAACTCCCACAACGGTATTTTATATCCAGAGTTCATATTGTACCTTTGCATACATACAGAGTTACTATGGTATTTCTAAATACATAGAATTGTCATTCATGTTATAAAAGTTTTACTTTATATTGCATTTACATTATTGCTTTATATTGAAATGAGTTAAGTTGAGTTGAGTTGATCCCAAGCATGTTTTTCCATTTCCTTTCAAGCTTATGTCTTGTTTAGTATTCCCCTCGCATGCTCGTACATTCTATGTATTGATACCAGTTAGTCTGCATCTTTTTATGATGCAAATATAGGTAACCAGGATCATCATCCAGTGCATCATTGATTCTAGTTGAGCTTCAAAGTTGTTAGTGAGCCTCCTTGCTTCAAGAGGATCCCTTTTATTGCTTTCATTTTGTTTAGTTCATTAGGATGTCATGGGTCTTGTCCCGACGTCCATCTCAGTTGTTAGAGGCTTCATAGACAGTCAGATGTTAGTTCTTTAGTCTTTTCATTTTCATTCTATTATGTTATGACTTGAGCTTGCCTTATTGACCAGTTGAATGTTCCCTTATAACTTTCTATTTTATTACATAAATTTGTCTTTGTTGAGTAAAAGTCTTCCACTCAGTAAGTAAGTCAGGACAAGCGTTCACTTAGGGCCAGCAATGGTTTTCGAGTGCCAGCCCCGCCCAAGTTATAGGCTTGGGGCGTGACATTTAGACCCTCAATTTTAGTCGTTCATGCCCATAATTCCGCATGTACTCCATATGTTGAATATCTTTGAGAGGAGTAGTATCTTTAAGTTATAAGTCTTTAGTATTGAGTTCCTAACCTTTTTCAGATTATATTCCTAATCATGGTACTATTACATGTTACCCATGAAGTCCCTTGAGTTAAGTAGTTCATGACTATAATTTCGCATTAACTCTATAAGTTGAGTAGTCTTGAGATGAGAAGTATCTCTGAGTCCTTGAGTTGAGTAGTTCATGCTCATAATTCTGCATGACCCCTCTGAGTTAAGTATTCTTGAAACAAGTATTACCATTGAAGTTCTTGAGTTCTGAGCTGTTGAGTCTCGAGTATTGAGTTCTATGTATGGTTATTGAAGACCTTGAATTGAGTCGTTCACATCCATAATTTGGCATGAACTTTATTTTGAGAAGTCTTTTACAAATTTTTCTAAACTTCTTTTAAGACTTGAGCACTTGAGTTGAGAAAGAGTAGAGTCGAGTTCATTTTCTTTAAAATGATATATGGGAATTAAGTATTCCCAAGAGTAAATGTTTTCACATTTAAAGGAGGAGGAAACTGAGATTTTCGAAAGAGTTTTAAGCAGTTTGAGTAACATCTTTTTTTAAAGAAAGATTATGAGTAATAATCTCAAACCATAGAAAGAGTTATGTTTTTAAGAATATGATCTGAGTATATTTTAGGAATAGTATTGAGCATCGATATGGGGATGAGTTTAGATAACTCAAGTACTCATAAACCATGTAGCCGACATGGGTATAAAGGGTCATACTTTTTAGATGACTCCTTAATGCTTTTTAGCATAGAATAGTGGATCCACTTAGTTGAGAGGTCTTATATTGTGGCAAAGTATAGGACAGTTCTTACAGTGTGGGCGAGACGATGTATCATCACGTAGCTCATAGTGATGGTTGTCGATTAGAGAAACTCCCACAGAGTTGTATTAACTTTTATTACATATAAATTGAGTTGTTATTGTATTCTTCAATACATTGAGTTGTTATCTATTGTTTTAAATGTTTTCCATATATTGCATCTCTTTTTTCTTCTTATTATTGAGTATCTTGAATTAAGTATCTTGAGTTGGATTGTGCTTCATTGAGTCGAGTACCTTATTGTTGAGTTGAGCCATATTTCACTAAGTTGAAAATCTTATTACTGAGTTGAGTCTTCTTATCCTTGTGTACTTCTGAGCTTAGTAAGTTTGAGTAGTTTTGAGTATCTTGAATTGAGTATCTTGAGTTGGACTGTGCTTCATTGAGTTGAGTATCTTATTGTTGAGTTGAGCCCCATTTCATTGAGTTGAGAACCTTATTACTGAGTTGAGTATTCCTATCCTTGAGTACTTTTGAGTTGAGTAACTTTCAGTAGTTTTGAGTATCCTTGAGTATTTCTTGAGTTGAGTAAGTTTGAGAAGAGGTAAGTATGTTTCCTTTTTACCAGTTCAAACTTATGTGTATGCTTTAGAATTCCCCTTACATGCTTGTACATTCCATGTACTGAGCCATTTTTCCTGCATCGTTTCATGACGCAGATACATGTATTCAGGGTCATCAATAGGAGCTTCGTTGATATCACATGGAGTTCAAGTTAGCTATGGTAAGCCTCCTTGCTTCTGGAGGATTTCATTTACCTTTAAGTTATATCATTTGTTAGGATGTCCTGGGTCTTGTCCTAACTTCCATCTTTGTAATTTAGAGGCTTCATAGATTGACAGTAGACTTTCAGAAGTCTGTTCATTTATTTTGTTAAATGTTTTAAAGACTTAAGCTGCCTATTTTGGGGCAAGTTGAATATATTATATTATTCTTTTCTTTTGAGTTAAAGCTTTGTATTTAAGTTTTCATGAATTTTCTTTTTTCTTTTAAGCTATGTATGCTTAAGTTAGTCTTTCGCTTATAGTCAGCCAGGATGAGGGTTCGCTTCGGGACCAACAATGGTTCTCAAGCGTCAGCCACGTCCAGGGTGTAGGCTTGGATCGTGACACAAATATACCTCTACATTATTGAAAATAGTTTAAATATAGCATTTGGTATACTTTCGATCTACATATACCCCTTCCGTTATATTTTTTGTCTACATATACCCTTCTCAATGTGGCAGAGCTAGGAATTTCATGAAGGGTGTCCAAAAAAAGAAGAGCTAGTGAGATTTGAACATGTGAGCACCCTAAGGCTCTTTCAAGGTGTCTACAATCACTAGACTACAACACCTAGTTTTATTGAGGGTGTCCAGAATATGTTATTTAATCACTTTGTGTATCATCGAAATTATTTTCCGATGACGAGTGTCCAATTGGACACCCTAACTATAACCTAGCTATGCCCTTCCGTTCTCATTATACTTTGTCCAAATATACCCTTTATCGGTTCGATATCTAGTCCCAACCTTAAAATGCATATGTGGAGGATTGGGATTAGTTAGAAGGACCCAAATCATTTTGTCCAAGCCAACAACCAAAATAATGGGAAGGGTATATTTGGATCAAAGTATAATGGGAGGGGTATATTTTGACCAAAAGTATAACAAAGAGTATATTTAAACCATTTCGGATAGTACAACTTACATAGGTATATTTAACCCTTCTCCGTTTTTCCTTATCAACATGTAATCACTACTTTGCATCATTCAAACCATAATGTATTCATTGATTTTTCATTTTCGCATATTTTGTTAAGCTAAGTGTGATACGTAACCGTCTTTAATTGATCTTAAAGGATGCTTAATCCCTTTACTTTAGGATAACAAAAACCCTATCCTAGAATAACATAACTTAACTAGACCATTCATTTGGAGTTAATTTTTGCATTCTTTTAGTTAAATATTTATGTGTCCTAATTCAAAACAAAACAACATACCTAGTGAAATAATTAGATGGAGTTAATTAATTTAAGAATCACCAATATGTTGTACTCCAATTTAATTGAGGTTAAAATGGGGTATAACACAACAGAGATGCATCATCTCCATCCATCTTGCTTCAACATCTCTGCCCTCTCCCGTATCATTGAAAATGTTTTGCATTTTTAATTCCATCCAGTCTTTACATATTTTCATGGGTAGCCTCGCTCAAGGACCTTTTCCCAAAAAATCGACAACTTTAGCTTGTTGCTCTAATTAATGGAAACTCTAAGAACCAACAAATCTAACAATTGCCTTATATTTCTAAGGCCATAAATTCATCTTCCAATTTGAATAGATAAGCAAACTAAGTGGTTCTTTTTAAAAGTATTCTAGTTCCAATTTTTCCTCAGATCCAATTAAGTTTAGTCATTTTAGGGAATTACACTAAATTTACACTTTTGCAGTAATTTTATTCAGTAAGGTAATTTCTTTCAAAATATCCATTACATGAAAACAAACCGCAAAAATATGAAAACTAAAGTCTGAATAGACAACCATTCCCAATACTAAGGTGTACCACCCCATATAATACAAAGTTTTTGTGCTGCGACCATGAGACACTTCTTCCCTGGCTTCTTCTTTAGCAAAAAAAATCTATTTGATAGATAAAATCACAGATACAAAACATTGGGATTTAGAAACGGATCAAAAAGGCCATAGAAGAGGCTAGACCACTCTTTTTGTATCTGATTGGAATCAGAACGGACCAACCACATTCATTTAATATAACTAACTAAAAGGTAGCCTAATCCAAACCACCTAACAATCCTTATTTTGGGAAAAGCAATTCACTGTATGTTCTTCTCATGTCGGATAAGGCCAGTTGTGGGCAGAACCTTCCCACTAGACACAACTTCCACTGTACCACCCATACATATTACACAATCATAGACATAAGATATTATTTTCATTGAAAATTAAATATAATATTCATGTATTCACGAAATAACATATTCACAACAAAAATAGAAACATCAGAATGGCTGACAAACATTTGATCCCTTGGTCATCACTATATAAAATCTAGGTCCTTTTGATATCTAGTGGATGCCATTAGAATTTTCACTAAGAGAATTCAATATATATATATATATATATAACAATAAAGTCAAGTAAACAGTTTAATTTTCAAGCAATAGACTACAAATTGACACCCTTAGAGTAAAACTGGCTCCATTACAGGTGAGAGTCTTTGAGCTCGTGACATTTTGATCTTACCAATAAATAAGATTTTAAATGAACCAAACTTTTAAAAAAAAGATGAACACAAAAAGAAGGGAGAAAGTAAAGAATTCATACCAATCTTCCTCGAGAAAGAACAATTAGAGAGTTACAAAGGCAGGAGTAAAGTTATTTCATGGAAGGAGAAACCATTAGAGAGCCTGATCTAGCAAAAAATTGTTGACAATCAGATGGAAAAAATGCCTCTAAGATTATGTCGAGTTCTTCTATAGACATGAAGTATTGCAAGATAAATGGGAAACAATCTATTGGAAAGAATCGAAAGATTAAAGTTGTTGAATTTGTGTATTGTGTATAAATAAATAAAATCAACCAAACTTCTGATAAGTTTCTCAAATACCAAAAATCCAAACCATTTCTTAACAACTAAAAACCTGTCAATACAGAGTATATTTAAATCAAATTAAAGAAATAAAAATGTAAACTATTTATGAAATTGACACCCCAATCAAAATTGTATGTTAACATGAAATCGTTGTAAGACCCGCCCAAGATTGGACAAGTCCACCTCACTCTTGGACAACTCCTTTGCCCCCTAACCAAGCTCAACTTCTGTCAAAAAAGACTGAAATAGTTTGCTTAAACTAAAAGTACATCAGTTTGACATACTTAGAGACTATATTGCACCAATGTATTCATAAGACAGTTTTGAAATTGGGATCAAACATAAGGTACTTGTACTAATTGAACCAACATTCAGATAATATCAATATGGCATAATGAATTAGATCTCTCATGTTTCTTGTTAATGCTGAACAAATAAAAATGTGGCCAGCTGTAAAATGAATTTGTCAAAATAGTACATATTTGGATGATATGACACGACCCCTACAACACAGTCCAAATGAGTGAGAGAGACTCATGTCTTGGCATAGCAAAAGAAATTTTGTCATCTTCATTCTGGTCGAAACTCTACTCCTTCAATTAAGAGGTCCCCATTCCCAAAGCGATGCCTAATCTGTCGCACTTCCACATCTCTTTCTTCCCCTACATCATTAAAAAACTTCCCCATTTCTATTTCCATCCATCTATCAACTCTACTTTGAACATTAGGATAACTAGTTCTCCTACATTTTCGTCCTACCTCAGTTTGACGATTGGCAAATATGACAACTGAATTACCAATAGCAAAATCATCATATACATTTAGATCTAATTTGAACACAAGATACATAATGTATGTTGTTCTCTCTGACAACATTTGACTTACAATCTTCCCACGGATATAAAGTGAGCCACGACCTCGTAAATAAGTCACTTTTGAGAATCTACAAAAATAATCACTTTTCTTAATATATATAGTTCATTTAAATGGCTACGAATGCATGTTTTGTTAATGAAGAAATGATTGGTAAGATCTTAGATAATATCATGTCAACAATTATTATTTATTTTCATTAATATTCTCATCTTCTACTTCGTAATCAGTCTTCTTTTGCAACCAAAACCAATGCTGAAACATTATTTCGCTCAAACTCAAAGTAAAGATATATGTTCATGCAAGATTATCTCTTTAGGAAATTTATTAAATGACTATTTTTTGCATATTTACTTGTTACGATGAACAAAAAAAGGATAAAGTTGTTGTGACCCAATCACCAATTGAACATATGTTTAAAGAATAATGGTATTTTATGAAGCATAAACATAGTTTTTCAAATAATTTTCCTACCATACACAAAAGCACTTGAGAAAAAATTGTAAGAAAAGCTCAATGAAAAAGAGTAGGGGAACAAGATAGAAAAATTATCCAACAGGCAAGAGGAAAACCTAAATCACATGCACCAAAGGTATCTTTATACACACAAAATTGAAGTACATGGAAAACTAGAGACTTTGATACTCGAAACGTGTTGCATGAAGAAGTCCAAGAAGAACTAAGAGAACAACTCAAGAAGTCTACATGACCGAAATGTCAAAACACCATGTATATGAATGCAACATCATCAATGGTGAATACCATCTTTGAAGAATATTCAAAGAGTAGTGAACAAAGAAGTTAAAGGGAGGAAGAGGTTCATTATATGCGTAGACATCAAAATGATTGTAAAATCTCAAGGATCACTCAAATTATATGCAAAGAATAAATTAACTTGGTGTTGAGGCCAAGTATTAAACAGTCATTACTAACCTAATTAATATCTAAGATATTTCAAAAAAGAATCTAGAAGATCCCATACTTATGGATAATTAATTGAACAACTCTGGAATGAGAGTTCTACATTGCAAAGTCAAACATTCTACAAATAAGTGAAATTAAAGGTATACTCAAATAAAGAGTTTGTGCTTGTAGACACCTATAAATAGAGGTGTTAATTTGAGTAGCATGTGTACTGAAATAAAGATTGTGTTCTTGTAGGCATGTGATTTTCTACCCGATATTATTTTTATACTGTTTTTAGCATTTAATAATTCTTTTAGACTTAATCTTGATTTTCTAACTTTTTTTTTATTTTTAGTAGAATTTACTTGGTCCATACCACTACTCTGGACACTCTTCAGAGCTAATACTTTAAGTTAATGCCTCAATCATAAATCAAATTGTTCTAATATCAATTATTACAGATTGAATATGATATCCCTAAAAGTAGTCTATTAGGATGGGAGAGAACACTCAATCCTATAAACCCCTTAATATTTTTATTTTTAAATGATAAGGGTAAATTTACCTATAACAAAGATGGTAAGATTCCTTGCAATTCAGAAAAGTTAGTTCGCACCAGTGAAGGGAGTTATCTTTACTAGGAAGCTTTTGAAGTGCATCCAATTAGGCTCAATCATTACGCACCAGTGATGGATGTTGATCTTATTACCTAAGTTTGCATCATAAATATCATCTTGATAACTATACATGTATGTACTTGATATTGATTCAGCGTTTCCTTGAAAAAGACGTCTTGATTCACTGAAGTATGTATTGATTTTATTATTTAGTTGTTCTAGTTGGAAGTTAGAGCATTGTATCAAGAAATAGCTATAATAGTTGATTTGATATAAACACTAATATTTACAAGTAAATATATTTTTTGTCGTAATGGGTTGACTCATTACATATATGTTTAGTTCATACTTTTTTCCCAGAACCCTTTTTATCTTGGTTGGCTACTTTCAAGCTCAAATCAAGAAGGGTTCAGGGTATGAATCCTCGTAATACAAATATTATTGGGTGTTCTCACCTCATAATTCTATCGTTGAAAATATGAGGAACATAAATCACTTATAAAGTTTACTATGTTTTCATAATGTCTGAGCTAACTTGAACGCACTTAAACTTCACTATCACAACTTTGTGGGGGGGGGGGGGGGGGGGTTGGGGGGGGGGAAGCCATAACACAATTACTAGTATAGTAAGACCTATCAAATACATATAAATTGAAAAAGTTAATATAACGTAAAATTTGGAAACAAGATTAACATAAATCACTAATGAATTGTAGAGTTTTTTAATGAACATAATGTAAGAGCCAACTTAAGCACACTTCAAAGTCATAATAGAGTTACAACTTTGGTAGAACCAAACAATTATGGCTTGAATTCAGCATTACATTAAGAAAATAAGTGAATAAGTATAAATATTATATCGAAAACCAAGAAAAGAAAAATAATTATACTTCAAAAGCCGTAAAAACTTAAAATCTCAGATCCGCCTCTTACGTCACTTTACACTCAAATGAGTACACATTTTTCTTACTCCTTGCTTGATCACACACTTCTTATTTGAGTACACATAAAACTCTTATCACTGTATCTATAGGTGGTTATGGAAGGATCTAGTGAATAATATATTTAAGAACTACACCTTTCACTTATTTATAGAATTTCACTTTCTAGAATGTTTTTAGGTTTGCATTAAACTCTCATTATAGAGATGATCCTTCAATTCTCTATAAGTCCTAAATATTTTATGTTCTTCTTTCAATTATTGTAGATATTAAGTTTGATGATTATTTAACACTCTCCCTCGACACCAATTTATTTTATACTTTGCATCCATTTTAAGTGATCCATTGTACCTCTTTTTTCGTCTAAACTTCTCCACTCACTACTCTTTGAAGCATCTTCAATGTAGATTTGGAAAACTCTACCAAGGTTGCATCTATAAACTTGGTGTTTGGGTGTTTTAATCGTAGACCTCCTTAGTTGCGGTTGTGGTGCTTCTTTCACTTTTTTTTTTTGTAACATGATAGAAGTTTCCTTTAAAATTCTCCACTCAATACTCTTTAAGCTTCTTCAATGTAGTAATTTTCTTGATCTGGAAAACCTCTGCTAATGTTGCATCTACAACTTGGTGTTTGGGTGTTTTAGTCATGTAGACCTCCTTAGTTGCGGTTGGGGTGCTTCTTTGACTTCTTTTTGCAACATGACAGAAGTTTCCTTTAAACTTCTCCACTCACTACTCTCTGAAGCATCTTCATTGTAGTAATTTTCTTGATATGGAAAACCTCTACTAAGGTTGCATCTATAAACTTGGTGTTTGGGTGTTTCAGTAGTGTAGACCTCCTTAGTTGCGGTTTTAGTGCTTCTTTGACTTCTTTATGCAACATGACAAAAGTTTCACAAGATCCTATTTTCCATGACATATTTTTATGGTGATACCCCTTGAGTAGGTGATTGGGGTTTTCCCCTCGCCTCATGGTTAGTTTCTATCTTGTCCCCTCATTTTTCTTCATTCGGTTTATCTTGCAGCTTTCAGTCAAGTGTTGTTAATTCTAGTATGGAAACCTCTTTGGATCACCATTCTAATGCTTCATCAATTACCACATTTCTATACACTTATGTCTGATTTGTGCTAGGGCCACAACAACTTTGTCCCTATATTTGTTCATCATAGCTAATAATGATGCAACAAACAATATTTCCATACAACTTGTTGTAGATATGAACTATCACTAACACATATGACTCATATACAATCTCTCGAAAGTGACTTGTAGTAGGTGTCGTATTTTTGGTTTTTTTTCCAAATGGTGACATAAATCGTAATCACCGTGGCATCCTCTTTGTTATGAGGACAACAATCTTCATGCATTATTCAAAAAATCTTGCTCCTACATGCAAACTATGAATGTTTGAGTAGTGAAATCACTACAAATGAGAGAGATGAAACTTTTTGGAATTCTTGGAGTCATGCCTTCGAGGATTGATTTCACAATGGTGTTAGAACTATTGATGTAGAGAATGTGGTGATTATTGAGGCGGATATAAGGTATGTGTCTAATTTCAATCCTATGGCAGATTCAAAATTTAAATTGTATGGGTTCAATCTTTTAAGATTCTTAGCGTCAAATCTATTATGTTTTTAAAATTATGGGTTCATGTCCGTTATTAATTGCAACTTTATTAAATTGTTACACATAAATTTATGTTCCACGTTTAAAGTTATGAGTTCAATTGAATCCGTACCTATAGGGGTACATCCTACCTTGTACTGATCCCCTTTGTTAGAAATTACAGTCCATGTACAACACCCCATTTTATTGTTGCATATTTGGGAATTTTAATTGTCGCCTTATCATCTTCTCTTAAGGTAGTGATTGAAATCATATGACGTGTTCTCCCCCATTTATCATACAAAGATATTTCATTCTTCTACCAATAGAATTCTCAAATACTTTAGACTTCTCCTTTAAGAATTAAATCAACACGTACCTTGAAAACTCATCAATAAATGCTACCATATATTAGTAGCCACTAATAGAAGGTTGCTTTAATGGTTTGTTTATTAAGTGCATTAGCTTCAGTGGCTTATTGTCTTGATACTTTGATTCTCCATAGGAAAGTTGATGTGCTTTTTCAAATTGGCATACAACATATATAATGTCTCATCTAATATCATGGGAAAGATTTTTAAATTTTGACTGTAGCATCATGATTTTTGATTTGTTGTAGCTCAAGTATCCAAGATGTGGATTTCATTGATAAGTTGTTTCATTACTTTGAGTGTTCTTCATAAAAGTTGTCTTGGCACCATTACGTTTATTAACTACCTCCATGATATGAAAGTTTATAACTTTAAAGTTTTGATCTAACTTTACGTCATTTGATACAAATACAACATAGTTTCCTAACACTGTTAGTTGCAACACAAATAATAAGTTCTACAAACTCGAAAAATTGTAGATATTTTGAAGTTGAGTTTTGTGCTATGATGAGGCATAAACTCCGTCTTTCCAATATGAGTTATTGACATTAAAGAACTATTTGTTGCCACCTATACTTGGCCGCCTTTATATTCACTCATGTTGATAAGCTTTTTCTCATCAGTGGTCATGTGATTGGATCGTCCTTAATCAACAATTCAATTATTTGCACAATCGAGCAATTGCTCACTTACAGTTACACAATCAAGCTCCTTTTCATTGTCAGAGTAAAATGTGATGAGTTCTTCTTGTTGATTCCTTACTTTCTTCAACTACATAAGAGGTCTCGAAATCCCAAGCTTCTTTTCTATCTTAGTTCTAATTTTGGGTAAATGTGTCTATGTTACCTCCATTTTTCTTGTAATAACAATCGCATGGACTAGCTTTATTTGATAATGCAAGTTATTGTTTATATTCTCAGTATACATAACAAAAACTCTAAGTTAAGAAAAGCATTCCTTTAATCAATACAAATGAAGAGACAATTTTTATAATAACCAAGAAAATCAACAAATCTTTGAATAAATGAGCAAAGAGAGAGAAATAAAGAGTGTATTTCATAAAACATTTATAAGAAGGTGCGGGGAAGTTAAAGATTAAACTAAGAAAACAAAAAGAGATAAACCTGAAATTGGGGTGTTTCTTCAATTGCCAAAAGTATGTTTTCTCACACTCCAAAATCATAAGCTCTCTCGATGATATTATAACACACTTCATCCCACTATGTTTATCGAGAAAAAGCTCTAGGGAAAAAAGACTTTAATCAATATTCACAATGTGTCGTGTTGTATTTATAATTAGATTAATCAAAACAAACATTATATACAAAATAATAGGATAAAAAACTTTAATCAATATTCACAATGTGTCGTGTTGTATTTAAAATTTGATTAATCAAAACAAATAGTATATATAAAATAACAATATGAAACAATTTGATAGCTAACAACCACCAAAAAATCAATTTGTTCAATTTTACAAATAATCTAAATTTGGAGAGTGAAACACAATAAAAACATGTTTTGTTTGATATTTTTGGTGGCAATAACTACACAAGAAAAGTTCAAAAAAAAAAGAAGATAAAGTGGGTGACTAATAGATAGGATTAAGAATCTTAAGAACTAAATTAAGAATTTCAGTAAAGATAAAAAGCACTAGGTGATTTCTTCCTACTTACTTGAGTTACAAAGTTACATGGTATACGAAGAGAGCTAAAGGATCTCAAAAAAGTTGATTGAATCTCGTTGCTCGAAAATACACTAACACAAACAGGGTTAAATAAAAAATTTTTAATTATATATGAACAATTTAATTGATAATTCTACTTTAGTAGCGGAAGGGATTCAAAGATTGCTTTAGATTATGAATTTAAATCCTAGGTGTGACACCTATCATCTTTTTTAATTCCTTTATACAAATTTCTAACTACACCCTTTTTGGTACTTCTGTTAGTGAGAAGAGCTAGTTTCATATGAATCCAATAATTTCAATTCATATCGATGAGAGGAAATTATTAAGATGTTAAGCACCCCTTACATCAACATTTATTTTGTGGGTTCATGTTACCAAGGGAACCAAAAAGACATGGGAACTCTAGGGGAAAGGTAAAAAATACTTTTATATATTGTAGAACATAATATTTGTGTAAACATTCATGATAAATGCAACAAATAATAGATATGAAACCAAAACTTTTAAAATAAATGGATTTAATGTTAAGATCTATTTTTTAAATTGAATCCATAAATCTTAAATCATACATTCACCTTTGGTGAGAGGTAGCATACACAAAAACTGACTCAAACACCACTGTTAGAAAACAAATAAGCATAAAAAATAACCTAATCAAAATGAAATTTTACCAGTTTACCTCCATCTAGGAGAACGGGAGAATCACATAGACTAAAAAAGATCTTTTTTTTGGTGTTTCAAGTAGGAGGAAACTTTGATCTATCAACTATTTCTGGATACTCGAAGGGCAAAAATCTTCCCCAAATTAGATCTGATTATACAACACGTTTGAATTCTTTTGACAAGTTGTCTTTGAAATTATTTCAAAAATGCATAGTCACGCCCCAAGCCTACACCCAGAATGCGCCTGGCACTCGAGAACCATTGCTGGCCCCAAGCGAACCTTTGGCCTGGCTTGCTTACTCCGCGGAAGACTTAATTCAACACAGATACATCTACGCAATAAACTGGATGTTATAAAGGAAACATTCAACTGGCCATTTAGGCAAACTTAAGTCTCAACATTAGATAATGACAATGAAAAGACTGAAGAACGAACATCTGACTGTCTATGAAGTCTTTAAAATAACTGAGATGGATGTCGGGACAAACCCCACAACATCCTAATGAACAAATAAAATAACTGAAAGCAATGAAAAGAAGTCCTCTGAAATACAACAAGGCTTACCAGCTGACTCTAGAATGCTCACTGGATTAACGATGCGCTGGATGCCGATCCTAGTTACCTGTGTCTGCATCATAATAAGATGCAAGCCAACTGGCATCAGTACATTGAATGTAAGAGTATGAGAGTTGGAATGCTTAACACAACAAAGGCTTCAAAAGAATCTGAAGAACTTACCTGGCTCAACTCAACTCAAGTCAATATAACTGAACTCATTTCAATATAAAGCAGCTTTTAACAAGTGCTATATAAAGAAAAGTTGTTTAAAACATGATATCTACTCTGTATGTATGCAAAGATACATATTACTCTGAAATGTATGTAAAAGTACAATAAATTATGTATATAAGAATACAATAACTTCTGTGGGAGTTTCTCTAACTAACAACCATCACATAAGATCTACTGTGATGATACAACGTTTAGCCTCACGCTGCCAGGGCAGTTCTTATACCTTGCCGGGGGTATAGAACCTGAACTACTAAGTGGACCCACTAGTCTATGCTAAAAAACACTAAAGGAATCATCTAAAAAGTATGACCCTTTTCTACCCATGATGGCTACATGGTTTATGGGGGCTGTGAGTTGTTTGAACTCTCCCACATATCGGTGCTCAATACTACTCCCAAAAATATGATATTAGCTCTTATGTTTAAAACATACTTCTTTCTTTGATTTGATATTAGTGCTCAAAAACTTAGCTCAAAGGATATCTTGGAAATCAAAGTTTCCTCTCTTGCTTCATTTAGAAAGCGAGTACTCTTTTCTGAAAACTAGCTCAAAGGCTCTTTGGAAATCGAGGTTTCCTTTCTTGTTTAAATGTGAAAACATTTTAAACCTTTTGGAAATACATAGCCCTCATATACTTTTGAAGAAATGAACTTCAAAATTTACTCGTTAATCTTTACTCAACTTGAACTTTAAGTCTTAAAACAAAGTTAAAACATTTGGAAAAACCTTTTTTAAAAACTTAAAGAACTTCTCTGGACTTGCTTCTTAACTTATAACTTGGCTCTTAACTTTCCTTGAATTGAATTATGGATTCAAGGATTGTGATTTGTGATAGGAAATATTTCATGATGTTTAGGAATGATTTTAGATAGCTAAACATGAGAAAAGATCAAGAAATCACTATTTGAGGGTGGCTCCGTGACGCTGAGCAGTATTTAAATTTTTGGTTTGAAAACAACTTTTGAGGCAGAACAGTCCGTGACCACTCTGTGATGCAAAATGATTATTCCCAAATCTGGGGAACAAGTCCGTGACATAGAGACACTGCCCAGATTTGTCCAACGAAATCTCTTCTTCGTTTTTCAACTCTAAACCCTCTAAAATCCATTGGTTCTTTCCCCAAACACTTAGAATCATATTTACCCTCAAATAACATCATATTATACTGGAAAACACAGCTAAAAACGTGAATCAATCTCAAGAAAACTCCAACAACACAACCCATAAGGATTCGAACAAACTTCATCAAGAATTCAAGGAATTTACTTTCAAATCAATATACTTTGCTGAGATTGAATCAAATTAGGTGTATGGGTGAACTAACCTAACGCTATGTGATCTCACATACATTGTAGGGATCACCCCTGACGAAATCCACAAGCTAAAGTCGACGATCTTGACGAATCTTGCTTCTCTTCTCCTTTCTCCTCTTTTTTTCTCTTTCCTCCAAGACCTAATGTATTTGCTAAAAGCGTAAATTGTTCTAATTCTTATTAGACCCTAACTTAATTACCAAAAATGAAATAAAATAATTGGGCAAGGAAAAGACCAAACTACCCTTTCAAAATCCGGATTGGACTTTCCTTATTCCAGCAGCTCAACTTCCAAAAGGCATAACTCACTCATACGAACTTGGAATCGTGCAAACTCAGCGGCGTTGGAAATATCATTCCAAGAGGTTTCCTACCATATCTGGAAGTACCTATAAATCATCATGAGCTAGAAGTTATGGCTGTTTGAAGTTGGTCAAAACTCAACTTATTCTAACTTAACAAAATTTCCAGATTTTCATCCTTTCCAAAAATGACTATTTTCAATTATTAGCTTCTTCTTAGTTATTTCAAATCGCGAGATGTTACAATATCTTCCACTTGGGAACATTCTTCCTTGAATGAGATTACTCTTACTAGGCTAAGGGTGTAACATGCAACATTCAGTTCAAACACCCACAAGCAAATGCAAAACAACATGCCAACTTATAAATAAATGCTAAGGAAGGATTAGTACCTTAATTCGAAACTTCTTCGAATTCGAAGAGATATGGATATCTCTTCTTCATATTCTCCTCACCTTTCAAAGTAGCTTCTTCAACAAATTGGTTCCTCCAAAGGACTTTGACTGATGCTATCTCTTTTGTTCTCAACTTGCGAACTTGGCGATCTAGAATAAGAACAGGAATCTCCTCATAGGATAAGTTATCCTTGATTCGGATATCTTCAGTTGGTATGATCAATGAAGGATCGCTCATGCACTTCTTCAACATAGAGACGTGAAATACCAGATGAACTGCTGCTAACTCTTGTGGTAGCTCCAACTCATAAGCTACATTGTCAATCCTCTTGGATATTCAATAAAGTCCAATATACCGGGGACTAAGTTTCCCCTTCTTACCAAACCTCATAACACCCTTCATGGGTGAAACTTTTAGATATACCCAATCATCTACTTCAAGCTCTAGTTCCCTTGCCTAACATCATTGTAGGATTTTTGATGACTCTTTGCCATTTTCAACCTCTCTTGAATCACTTTCACCTTCTCCATAGTGCGCTCTGCTTGCCCATCTATCTATGGATGAAAGGCAGTACTTAAATTCACCTTTGAACCCAAGCCTTTTTGGAATGACTTCCACAGCTGTGCAGTAAATTGTGCACCTCTGTCAGAAATAATGGAGACTGGAACCCCATGAAGTCTTACCACCTCTTGAAGATACAACTTAACATAGTCTTCTGCCGAATGAGTAGTCTTTACCGGCAAAAAGTGGGTTGATTTTTTCATTTTATCGACAATCACCCAAATAGAATCATGCTGCCTGTGAGACTTTGGTAAACCTGTGATGAAGTCCATATTAATCATCTTCCACTTCCATTCCGAAAGTTCTATATTTTGAGCATACCACCGGGCCTTTAGTGCTCTACTTTAACTTGTTGGCAACTTGGACACTTAGCAACAAACTCTGCAATGTCCTTCTTCATACTATTGCACCAATACACCTCTCTCAAGTTGTGATACATTGGAACCCGAATGAATGGAATAGCTGGACCTATGAGCTTCCTCCATGATCCTCTCTTGGAGTCCATCCATCATTGATGCATACAACCTACCTTGATATCTCAATACTCCATCTTCCCCTTGTTCAAAAGCTAATACTTTTTACTTATGAACATTTGCCTTCAATTCAAGCAAAATTGGATCTTGGTCTTGCTTTTCTTTCACTTCTGACACTAATGAAGATTCAGCCCCATTCATTAACACTACTCCTCCTTTTGTGGAATCCATTAGTCGAACTCCTAATCATGCAAGTCTATGCATATCTTTCGCTAACTCTATTTTCTTCCTCAACATAGGCGGTACTACCCATAGACAACCTTCTTAAAGCATCAGCAACAACATTAGTCTTACCTAGGTGGTAAAGAATACTCATGTCATAATCCTTGAGTAATTCTATCCACCTCCTTTGTCTAAGATTAAGCTCTTTCTGAGTGAACACATACTGAAGACTCTTGTGATCAGTGAATACATCAACATGAACACCATATAAATAATGACGCCATATCTTCAAGGCAAATACTACGACAGCCAATTCCAAGTCATGTGTAGGGTAGTTCTTCTCATGAACTTTCAACTTTCTGGAGGCATAAGCTATAACTTTGTCATTCTGCATTAACACGCAACCCAAACCAACTCTAGACACATCATAATAGACAACAAAGCCCTGCATACCTTCTGGTAAGGTCAAAACTGGAGCAGTAGTCAACCTCTTTTTCAATTCCTGAAAGCTTTTCTCACAAGCTTCAAACCATTGAAACTTCACTGTTTTTTGAGTTAACTTGGTCAAAGGGGATGAAATAGATGATAACCCAGCTATGAACCTTCTATAATAGCCAGCCAAACCCAAGAAACTCCTAATATCAGTTAGAGGTGTGGGTCTAGGCCAATTCTGCACTGCCTCAATTTTCTAAGTAATAACTTTAGTTTCCTCTCCAGACACAATGTGGCCTAAGAATGCCACAGACTCAAGCCAAAACTAAGACTTAGAGAACTTGGCATACAACTCTCTATCTTTCAAAGTTTGGAGAACTATTCTGATATGACTAGCATGATCTTCTTTATTCTTTGAATAGATTACTATGTCATCAAAGAAGAGGATAACAAACATATCTAAATGAGGTTTGAATACCCTATTCATAAGGTCCATGAATGTTGTAGGCGTATTGGTCAAACCAAATGACATAAATAAAAACTCGTAATGACCATAACGGGTTCTGAAAGCTATCTTTTGAATATCACATTCCCTTACTCTTAACTGATAGTAGCCAGATCAGAGGTCTATCTTAGAGAAACATCTGGCACCCTAAAGTTTATCAAAAAGATCATCAATTCTCAGAAGAGGATACTTGTTCTTGATGGTAACCTTGTTCAACCGATGGTAACCTATATACGTCATAAAGGAACCATCTTTCTTTCTCACAAATAAGACCGGAGCGCCCCAGGGTGAGACATTTGGTCGAATAATGCCCTTATATAAAAGATCCTTTAACTGCTCTTTAAGCTCTTTCAACTCTACTGGTGTCATTCTATATGGTGGAATAGATATAGAATGAGTATGTGGAAGAAGGTCTATGCCGAAGTCTATCTCTCTCTCAGGAGGGACTCCAGGAAGCTCATCTAGAAAGACTTATGGAAACTCTTTTACCATTGCAAATGATTGAATATGAGGTATCTCAACACTAGATTCATTAACTCGGACTAAGTGATAGACACACCCCTTAGAAACTAACTTCCTTGCCTTAAGGTACGAAATAAAATGACCCTTAGGCACTGCTGAACTGCTTTTCCACTCTAAGACTGGCTCATTTGGAAACTGAAACTTGACAACTCGATTTCTACAATCAACTGAGCCATAATATGCTTGAAACTAGTCCATACCAAGAATGACATCAAAATCTACCATGTCTAACTCAATTAAATCAGCTATGGTACTCTTGTGATTGACAAAAAGGGGACAATCACGATAGACTCTCTCTGCTAGAATATACTCACCAATAGGTGTACAAACGCTGAATGGTTCACTAAGTCGCTCAAGAATAATATCAAAATTCATAGAAACTTATGGAGTTACAAAAGATAAATTCGCTCCTGGGTCTAGCAAAGCATAAACAGTAAAGTCAAAGACTTCAATCATACCAGTGACAACATTTGGTGAATCCTCTTGCTCTTGGAGACTATTGATAACATATAAGCGGTTTGTTCCTCCATCAATACCGAAAGTAGCCCCTCTAGGTACATCTCAGTTTAGTGGAGCAACTGAAGAAGATTGGGCTCTATTGCCCCCATTACCATTACCCTGCTTGTTCTTTGGATATTCTCGCATGAAATTCCTATTCTGACCACAGTTGAAACAACCAGTGGAGCCCTTACGACATGTACCTAAGTGGTTTCTACCACACTTAGCGCAGGTTGGAGGCTTACTATCCCCTTGTGCCATGCTACCCTGAGAATAGGCAGGTTTAGCTCTGAAATTCTGACTATTTTACTCACTTTTGTTCTTAGGTGCAGGTGCACTAGCAGATGATGAAGCAGGTCCCTTCTGTTTCTGTTTGAAGGATGACTGGTTGGCATTACTCTTCTACTGCCCAGACTCATTCCTTGTCTTAGCCCTGTTATTCTTAAACTCATCTCTATCTCTCAGCTTCTCTTTCTCAACCTACTGCACACATACCATTAACCTTGAGATATCCATCTCACCTATCAACATTACAGCCCTACCTTCCTTACTCGATAGACGAGGCAGTCCAGCAACAAATAAGCCCATTCTACTCCTTATGTCTGCAACCATCTCCGGAGCATAATGGGACAGCTGGGCGAACTTCAACCCATACTCATGAACACTCAAAGAATCTTGCTTAAGTGTGAACTTCAACTTTACTCTCTTTCCATTGATTTTTTTTACCCTATCTAGGATCTCCCACCCCTTTTTCTCCTTGGTAACTTGAACTCACAATCTTTAGGTTGGAAGTGAGTGGTGCTTACCATCCAAGCAACTCCCTCTCGTCCTTTCCACTGATCAAACCAAGTCTTAGCAATATTTTTCAGTTGATATGCAACTAGTTCAACTCGTTTGGTATCGACAACATGCATGACCTCAAATACCTCATTTAGTTCCTCAAGAAAATTCTCTGGATCCTCAGTAGTGCTTGAACATGTGAAACTTGGAGGATTCATCCTCAAGAAATCTCGGATCCTAGAAGTATCAGCCACTTCTTGTCTAGCTGCTCTTTGTTGCCCATTGGTTGGTCACAACTTGGCTCAACATCTGAATAGCCTTCTCCTTGAGGTTGCACTTCAGTTGCATTTGGTAACTCTTGTTCCTCAACGTCACGTCTAGCAGGGTGACCTCTGACAACTTTTCGTGGAGGCATGATTACCTGAAAACACATACAAGCATGAATTAGAAGGAAACTTTTTAGAGATCAAATTGAAACGCACGAAATGCATGTGAAAGAAGTGAGAAAATTTCCTAAGTATTTCTGCCCCCTAATTATAGATGTGGCTCGCTTCACACCGCTAGCAAGGACTCTAAGACACGACTTTATAGACTCTTTAGGACTCTTGAACTCTGGTCTTTGATACCAAGTTTGTCACTCCCCGAGCCTACACCCCGGACGTAGCTGGCACTCCAAAACCATTGCAGGGCCTAAGTGAACACTTGGTCTACCTTACTTACTTAGCGGAAAACTTAACTCAACACAGATACATCTATGAAATAAACTGGAATGTTATAAAGGAAACATTCAACTGGCCATTTAGGCAAACTTAAGTCTCAACATAAGATAATGACAACGAAAAGACTAAAGAACGAACATCTGATTGTCTATGAAGTCTCTAAAACAACTGAGATAGATGTCTGGACAAACCTCACAACATTCTAATGAACTAATAAAATAATTGAAAGCAATGAAACTGAGTCCTCCGGAATGCAAGAAGGCTCACCAACTGACTCTGGAGTGCTCACTGGATCAACGATGCACTGGATGTCGATCCTAGTTACCTATGTCTGCATCATAATAAGATGCAGACCAACTAGAATTAGTACATTAAATGTACGAGTAAGCGAGTTGGAATCCTAAACACAACAAAGGCATGGAAAGAATCTGAAGAACTTACCTGGCTCAACTCAACTCAACATAACTGAACTCATTTCAATAGAAAGCATCTTAAAACAAGTGTAGTACAAAGAAAAGTTGTTTAAAACATGATGCCAACTCTGTGTGTATGCAAAGATACATATAACTCTGAAATGTATGTAACTATGTATATAAGAATACAATTACTTCTATGGGAGTTTCTCTAACCGATAGCCATCGCATAAGAGCTACTGTGATGATACAACATTTTGTCTCACGCTGTCAGGGTCGTCCTATACCTTGTCGGGGGTATAGAACTTGAATTACTAAGTGGATCCACTACTATATGCTAAAAAGCACTAAAGGAATCATCTAAACAGTATGACCCTTTTCTACCATGATGGCTACATGGTTTATGGGGGCTGTGAGTTGTCTGAACTCTCTCCCATATCGGTGCTCAATACTACTCCCAAAAATATGATATTAGCTCTTATTTTTAAAATATACTTTTTCTTATAATTTGAGATTAGTGCTCAAAAACATAGCTCAAAGGCTATCTTGGAAATCAAAGTTTCCTCTCTTGCTTCATTTAGAAAGCGATTACTCTTTTCTAAAAATTAGCCCAAAGGCTCTTTGGAAATCGAGGTTTCCTTTTTTGTTTTAATGTGCAAACATTTTAAACCCTTTGGAAATATATGGTCCCCATATACTTTTGAAAAAATAAACTTCAAACTTTACTCTGTAATCTTTACTCAACTTGAACTTTAAGTCTTAAAACAAAGTTAAAACATTTTGAAAAGACTTTTTGAAAACTTAAAAAACTTCTCTTGACTTGCTTCTTAACTTCTAACTTGGCTCTTAACTTTTTCCTTCAATTGAATTATGGATTCAAGGATTGTGATTTGTGATAGGAAAGATCTCATGATGTTTAGAAATGATTTTAGATAGCTAAGCATGAGAAAAGATCAAGAAATCACTGTTTGAGGATGGGTCGGCGATGTGGAGAAGTATTTAAATTTTTGGTTTGAAAACAACTTTTGAGGTAGAACGGTCTGTGACCTCTCCGTGACGCAAAATGATTTCCCAAATATGGAGAATAGGTCCGCGATGCGGAGGCACTGCCCAGATTTGTCTGACAAAATTTCTTTTTCATTTTTCAGCTCTAAACCATCTAAAATCCATTGGTTATTTCCCCAAACACTTAGAATCATCTTTACCCTCAACTAACATCAGATTCTACTCAAAAACACAACTAAAAATGTGAATCAATCTCAAGAAAACTCCAACAACACAACCCACGAGGATTTGAATGAACTTCATCAAGAACTCAAGGGATTTACTTTCAAATCAATATACTTTGCTAAGATTCAATCAAGCTGGGCATGTGGGTGAACTAACCCAATGCTATGTGATTTCACATACCTTGTACGGATCACCCTCGACGGAATCCACAAGCTAAACTCGACGATCTTGACGAATCTTGCTTCTCTTCTCCTTTCTCCTCTTCTTTTATCTTTTCTCCAATCCCTAGTGTATTTTTGTAAAAGCGTAGACTGATCTAATTCTTATTAGACCGTAAATTAATTACCAAAAACGAAATAAAATAATTTGGCAAGAAAAAGACCAAACTACCCTTTCAAAATTCGGATTGGACTTTCCTTATTCCAACAGCTCAACTTCCAAAGGGCATAACTCACTCATACGAACTCGGAATCACGCAAACTTAGCGGCGTTGGAAAGATCATTTCAAGAAATTTCCTACCATATCTAGAAGTACCTGTAACTCATCCTGAGCTAGAAGTTATGGCTGTTTGAAGTTGGCCAAAACTCAACTTATTCTAATTTAACAAAATTTCGAGATTTTCATTCTTTCCAGAAATGATTATTTCCAATTATTAGCTTCTTCCTAGATGTTACATGCACCCTTTTGGCAGCCTTTCAAAATAGTTTATTGGAGCAATGGGCATAGAAAAACTCATGTCAAATTTTTGGTAAAAGTTTATAACTCATAGAACCAAAGTTATTTTTGTTTCATGAGTTATATATAATTTAAATAATAAAAAGGGAAGAAATTTTAGAAATCTATTGTCAGTTATAGTAATAAGTACAGATAAGCATATACAATTATGTTTATCTTATATTGGACTACATGCAATTTTATTTTATTGGTAGATTAACTAAATAAAAGAGTCACACTATTACTATCACTAACTTAGGTTGTGACTCGTGACTTGAATGTTAAATAACTATAATATCACTAACTTAGGTTGTGACTTTTTTGATGAATTGTGACTTTTCCGATGAATTGTGACTTTTCCGATAAGTTGTGACATGTTTCAAAGGATCATGATTTTTCGATGAGTTGTGACTTTTCCAAATATTTGTGACTTTTTCAATAAGTTGTGACTTTTTCAAAGGGTTGTGACTTCTCGGAAAGGTCATGACTTTTCAGATAAGACACAAAAAACACTTGTTAATACTACCCTTTGTTGACTATAAATAGAGGGGTTTTCAACCACAATTTTTTTAAATCTTCTACTCTTCTTTTTCTTGCATTCTAAAATTTTTGTGTGATTTATTGTCCTTGAGTAGTTCGAAGCTAAGCGTAATGTGAGGTACCACTATTCTGATGAAGTAAATCGTTATATCCTAAGAGGGTAATATTCCATAACCTCGACTACTTGAGGAAAATAATTTTGATGATATAATAATTATTTTTTTGCTTAATATATACATTTGTATGTAATGTTCCAATATATAAAGTTAACATGATGTAGTCTAAATTCATTTGTTTTTATTAACAGCCTCTCTTGTGATGTAGATATATGATTCTGAATATCTTTTTCCAAAATTTAGAGAATTTTCACAATTTGTTTTTTCATGCTCAAGACAAAAGAATATCAATGCTACTTATGTGATTTAGATTGTCAAGAGTTTGCTTTAAAATAGTTATTACCATATAAGCATTGCCCTTTTGTTTTACTTGTTTACTATTTGTTAATATTTTAGTATTTTAGACGAAGAAAAGTCCATATAACTTATAATAACGTCAGTTGATGTTTGTATTAGTTTAATTTTTATTATTTATTTAATAGCTAATTTTTATGAGATAAATCATTAATGCAAATATATATTTACATTTGGGCAGGTATTTGTATTTAAATTGAAGTATTATATATGTCACAAATGTATTATCAAGTTAATAAGATCTTCTAGCTTCAAAAATATATTATTTTAAAATGTTCCAAGTTCTTTTTAAAAAAAAAAAAAAAAAAGCTCACAACAAATGTAGGAGTATGTGAATATATATGAATCATTTAAAATTCATCATTTACAAAATAAATTTTATATTCAGTAATATTGAATAAACATTTCCATTTTGTCACTACACCAAATTAAAATCAAATTACTATAAAAATAGTAACACTAATTAAAAGTACTATTTATTTATGTAAGTATAAAATTTATTAGAAATTCAGCTACTGCACATTAATTCTTTAGTTATAACATTATAAATTCTCTTAGCTATTACTAATTATCGCAAACGTTATTCACACTCTTTTACATTCTTATTTATAATATTATGAATTCCATTGTTATTATATTAATTATTTCTATCTTTCATCTTTCCTTATATTAACTTTTAACCAATAATTTTTCATATTATTATACCGCCCTATATATGTGATAACACGGAGTTGTTATTTTTCCTTTGACAAATCTTGCTTGGTTGAATAAATTGAAAATCATTTACAAGTATATGAATTATATTTGTTGGGTGTAAGATGAACAAGTGATTGTAATATATGATTTCTAGTGGATGAAATTAGAATTTTCACTAAGAGAATTCAATATATATATATATATATATATATATATATATACACACACACACACTCTCTCTCTATCTTAAAAGCATGAACTCCTAAATTGAATGTTGAATTACTATAATATCCCCAATTAAAAATACTCAATTTATTTTATTTATTAATTTAATTATTTGTATTATATTAAATGTAGATACCCTTTCATATTAAAGGGTTGTGATTTTCTCAAAGAGATGTGACTTTTTCAAAGGGTTGCGACTTTTTTGAAGGGTTTTGACATTTTTGATGATTTGTGACTTTTACGAAGGTTGTGATTTTTTTTCAAAGGGTTGTGACTTTTCCGAAGGGTTGACCCTTTTCCGATGAATTGTGACTTTTGCAAAAGGTTGTGATTTTTCCAATGAGCAGTGACTTTTTCGAAATGTTGTAACTTTTCTGATAAGGAACAATTAACACATATTAATACTACTATTTGTTCGCTATAAATAGAGGGTTTCCTCTCACTTTTAAACTACGATTTTTTACATTTTTCTACTCTTTTTCTTCATATAAAGTCTCATGGGTATTTGCAACAGTTGATTAAGTTCAAAATTTAACGAAATTTGAGGTACCACATAAGAAAGAGTTGGTGAACAAATTGTAGCACATAATTCATAAATTCACACTCGTATTTGTTATTACGATTTCCATGAGTTCACAGTGAAGAAATGTTGTGGGAAATACAATAACAATAAACAAATGTGAATAAACTCACATGATTTGGGTAAGATATTTCTTCTTTGGTTTTTTAGTTTTTATTTTTTTACCCTTAAATGAAGCAACTTCTTTCTGAGTTTGCTAAAACAACGGGCATCAACGTAGTCCATTGAATCATTAGTTTTGATGTTAAACCCCCTATTTCAAAAATAGATTTTCACTTTTATTTATACTATGATAATATAGACAAGATAATAATTATTTTTTAATATATTTGTAAGTAAAAATGAACAAAGAAAGTAAAGTGTTGGTGACAAGAGATTTTAATCAAATGGAACTCTACAGTAAATATAGCATGAACATATATTTTCGTCTTCCTTCTTCATTGGCTATGTATCGTTCCATATATTTTTTTTTCCCTATTATTTTGTGTTCAATTTAATTTGAGGAAATTTTATGTCACAAGATATACTCCTTGTTAGCTATGTAAAAATACATAAGAAAATAGTGATTGATCATAAAATAATCTTATATCAAATTGAAGATTCTATAAAAAAAATACTTTAAATTTTATTCAACTATTAATCTTTATTATTGAAAAAGCTTAATATTTTATATCACAATACAAGTTCTATAAGATACTAGATACTTTCATTAGACAACAACTATATGATACGTATGCGGCAGGAAAAAGGAGAAGACTACAATTCTACAAAGATAAGGTAGAAACTTAAAGAAAAAAAATGTTTTTCACCAAAGGTGATTTTTTCATATATTAAAATTAAATTATGCTACTGATATATATATATATATATATATATATATATATCTAAAACAAAGAGTTGGTCAAGCTAAATATTTTACATACACTCAAACCTCAATTTAACCATCATTCGTTATAACAATAAACTACTTTTTTTTTTGTAGAATTACCTCTCTATGATAGTCTTACTCAAATACTAATTGGTAAAAGATAGATTACGTATAAAGATAAAATATTGAAATATTTATGGTAATCATTATTAGTGTCATGCACATACTAAATTTTAAGTAAGAATATTTAAGAGAAAAAATATACTTAAATGGTGTCCATCATTTATGTTCATAACCTCAAGAGGAAAAACTATTGGTGAAATTTTTTTATTGATATTTTTAAAAAAAAAAAATGTTGGTTAGATTTGTTTACAGAATTGTGTGAAGGAAATAATAATACTACTAAAGAAATGTCACATTCTCCCATATTTAAACTTTAAATGTATTTTGAAATGTTTCAATAATATCTTGTCATTTTGATCTCAAAATGCAAGTAACTCTATGACAATCTGTATTAATCATTTAAAAGCACTTGTCCTATGTTCTTTAAATTATAATTATTTACTAAAAAGCTTTAATTTAGTTATTAATTCATTTTAATAAATTGTATACTATATATACAATACACACGTGCAACGCACATGCCGTTAAACTAGTATATATATATATATAAACAAACAATAAAGTCAAGTAAACAGTTTAATTTTCAAGAAATAGGCTACAAATTGACACCCCTTGAATAAAACTGGATCCATTACGGGTGAGAGAGTCTTTGAGCTCGTGACATTTTGATCTTACCAATAAATAAGATTTTATATGAACCAAGCTTTTTTTAAAAAAGACAAACACAACAAGGAGGGATAAAGTAAAGAATTCATACCAATCTTCCTCGAGAAAGAAAAATTAGAGAGTTACAAAGGCAGGAGTAAAGTTATTTCTTGGAAGGAAAAACCATTCGAGAGCCTGATCTAGCAAAAAATTGTTGACAATCAGATGGAAAAATGTCTCTAAGATGACATCGAGTTCTTCAACAGACATGAAGGATTGCAAGATAGTTGAAGACCTACTTAGTTCTTTCGGTGATGTTAAGGAGAGAATTTTAGATATGCAACCTTTAGGAATAAATGGGAAGCAATCCATTGGAAAGAATCAAAAGATTAAAGTTGTTGAATTTGTGTATTGTGTATAAATAAATAAAATCAGCCAAACTTCTAATAAGTTTCTCAAATACCAAAAATCCAAACCATTTCTTAACAACTAAAAAACCGTCAATACAGAGTACATTTAAATCAAATTAAAGAAATAAAAATGGTAACTATATATGAAATTGATACCCCAATCAAAATTGTATGTTAACATGAGATCGTTGTAGGACCCGCCCAAGATTGGGCAAGTCCACCTCACTCTTGGACAACTCCCTTGCCCCCTAACCAAGCTCAGCTTCTATCAAAAAAGACTAAAATAGTTTGCTTAAACTAAAAGTACATTAGTTTGACATACTGAAGAGACTTTATTGCACCAATGTATTCATAAGACAATTTTGAAAATGAGATCAAACATAAGGTACTTGTACTAATTGAACCAACATTCAGCTAATGTAAATATGACACAATGAATCAGATCTCACACGTTTCTTGCTAATGTTGAACAAATAAAAATGTTGCCAATTGTATAATGAGTTTTCAAAATAGTACATATTCGCATGATATGACACAAGTCCTACAACACGGTCCAAATGAGTGAGAGAGACTCATGTATTGGCGTAGAAAAATAAATTTTGTCTTCTTTATTCTGGTCGAAACTCTACTCCTTCAATTAAGAGGTCGCCATTCCCAAAGCGATTCCTAATCTCCAGTAGTCGTGCTTCAACATCTCTTTCTTCCCCTACATCATTAAAAAACTTCCCCATTTCTATTTCCATCCATCCATCAACTCTTCTTTGAATATTAGGATAACCAGTTCTCCTACGTTTTCGTCTTACCTCAGTCTGACGATTGGCAAATACAACGACTGAATTACCAATTGCAATATCATCATATACATTTGGATCTAATTTGAACACAAGATACATAATGTATGTTGTTCTCTATGACAACATTTGACTTGCAATTTTGCTACGGATATAAAGTGAGCCAAGACCCCGTAAATAAGCCACTTTTGAGAATCTGCACAAATAATCACTTTTCTTAATGTATATAGTTCATTTAAATGGCTATGAATGCATGTTTTGTTAATGAAGAAATGATTGGTAATATCTTAGATAATATCATTTCAATAATTATTATTTATTTTCATTAATATTCTCATCTTCTACTTCACAATCAGTCTTCTTTTGCAACCAATGCTGAAAGATTATATTGCTCGAACTCAAAGTAAGGAAATAGTTTAACTAGAGCATGTACATCTTGGGAATACGAGCTATACCAAAACAAAAATCAGGATGTTGTAGTCAATATTCAAAGGCCTTCCTCAACTTGAGATCAGAGGAGACAATATATACGCTAGATGCCAACATCGAAAAGCACCAACTTTCTTATGGAGAATGAAAATATCAAGCCAAGAAGCCACTAGACCTGATGCACTCAGATGTGATTGAACCGGTAAAGAAGCCTTCTATCAGTAGTTAAAACATGGTAAGATTCATTGACGACTTCTAAAGGAACACATTTAATTCTTAAAATTTTAAGTATTTGAGAAGTTTAAAGAGTTTCAACATACTATGGAGAATGATATCGAAAGGAAAATAATTTTTTTATGTATGATCAATGGGGGAGAATACACATTAATGACTACATTAAAGTAAGATGAAAACTAGATAATTGACTTTCCCAAATATGCCAAAACAAAATGGGATTCATCTCACCATTAGAGAAACTCAAGAAGATGATACATATGGTACATCACTTTCAAGTACTTATATGGGTGTTTTATATGTTCATGAAAGATTATATCTTTAGCAAATTTTTAAAAAAAAAACTATTTTTTGCATATTTATTTGTTACGATGAACAAGAAAAGGATAAAGTTGTTGTGAGTTGTGACCCAATCACCAATTGAACATATGTTTAAAGAATTATTGTATTTTATGAATCATAAACATGGGTTTTCAAAGAATTTTCCTACCATACTCAAAATCACTTGAGCAAAAATTGCAAGAAAAGCTCAATTAATGAAAAAGAACATGGGAACATGGTAGAAAAATTATCCAACAAGCAAGAGGAAAACCTAAATCACCTGCACCAGAGCTATCTTCATACTCACAAAAAAAGAAGTACATGGAAAATTAGAGACTTTGATACTCGAAACGTGTTGCATGAAGAAGTCCAAGAAGCACCAGAAGAAAAACTCAAGAAGTCTACATGACCGAAATGTCAAAACACCATATATATGAATGCACCATCATCAATAGTGAATACCATCTTTGAAGAATATAAAAAAAGTAGTGACTGGAGAAGTTAAAAGGAGGATGAGGTTCATTATATGCGTAGAAATCAAAATGATTGCAAAATCTCAAGGATCGCTCAAAATAGATGCAAAGAATAAATTAAGTTGGTATTGAGAGGAAGTATTAAAAATTCATTACTAACCTAATTAATATCTAAATATTTCAGAAAAGAATCTAGAAGATCCAATACTTATGGATAATTGAGTGAACAACTCTAGAATGAGAGCTCTATAGTGTAAAGTCAAACATTCTACAAATAAGTGGAAGGTGTACTCAAATAAAGAGTGTGTGCTTGTACACACCTATAAATAGAGGTATTAATTTGAGTAGTATGTGTACTCAAATAAAGATTGTGTTCTTGTAGACGTGTGATTTTCTACCCTATATTATTTTTATATTGTTTTTAGCATTTAATAATTCTTTTAGGCTTAATCTTTATTTTTTAACTTTTATTTTATTTTAAGTAGATTTTACTTGGTCCATACCACTACTCTGGGCACTCTTCAGAGCTATTACTCCAAGTTAAGGCCTCAATCATAAATCAAATTGCTCTAATATCAATTATTATATATTGAATAAGACAACTAAACCCTAAAAGTAGTCTATTAGGATGGGAGAGAACACTCAATTCTATAAACCCCTTAATATTTTTCTTTTTAAATGATAAGGGTAAATTTGCATATAACAAAGATGGTGAGATTCCTTGCAGTTCAAAAAAGTTAGTTCGCACCAGTGAAGGGAGATATCTTTACTAGGAAGCTTTTGAAGTGCATTCAATTAGGCTCTGACTTTACGGTCGCTAGAGAAAAAACCTAAATTTTGCAAGTAATGGATGTTGATCTTATTACCTAAGTTTTCATCATAAATATCATCTTGCTAAGTATACATGTACGTACTTGATATTGATTCAGCATTTCCCTGAAAAAGACATCTTGATTCACTGAAGTATATTATTGATTTTATTATTTAGTTGTTCTAGTTGGAAGTTAGAGCATTGTGTTGCAATAAATAGCTATAATAGTTGATTTGATATAAACACTAATATTTACAAGTAAATATATTTTTTGTCGTAATGGGTTGACTCATTACATATACATTTTGTTCATACTTTTTTTCCAGAACCCTTTTTATCTTGGTTGGCCAGTTTCAAGCTCAAATATAGAAGGGTTTAGGGTATGAATCCTCATAATACAAATATTGTTCGGTGTTCTCACCTCATAATTCTATCGTTGAAAGTATGAGGAACATAAATCCCTTATAAAGTCTACTATGTTTTCATAACGTCTGAGCTAATTTGAACGCACTTAAACTTCACTATTACAACTTTGGGTCGGGGGGAGGGGGGGGTGGGGGGTTATAGTAAGACCTATCAAATACATATAAATTGAACAAGTTAATATAACGTAAAATTTGGAAACAAGATTAACATAAATCACTAATGAAGTCGTAGAGTTTTTTAATGACCATAATGTAAGAGCCAACTTAAGCACACTTCAAGGTCATAATAGAGTTACAACTTTGGTAGAACCAAACAATTATGGCTTGAATTCCGCATTAAAATTAAGAAACTAAATCATTAAGTATAAATAATATATCGAAAACCAAGAAAGGAAAAATAATTATAGTTCAAAAGCCATAAAAACTTAAAATTCAGATCCGCCTCTTACGTCACTTTACACTCAAATGAGTACGCATTTTTCTTACTCCTTGCTTGATCACACACTCTTTATTTGAGTACACATAAAACTCTAACAACCTGTATTTATAGGTGGTTATGGAAGGATCTAGTGAATAATATATTTAAGAACTACACCTTTCACTTTTTTATAAAATTTCACTTTCTAGAATGTTTTTAGGTTTGCATTAAGGACCTCTCATTATAGAGATGGTCCTTCAATGCTCTATATAAGTCCTAAATATTCTATGTTCTTCTTTCAATTATTGTAGATATTAAGTTTGATGATTTTTTAACACTTCCCCTCAACACCAATTTATTTTATACTTAGCATTCATTTTGAGTGATCCATTGTACCTCTTTTTTCCTCTAAACTTCTCCACTCACTACTCTTTGAAGCATCTTCAATATAGTAATTTCCTTGATCTGGAAAACTCTGCTAAGGTTACATCTATAAACTTGGTGTTTGGGTGTTTCAGTCGTAGACCTCCTTAGTTGTGGTTGTGGTGCTTATTTGACTTCTTTTTGCAACATGATAGAAGTTTCCTTTAAAATTCTCCACTCAATACTCTTTAAGCATATTCAATGAAGTAATTTCCTTGATCTGGAAAACCTCTGCTAAGGTTGCATCTATAACTTGGTGTTTGGGTGTTTCTATCATGTAGACCTCCTTAGTTGCGGTTGTGGTGCTTCTTTGACTTCGTTTTGCAACATGATAGAAGTTTCCTTTATACTTCTCCACTCACTACAATATGAAGCATCTTCATTGTAGTAATTTTCTTGATTTGGAAAACCTCTGCTAAGGTTGCATCTATAGACTTGATGTTTGGGTGTTTCAATCGTGTAGGCCTCCTTAGTTGCGGGTTTGGTGCTTCTTTGACTTCTTTATGCAACAGGACAGAAGTTTCACAAGCTCCTATTTTTGCGGCGATACCCCTTGAGTAGGTGATTGGGGTTTTCCCCTCGCCTCATGGTTAGTTTCTATCTTGTCCCCTCATTTTTCTTCTTTAAGTTTATCTTGCATCTTTCACTCAAGTGCTGTTAATTCTAGTAAGGAAACCTCTTTGGACCACCATGCAAATGCTTCATCAACTACCATATTTCTATACACTTGCGTCTGATTTGTGGTAGGGCCACAACAACTTTGTCCCTATATTTGTTCATCATAACTAATAATGATGCAACAAACAACATTTTTATACAACTTGTTGTAGAGATGAACTAGCACTAGCACATATGACACACATACAATCTCTCAAAAGTGACTTAAAGTAGGTATCTTCTTTTATTTTATTTTTTTGAATGGTGAGATAAATCGTAATCACCATGGCATCCTCTTCATTATGAGGAAACCAATCTTCATGCATTATTCAAAAAATCTTGCTCCTACATGCAAACTATGAATGTTTGAGTAGTGAAATCACTACAAATGAGAGAGATGAAACTTTTTGGAATTCTTGGAGTCATGCCTTCGAGGATTGATACCAACAGTGGTGTTAGAACTATTGATGTAGAGAATGTGGTGATTATTGAGGAGGATATAAGGTATGTGTCTAATTTGAATTCTATGGCAGATTCAAAATTTAAATCGTATGAGTTTAATCTTTTAAGATTCTTAGCGTTAAATCTATTATATTTTTAAAATTATGGGTTCATGTCCATTATTAATTGCAACTTTATTAAATTGCTACACATAAATTTATGTTTCACGTTTAAAGTTGAGTTCAATTGAACCCCTACCTATAGGGGTACATCCTACCTTGTACTAATCCCCTTTGTTAGAAATTACTGTCCATGTACAACACCCCATTTTATTGTTGCATATTTGGGAATTTTAATTATCGCCTTAGCATCTTCTCTTAAGGTAGTGATTGAAATCATATGACGTGTTCACCCCCATTTATCATACAAAGATATTTCGTTCTTCTACCAATAGCATTCTCACATACTTTAGACTTATCCTTTAAGAATTAAATCCACACATACCTTGAAAACTCATTAATGAATGTTACCATATATCAATAGCCACTAATAGAAGGTTGCTCCAGTGGCTTATTCTATAGGAAAGTTGATGTGCGTTTTCATATTGACATACAATATATATAATGTCTCCTCTAATCTCATGGGAAAGATTTTTAAATTTTGACTGTAGCATCATGATTTTTGATTTGTTGTAGCTCAAGTATCCAAGATGTGGCTGTCATTGATGAGTTGTTTCATTACTTTGAGTGTTCTTCATAAATGTTGTCTCGGCTACCATTACGTATATTAACTACCTCCATGATATGAAAGTTTATACCTTTAAATTTTTTATCTAATTTTACGTCATTTGATACAAATACAACATAGTTTCCTAACGCTGTTAGTTGCAACACAAATAATAAGTTCTTCAAAACCGAAAAATGGTAGATATTTTGAAGTTGAGTTTTGTGCTATGATGAGACATAAACTCCGTCTTTCCAATATGATTTATTGACATTAAAGAACTATTTGTTGTCACCTCTACTTGACCGCCTTTATATTCACTCATGTTGATAAGCTTTTTCTCATCAGTGGTCATGTGATTAGAGCATCCTTAATCAACAATCCAATTATTTGCACAATCGAGCAATTGCTCACTTATAGTTACACAATCAAGCTTCCTATCATTGTCAGAGTGAAATGTGATGAGTTGTTCTTGTTGATTCCTTACTTTCTTCAACTACATAAGAGGTCTCGAAACCCCAAGCTTATTTTCCATCTTATTTCTAGTTTTGGTAAATGTGGCTATGTTACCTTCATTTTTCTTGTAATAACAATCTCATGCGTAGGGTTCTTTTTCTTTAATTTAGAACTTGTCCCATTGTCAAATGTTGAAACCTTGGTTTGCCTTCTGTTTGGCTCACTTGATTCTTCTGGTCCCCCCCACCCGTAATCTTCTCTCTAAAACCATTTTCGATAGCCTTGTTGTTTGCTCAAGATTGCATTACTAAGCATGGGCAAGCTTTATTTGATAATGCAAGTTAGTGTTTATATTCTCAGTATACATAACGTACACTCTAATTTAAAAAAAAAAAAAACATTCCTTTAATCAATACAAACGAATAGATAATTTTTTTAATAACCAAGAAAATCAACAAATCTTTGAATAAATGAGCAAAAAGAGAGAAATAAAGAGTGTATTTCATAAACATTTATAAGAAGGTGCGGGGAAGTTAAAGATTAAATTAAGAAAACTAAAAGATATAAACCTGGAATTGGGGTGTTTCTTCCATTGCCAAAAGTATGTTTTCGCACACTCCAAAATCATAAGCTCTCTCAATGATATCATAACACACTTCTTCCCGTTATGTTTATCGAGAAAAAAACTCTGAGAAAAATAAATTTAATCAAGATGTGTCATGTTGTATCTACGATTAGATTAATCAAAACAAACATTATATATAAAATAACAGGAAAAAAAACTTTAATCAATGTTCACAATGTGTCGTGTTGTATTTATAATTTGATTAATCAAAACAAATAGTATATATAAAATAACAATATGATACAATTTGATAGCTCATAACTACCAAAAAATCAATTTGTTCAATTTTACAAATAATCTAAATTTTGAAGCGTGAAACACAATAAAACATGTTTTATTAGATATTTTTAGTGGCAATAACTACACAAGAGAAGTACAAAAAAAAAAAAAGATATAGCGGGTGACTAATAGATAGGATCAAGATCTTAAGAACTAAATTAAGAATTTCAGTAAAGATAAAAACACTAGGTAATTTCTTCCTACTTACTTGAGTTGCAGAGTTACATGGTATATGAAGGGAGCTAAAGGATATCAAAAAAGTTGATTGAATCCTGTTGCTCGAAAATACACTTACGCAAACAGGGTTAAATAATTTTTTAAAATTATAGATGAACAGTTTAATCCATAATTCTAGTTTAGTAGCAGAAGGGGTTCAAAGATTGCTTTAGATTACGAATTTAAATCCTAGGTGTGACACCTATAATCTTTTTTAATTCCCTTATACAAATTTCTACCTACACCCTTTTTGGTACTTTTGTTGGTAAGAAGAGCTAGTTTCATATGAATCCAATTATTTCAATTCATATCGACGAGAGGAAATTATTAGGATGGTAAGCACCCCTTACATCAACACTAATTTTGTGGGTTCATGTTATCAAGGGAACCAAAAAGACATGGAAACTCTCGGGGAGGGGTAAAAAATACTTCTATATATAGCAGAACATAATATTTGTGTAAAAATTCATGATAAATACAACAAATAATAGATATTAACCCAAAACTTTAAAAATAAATGGATTTATTAAAATCCTTTTTAAAATCGAATACATTAACCTTAAATCATAAATTCACCTTTGGTGAGAGGTAGCATACACAAAAACTGACTCAAACACCACTGTTTGAAAACAAATAAGCATAAAAAATAACCTAATCAAAATGAAATTTTACCAGTTTGCCTCCATCTTAGAGAATGGCAGAATCACATAGACTAAAAAAGAGCTCTCTTTTGGTGTTGCAAACAGGAGAAAACTCTGATCTATCAACTATTTCTTGATAATCGAAGGGCAAAAATCTTCCCCAAATTAGATCTGATTCTACAGCACGTTTGAATTCTTTTGACAATGTTGTTGATTTTACAGCATCAGAAGGAGTTGTTTTTGAAATTATTTCAAAAATGCATCCTTCTGGCAGCCTTTCGAAATAGTTTATTGGAGCAATGGGCATAGAAAAACTCATGTCAAATTTTTTCTAAAAGTTTATAACTCATAGAACCAAAGTTATTTTTGTTTCATGAGTTATGTATAATTTAAATAATCAAAAGGGAAGAAGTTTTAGAAATCTACTGTCAGTTATAGTAATAAGTACAGATAAGCATATACAATTATGTTTATTTTATATTTGACTACATGCAATTTTATTTTATTGGTAGATTAACTAAATAAAAGAGTCAAACTAATATATATATACCCCACCCCCAACAAAATAAAGTGCTATTGTCCTTATATATATATAACGTTAAAAACATGAACTCATGACTTGAATGTTAAATAACTATAATATCTCTAACTTAGCTTGTGACTTTTTCAAATGGTTATGATTTTTCGGTGAGTTGTGACTTTTCCAAATGTTTGTGACTTTTTCAATAAGTTGTGACTTTTCCAAAGGATTGTGACTTCTCAAAAAGATCATGACTTCTCAGATAAGACACAAAAAATATTTGTTCATACTACCATTTGTTGACTATAAATAGCACAATTTTTTTTAATCTTCTACTCTTCTTTTTCTTGCATTCTAAAATTTTTGTGTGATTTATTGTCGCTGAGTAGTTCGAAGCTTAGCGTAATATGAGGTACACTATTCTGATGAAGTAAATCATTATATCCTAAGAGGGTAATATTCCATAACCTCGAGCACTTAAGAAAAATAATTTTGATGATATAATAATTATTTTTTTGATTAACATATACATTAGTATGTAATGTTCCAATATATGAAGTTAACATGATGTAGTCTAAATTTATTTGTTTTTATCAACAACTTCTCTTGTGATGTAAATATATGCTTTTGAATATCTTTTTCCAAAATTTAGAGAATTTTCACGATTTTTTTTTCATACTCAAGACAAAAGAATATCAATGTTGCTTATGTGATTTAGATTGTCAGGAAGTTTGCTTTAAAATAGTTATTACTATATAAGCATTGCCGTTTTGTTTTACTTGTTTACCAAAAAGTCCATATCACTTGTAATAACGCCAGTTGATGTTTGTATTAGTTTAATTTTTATTATTTATTTAATAGCTAATTTTTATGAGATAAATCATTAATGCAAATATATATTTACATTTGGGCAGGTATTTGTATTTAAATTGAAGTATTATATATGTCACAAATGTATTATCAAGTTAACAAGATCTTCTAACTTCAAAAATATATTATTTTAAAATGTTCCGAGTTCTTTTTTTAAATAAAAAAAATTCACGACAAATGTAGAAGTATGTGAATATATATGAATCATTTAAAATCCATCATTTACAAAATAAATTTTATATTCAGTAATATGGAATAAATATTTTCATTTGTCCCTACACTAAATTAAAATCAAATAACTATAAAAATAGTAAAACTGGTTAAAAGTCCTATTTATTTATGTAAGTATAAAATTTATTAGAAATTCAGCTACTGCACATTAATTCTTTAGTTATAACATTATAAATTCTCTTAGTTACTACTAATTATTGCAAACGGTATTCACACTCTTTTACATTCTTATTTATAATATTATGAATTCCATTGTTATTATATTAATTATTTCTAGCTTTCATCTTTCATTATATTAACTTTTAACCAATAATTTTTCATATTATTATAACGCCCCATATATGTGTGATAACATGGAGTTGTTAATTTTCCTATGATGAATCTTGCAATAAATTGAAAATCATTTACAAGTATATGAACTATATCTTTATTGGGTGTAAGATGAACAAGTGATTATATATATGATTTCACAGATAGAATATATTTTTTAATTTTAATTTTTAGTTTTTTTGGTAAAAAAATGAAACATTTCTCAATTAACTATAGACAGACAGATAACTATCTTTGATTTATATACATAGGCAATCGAGAAGTCACATATGAGAGCCAACAACAAGAACATCATCTCTTATGTTGTAACTTATAAAATAAAAATTAATATACAAAAATAGTTCTGAAAGATAAAATGTAGTTGTTCTCTTCACATGTCATATGACATCTAAACTGTTTAATGTGGAATACACGTGCATAGCACATCTGGTTAGACGACAAAAACAAATATACGACAAATATAGTCTATAAAGTAATATTAGTGAGAAATAATAAATTGCATGATTCAACCTCATCAAAATGAAATAAATATATACATTATTGCATTTAACTAATAAAATTTTTCATTCATCATCTTCATAGGTTCGTGTGAAAAAGATATATATATATGTATATATGACGATACACATTGAACATTCACAAATAAATTTGCAATATTATTTTGTGTTAAGCAATTTATTCAAATCTTCACTTAAATAAGCAATACTATTTACTATAACATATATTTTCTGAATTGGTAATCACGTGCAACACACGTGTCAAAAAACTAGTATTATTATAAGTGGGAAGATTTAAAATTCAAAGTTGAATTATGAAAATGTCCTTCACTTATTTTTCAATTAAAATTAAAATCAATAATGACAATTAAATTAGATAAAATACATGGCTAGATGTTACAACTTATCATTTTCTACTTCTTAATGACTTTAATTGTTAATTTCTTTTATTATGCTTATTTTCATTTTTATCCTTTAATTTACTTAACACACACACACACACACACACACACACATATATATATATATATATGTAGTAAAACCTCACTAATTCAGTAAATTAATAATCTCTCTAAGATAATATTTTTCTCTGGTCCCAACTTAGAGCAATGGAAAAAATCATTCATTTCGATAAGATGATATATTTTCAGAAAACTCATGTATAAATATATGGTCTCATTAATATTATAAATTAATAATTCTTTAAAAGTACAAATATATCTAAGTCAATATAGTGAAATATGATTCTATTGTGTTTTATTTTTTGTTAAAATTTAAATTTAGTCAAAACCCATCTCTAACTTTTCTTATTGCATCCAAAACTTCTGGTGATGTCTTTTCAAACTGCATCATAAAATTTTGAAGTGTTCTAGATGCAATAAGTGTTTTCTTACGCGTAACTTATTTCAAAAGTATTGCAGATCTTCAACTTCATCATCAACATTGTTTTATCAATGACATTCACAATTTCTTCTTAGCTCTAGGCTCTGAACGTGTAACATTATTTTAGACATGATAAGTGTTTTTCAAATTGTACCATAAATTTATTTTTATGTGAATTCAATAAATATGATACCTAAATTAGTAAAATACAATAAGTTTGATGTAATTAAAATTAACCTTCATTGAGTCTCAAAACACTCTTTAAATTATCGATTAAATAATACTTCTATAAAATAATAATATTTCATAGTACCACCTATATTAATTTAGTGAGATTTTACTATATCTATATCTATCTATCTATATTACCTGAAAAGATGAACTCATAACTTAAATGTTAAATTACTATAATACCCCTAACTTAGGTTGTGACTTTTTCGATGAGTTGTGACTTTTGTCACGACCCGAGCCTACACCCCCTGGACATGGACAACACTCGAGAACCATTGTTGGTCCCAAGCGAACCCTCATCCTGGCTGACTACAAGCGGAAGACTAACTTAAGCATACAAAGCTTAAAACAGAATAAAATTCATTGAAACTCAAATAATTAACTCAAAATATAATTGTATATTCAACTAGCCAAAACTAGGCAACTCAGGTGTTTAAAACACTTAACAAGATAAATGAACAGACTTCTGAAACTCTACTGTCTATCTATGAAACCTCTAACTGATAAGATGGAATTCAGAACAATACACACGACATCCTAACAACTGAAAGTAAATGAAATCCTTCGAAAGCAAGGAGGCTCACCATAACTAACTCGAACTACATGTGGTATCAACGAAGCGCCTGTGAATGACCCTGAATACCTGCATCTGCTTCATGAAACGATGCAGGCCAAATGGCTCAGTATGTGGAATGTACGAGCATGTAAGGGAAATTCTAAAATATAACATAATCTTGAACTTGATAAAAACGAATCATACTTACCTATTCTCAACTCACTCAACTAACTCAACTCAAAGATAAAATATTCGACTCAGTGAAATAAGGCTCAACTCAATAATAAGATATTCAACTCAATGAAATAACGCTCAATTCAATAATAACATACTCGACTCTTGGTACTCAAACTCGAGATACTCAATTCAATATAAAGCAACAATAAGAGATGCAATATATGGAAAGCTTTTAAAACAGTAGAAAGTCACTGAATGTATATAAGAATATAATATACTCAGTTTGTATGCAAGGATACAACATAAACTTTGTTTGTATATGAAAATAACAGTAAACTATGTGTATATAAAAATACAAATATCCCTGTGGGGGTTTCTCTAACTGACAACCATAACTTATAATTATATGATGATACAACATTTTGGCTCACACTGTTAGTGCTGTCCTATAGCTTGCCAAGGGTATAAAACCAAACTACTAAGTGTATCCAATAGTCTATGCTAAAAATCATCTAAAAAGTATGACCCTTTTCTACCCACATTGGCTACATGGTTTATGGGGGTTGTGAGTTGTCTGAACTCTCCCCCATATCGGTGCTCAACACTACTCCCAAAAATGTAACTAGCTCATATGTTTAAAAAGATAACTCTTTATGTGGTTTGAGATAATTACTCAAAAACTAGCCTAAAGGCTCTCTAGGAAATCAGTATTTCCTCTCTTGCTTAAATATGAAAGCATTTACTCTTCACTGAAAAATTAGCTCAAAGGCTCTGTTGGAAATCGATATTTCCTTTATTTTTTAAATGTGAAAACATTTACTCTTTGAGAATACATAGTCCCCATATACTCTTTTAAAGAAAAGATCTTCACTCTTTACTCTTTACTCAACTCAAAACTCAAGTCTTAAAATGAGTTTAAAGCATTTGCAAAAAACTTTTTAAAATAGAGTTTATGCCGAATTATGGACGTGAACAACTCAATTCAAGGTAAATAATAACAATAGATATAACTCAATACTTAGAACTAAAGAACTTCAATGATACTACTCATTTCAAGAACGCTCAACTCAGAGGGTTCATGCGGAATTATGAGCATGAACTACTCAACTCAAGCACTTAAAGATACTTCTCATCTCAAGACTACTCGACTTATAGGGTTCATGCAGAGTTATGAGCATGAACTACTCAACTCAAGGACTTCATGGTTAACATGTAATAGTCCATGATTAGGAATATAATCTCAAAAGGTTTATGAACTCAATACTCAAGACAAAGGACTTGAAGATACTACTCCTCTCAAAGATACTCAACTTATGGAGTTCATGCCGAATTTATAGGCATAAATGACTCGACTCAAGGGTCTACACAACGATATGGAACTCATTTATACGAGTCATCTTGTTCTCATACTTACTTCCTCAAGTTTATCTCAAATCAATAGTTTATCTCAAAGGATTCACAATTGAACTCAAAAGCTTTCTTAAACTCTACTCTTAACTCTCTCTTGAATGTGAATTATGAATTCAAGAGTTATGGTTCATGATATGAAGGATCTCGTGATGATAAATTAGACTCATGAAGACATTCTTCTCACTCTCATACTCACTTGCTTGAGTCTTGAAACAAGTTATTGTACAAGACTCCTAAAAAATACTCAAATGGACTTTCTCAAAATGTTCGAAAGAACTCTCAAGAGTTACCTTGAATTTGAATTATGAATTCAAGGTTTATGATTCATGTAATGAATGATTTCTAGGTGTTTATAAGTAATTTGGAGTGTTTAGAATCAAAAGGGAGTGAAGGTACACTTTTAAAGAACTCAAACGGAGCAACCGATTGCAAACAGGATGGGGCAGGCGACCCTGGCACACTAAGTGGCGCGAGGAGCCATCCTCAAAACTACAGAACATAATTTGGGGCACACTGTCTGGCGTGGCATGCCAGGCCCCAACCCAGAAAGCCCGGCGAATTTCTTTGCTCGTTTTCTCACCCTAATTCGCCTAGAATCGAATGATTTTTCCCTAATCACTTGCATTCAATTACTCAACATAAGTACACTCTAACCCACTCAATATAGCACTCAAAACACTCACTTTCATCTCAATAATTCATCAAAACCCCAAGAAAACAAGATTCAGAATGAACTTCAAGAACACTTATCAAGCCTTTAATCATTCAACTTCAAGAATGAAATTTGCATTGAAAGTAACACGATTGATGTGTGGGTGAACGAACCCAACACTATAGAAGCTTACATACCTATTAGTGATCAAACCCAAGGTGAAAATCCACAACAAAACTCAAACATTGATGAACGCCTTGATCCTCTCCTCTTTTCTCCTCTTCTCTCTTCTTTTCTCTTCTTGAACTCTCAACTAAAACCTAGGCGTATATTAGGATTATAAAACTGAAACTAATCAGATTAGACTCCTAAAACCTTACTAAAAATGAATAAAATCTGATTGGGTAAGAAAAAGACCAAAATACCCCTCACTATTTTCGGGTAACTTTCCTTAATTGGACAGCCTAACTTCAAAACGGCATATCTCACTCATCCCACCTCGAAACTTAGCAAACTCGGTGGCATTGGAAAGATAATTCAAAGCCCTTTCATTAGATATCTTGTAGGCCACTTAACTCATCCTATACTAAGAGTTATAGTAATTTGAAGTTGACCCAAAACTCATAACTTAAGCATAACTTGCAAATATTCAGATTTTGTTATTTCCAATACTACATCTAGTGACCTTAACACTGAAGAAATTTTAAATTCTTCGGTAAGATCCTACTCACAAGGAAGGATCGTTCGAGTCTTAGCTCAAAAAAGTTCCTGGGTGTTATAATATCTCCTTATTGGTATCATTCATCCTTAAATGACGACTAGACTGGGTATGGAATGGGGTTCCTCTTACCAAGGTCTAAGTCTAATGGTATGTTCTTACTATATTCAAGCTTAACCCAAATCCTTAGGTTTGGGTTCTATACCTCTCTATAGGGAATCTCATCCCAAAACTATTACTCTTTACCACCACACTAAGCCCATATCAAGAACCACCTAATGTTTAACAACTCCACATTCAAGCTTAGTACTTTAACAACTCCATGGACTCTTACTAACCAGCTCCTTAGGAACAAACTAAGGGCTCTCATTTAACTATTTCTCATAGTAAAACCTCATCCTCCTCATTTATAACCTTAGATGGAATTATCACACGATCACTATCACGATAATAATATCAACCTTTCTATTTCTAACATCACTCCATTACTAAAAGGACCTCTGAAAGGATATCTCCCATACTCTTTGGAACTCATTACTATCTTACTCTCAAACACTTGACTTTCTTTCTCATCTTATCATCCCCCCTCCCTTCCCCCCCCCCCCCCTCAGATCTAAAGCCGACACTTGAAGGCTATGGACCTATTCCACATAGATATCTCAATCGTGCTATCTTGGCACACATGGAAAATGATTAACTTAAGTGGAACCTCATCTGATTACATACCATCTTAGTACACCTCTTAATGCTCTTGTTACTCCTTTGACTTAGCTACACTTCACTGCCCTTATCTAAAGGTTAGGATCTCTCACTTCTACCACTCATATCTATTGCAACTAATCACCTCAATTCCTTACCTACTCTATGTCACGTCTTCTAGATCAAATCTCAAGATTAACATCATCACCCTTATGTTGTCATTCTTTTGATCATGACACTCATCTCAAATTCAAGCGTAATGTTCATTACTAAACCCGAATATCAATATGATTGCTCTCCTACTATACTATACCTCATTACTCGATCAGTTTTATAACCTTTTGAACATCATGACCCTCTCAGACAAATCATAAGCCTAACTTAGATCTATCACTTTATGAATACTCTGTGCTTCTATTCAACACATATATTTAGCCTCCTCTAACACTATGACACATCGACATCAACTATATTCTGGTTAAGATATACTCTAACTCATCATAACAAATAATTATTCCTCCTATCACGAACTCTTCTACAACCTTACTATTCCTTACTTGACTCATAAATGAACTCACCACTTATAACTGACTGGGTGCACGGTTGAAATAACATAATCTGCCCCATCACTATCTTTTTTTCCCTTAGATTACTGAACCTTTGCATGCTTTCCTCTAACTCTGGGCACTTTCACTACTACTGCTCATGTTCTCGTAACGCATGTTACCTTATCAGGTAAAAATACTACCCAAGCTCTAAACATACCTCCTCGTAAGGATCTTAGCTGAAACAAGGCTTAAGGAAAATAGCACAACTCGCTTTTAGCTCAAATGCACGATTCATATAAAGACATTACTTTGAAACTGAACACTTACTCACTCATGGGCTTCTCTCGAGCCCCTCTAGAGTCTTATGACTTCCTTAATACTTTTGCTAAGAATTACTCATCCATAAGGATCTTGGGCTTTACTATTCAACCACCTTTACTATGAGGGGTAGCCGAATGAAAAAAAACTAAGGAACGCACGAGTGTAAATAAATCTCTATAACATAGCTCTATTGCACGATTAAGAGTATTAAAAAAGAGAAACTTTTCCTAAATGTCTATAGTCACTTATTTATAGAAGTGGGGTCCTCACAACCACAAATAAGATCCTACTTGAAACGGCTTCGTAGACACACTAGGACACTTGAACTTTGTGCTCTAATACCAAGTTTGTCACGACCTGAGTCTACACCCTAGAAGTGGCCGGCACTCGAAGTCCATTGTTGGTCCCCAAGCGAACCCTTATCTTGGCTAACTACAAGCGGAAGACTAACTCAAGCATACAAAAGTTTAAAAACTGAACAAAATTCATGAAACTCAAATACAAAGCTTTAACTCAAATAATTTAATCTGTATATAAATGGAATATTCAACTAGTCAACAATAGGCAACTCAAGTCTTTAAAACATTTAACAAGATAAATGAAATAGACTTCTCAAACTCTACTTTTGTTCTATCAAGCCTCTAACTGACAAAGACGGAAGTTGGGACAAGACCCACAGCATCTTAACAACTGATATAATTGAAAGTTCAAGTGGAACCATCTGGAAGCAAGGAGGCTCACCATAGTTAACTCGAACTGCATGTGGTATCAATGAAGCATCTGTTGATGACCCTGAATACCTGTATCTGCATCATGAAACGATACAGGTGAAATGGCTCAGTACGTGGAATGTACGAGCATGTAAGGGGAATTCTAAAGCATAACATAATCTTGAACTTGATAAAAAGGAAACATACTTACCTCTTCTCAACTCACTCAACTAACTTAACTCAGGAATAAGATATGATTCCCCCGGGAAAAAATAGAGATGTCTCCTACCTTACCCATAATATGTGGAAGTATCGACCTAATTTCATAGAGTCATTCGATCTGAATGCTACATGAAGAACATAAGCCAGATGACGAAACGGGAAGACAGTATGGAGTACCGACCACACCGAGGGACAGGCCCTGAAGCGAAGGATGGGAACGAGCGGAATCAATGTGTTCCAATTTCTGGCCTTGTGTCTTCCACAATGGAATCTGATAAGTGAGATCTCGAGTAAGTGTTTACATAATCTTCTTCTGTCCGAAGAAATGATTCATCGAAATAATGAGTCACCATTGATATCGACACATCTGAGATCGCCAAATGCTCGGGAGTTCCTCTATTCATGGCTTCCTTATGAAAACATCAAGTTTTATTTGGGTATAGACGGTATCTCTTTATTCTTCGTGATATTGACCACATTTCTGATCCCTATTTGCATTTTAGTGGGTTGGTCTTATATGTGGGCTGGGCTTTTTTAATCATAACCCTAACAAAACCAACGAGTCACACACTAAGCACAGCAATTATATCAAATGGTCAATCGAATTTACTCAACTCAAAGATAAAATATTCAACTCAGTGAAATGAGGCTCAACTCAATAATAAGACACTTGACTCTTGGTACTCAAACTCTGGATACTCAACTCAATATAAAGAAACAATAAGAGATGCAATATATGGAAAGCTTTTAAAATAGTAGAAAACCGCTCAATGTATTTAAGAATATACTCAGTTTGTATGCAAGGATACAACATAAACTATGCTTGTATATGAAAATACAAGTAAACTCTGTGTATATAAAAATACAAATATCTTTGTGGGAGTTTCTCTAACCGACAACCATCACTTATGAGCTATATGATAATACAACGTTTTGCCTCACGTAGCCAAGGTCATCCTATACCTTGCCAGGGGTATAGAACCTAACTACTAAGTGGATCCACTAGTCTATGCTAAAAGACACTAAGGAATCTTTTAAAAAGGATGACCTTTTTCTACCCACGTTGGCTACATGGTTTATGGAGGCTGTGAGTTGACTGAACTCTCCCCCATATCGGTGCTCAATACTACTCCCAAAAATGTAACTAGCTCATATGTTTAAAAACATAACTCTTTATGTGGTTTGAGATAATTAATTAAAAACTAGCCTAAAAGCTCTCTAGGAAATCAATGTTTCCTCTCTTGCTTAAATATAAAAGAATTTACTCTTTACTAAAAAAACTAGCTCAAAGGCTCTGTTGGAAATCGGTGTTCTCTTTCTTGTTTAAATGTGAAAATATTTACTATTTGGAAATGCATAGTCCCCATATACTCTTTTGAAGAAAAGAACTTCACTCTTTACTCTTTACTCAACTCAAAATTCAAGTCTTAAAACAAGTTTAAAGCATTTGCAAAAGACTTTTTGAAATAGAGTTCATGCCGAATTATGGACGTGAACGACTCAATTCAAGGTTTTCAATAACCATATATAGAATTCAATACTTGGAACTCAAGAACTTCAATAATACTACTCATTTCAAGAACGCTGAACTCAGAGGGTTCATGTGGAATAATGAGCATGAACTACTCAACTCAAGGACTTATATATACTTCTCATCTCAAGACTGCTTGACTTATAGGGTTCATACGGAGTTATGAGCATGAACTACTCAACTCAAGGACTTCATGGTTAACATATAATAGTCCCATGATTAGGAATATAATCTCAAAAGGATTATGCGAACTTAAAGATACTACTCCTCTCAAATATACTCAACTTATGAAGGTCATGCTGAATTTATGGGCATGAACGACTCGACTCAAGGGTCTGCATAATGATATGTAACTTGTGCATACGACTCTTCTCGTTCTCATACTTACTTTCTCATGTTTAGCTCAAATCAATAATTGATCTCAAAGGATTCATAATTGAACTCAAAAGCTTTGTTGAACTTTACTCTTAACTCTCTCTTGAATGTGAATTATGAATTCAAGAGTTATGATTCATGATATGAAGGATCTCGTGATGATAAAGTAGACTCATGAAGACATTCTTCTCACTCTCATACTCACTTGCTCGAGTCTTGAAACAAGTTATTAGAAATTGTAGAAGACTCATCAAAAATACTCAAAGGGACTTTCTCAAAATGTTCGAAAGAACTCTCAAGACTTACCTCTTAGATCTACCTTGAATTTAAATTATGGATTCAAGGGTTATGATTCATGTTATGAACTATTTCTAGTTGTTTAGAAGTATTTTAGAGTGTTTAGATCAAAAGGAAGTCAAAGTGCACTTTAAAAGAACTCAAACGGAGCAACCGATTGCAAACTGGACGGGGCAGGCGACCCTGGCTCACTAAGTGGCACAGGGCGCCAACCCCTAAACTACAGAACATAATTTGGAGCGCACTGGCTGGTGCGATGCGCTCGAGCCTTGAAACAAGTTATTAAAAATTGTAAAAGACTCCTTAAAAATACTCAAAGGGACTTTCTCAAAATGTTCGAAAGAACTCTCAAGACTTACCTCTTAGATCTACCTTGAATTTGAATTATGGATTCAAGGGTTATGATTCATGTTATGAATGATTTCTAGGTGTTTAGAAGTATTTTAGAATGTTTAGATCAAAAGGGAGTCAAAGTGCACTTTAAAAGAACTCAAACGGAGTAATCGATTGCAAATTGGACGAGGCAAGCGGCCCTGGCACACTGAGTGGCGCGGGGCGCCAGCCCCTAAACTACAGAACATAATTTGGGGCGCACTGGCTGGCGCAGTGTGCCAGGCCCCAACCCAGAAAGTCCAACGAATTTCTTTGCTCGTTTTCTCACCCTAACTCGCCTAGAATCGAACGGTTTCTTCCCCAATCACTTGGATTCAATTACTCAACATAAGTACACTCTAATATAACCCTCAAAACACTCCCTTTCATCTCAAGAATTCATCAAACCCCAACAAAACAAGATTTAGAATGAACTTCAAGAACACTTATCAAGAACTCTAATCTTTCAAATTCAGGAATGAAATTTGCGCTGAAAGTAACATGATTGGCGTGTGAGTGAACGAACCCAACACTATGGAAGATTACATACATCTTAGGGATCAAACTCATTGGCAAAAATCCGTAACAAAACTCAAGAACCTTGACGAACGCCTTGATCCTCTCCTCTTTTCTCTTCTTTTCTCTTCTTTAACTCTCAACTAAAACCCTAGGCGTGTATTAGGATTACAAAATTGAACCTAATCAGATTAGATCCCTAAAATCTTACTAAAAATAAATCAAATCTGATTGGGTAAGGAAAAGACCAAAATACCCCTCACTATTTTCGGGTAACTTTCCTTAATTGGACAGCCTGACTTCAAAAGGGCATATCTCACTCATCCGACCTCGAACTTACGAAACTCAGTGGCGTTGGAAAGATAATTTAAATACCTTTCATTATATATCTTGTAGGCCACCTAAATCATCCTGTACTAAGAGTTATGATTATTTGAAATTGACCCAAAACTCATAACTTAAGCATAACTTGCAAAATTTCAGATTTTGCTATTTCCAATTTAATTCTTTTGGATTTCAAGCTGCTACATCTAGTGACCTTAACACTTAAGAAAGTTTAAATTACTCGATAAGATCCTGCTCACAACGAAGGATGGTTCAAGTCTTAGCTCAAAAAATTTCCGGGGTGTTACAGTTGTGACTTCTCGAAACGGTCATGATTTTTCAGATAAGACACGAAAAACACTTGTTCATATACTACCCTTTGTTGACTATAAATAGAGGGGCTTCCTCTTATTTTTCAACAACGGTTTTTTTTAAACTTCTACTCTTCTTTTTCTTGCATTTTAAAATTTTTTTGTATAATTTATTGTCGTTGAGTAGTTCGAACTTTAGCGCAATATGAGGTACCACTATTTTGATTAAGTAAGTCGTTCTATCCTAAGAATATTATTTTTATCGATTTAGTTATTTATCTTATTTTATCTTAATAATAATCAAAGATCAAAGATTAGTTAAATACATTTATTTTACCTTTGAAATAAAATAATTGACTTCGAATTACCTACTTAACTCTAGCAAAAAAGAGATTTGATTTTTGTTTTTATATGAACATGAGAAAATATTGAATCAAGATATGGTCCATGACAATCTTTTTGTCCATAAGAGGTGCTTTAATTGATGTGTTTTTTTTTTTTTTTTTTTTGGTTGCAGCAAAATGTAAAAGAAATTAATTGACCACTATCATAGTGATAAATAAGCCTGTCCAAAAATCAAGGATGAAGAATGATAAAGTTATAAAACGTAAGTTTTTTTCCGAAAAAATCAATTAAAATTTAAATTTTAAAAAACTTAATAGCAATAATTACCTAAGGTATGTCGACATCTTCATTATTGAACCATCTCAGTCTTTCATCATCTTCGTCACAATTTATATTTGCTTTATTCTTGCAAAATGAAATAGTTATTGAATCGTCCTAAAAAAATGCATTCAAAACAAAACATAAGGTAGAAACTTCAGCTTAAATTAATACCAATTGAACTAATAAATCGCATAAAAGGGATCATTTTAATATTTGCATTTAAAATAAATAGAAAAAGGCAAAATTAGAAAAAAAAATTAGATAGATTTTAAATTGATTTAAATTTTAAATTTTATGAGAAAATACAACTTTGCCTTTCCTATTAGTTATTAGTAAGGGACGTGCACTTATGTTAGTTTTACTTTTTTTTTTTTTTTTTTTTTTAAAGAAAATCATTTTCTCAATTTCATTTTTTTTTAAAAAAATTGTCTTTTCTCTTCTTAACTTTTGTATATTGTTCTTCTTTGTTTAAAAAATATGTATATTTTTTAAATTAAATTCAGATAATTTGTTTGATATGTATTATTTTTTTTAATCTAAACTAAAATTTATTAGATTGATATTAAATTTGTATAACAATAAATAGGAATATACTAACCATAGATAACTTCTCAATTTAAAATAGGATATGTTTAAAAAAATATATATAAATATTCTAATATTTAGCTATTTGAATATTTTTAAACGCAAATCGAAAATTCCTAACTAACTAATTTTTTTTCCCAAGGTGTGTATTTCTGGTGCATTGACTAAGATATTTTTTTGCACATAATTTGATAAATAAAAAGGAGTCCTGGATATGCATTGAAAAAAAAATATTTTACGTATTTAGAATAAAAATTATATTAAATAAATAATAAAAATTAAACTAATACAAACTTCAACTGGCGTTATTACAAGTCCTATGAACTTTTCATCCTTGAAATAACTGAAATATTAAGAAATAGTAAAATCAGTAAAACAAAAGGTCAATGTTTATATAGTAATAACTATTTTGATGCAAATTTCCTGACAATCTAAATTACATAAAAAGCATTGATAAATAAAGTCATTCTCTTGTCTTGAGCATCAAAATACAAATCGTGACAATTCTCTAACTCTAGAGAAGTTTAATCATTTCGGAAAAAGATATTGAAAAGCATATATCTACATCACAAGAGAAATTTTTAACAAAAACAAATGAATTTTGACTATATCATGTTAACTTCATATATTGGAACATTACATATAGATATATATACTAAGCAAAAAGTAATAACTATAACTAAAGAAGATAAACACAAAACTAAGCTATTAACTAAAGAAGATAAACACAAAACTAAGCTATTAACTAAAGAAGATAAACACAAAACTAAAATAGAGTTAATGATCAAATTAATAAAACCGTATATAAATAACTTAAAATGAGAAGACCTCATAAAAATACCTTAACCTATAAACAAACAAAACATGAGTTAAAATGTCTATATATGGAATATAAAAGATTAAATAAACAAATAATCAAAACTACGGAGGAAATCCATAGATTAGATGCATTAATTACAAAAATATCATTACTAGAATCCAAATTTATTATCCAACTAAAACAAAGAATAAATAATAAATAAAAATGAATAAGGAAGAATTTGCAATAAATGAAAAAACATATGAAAATTATGACGGATTAAAAATAAAAATAGTTTTCTCAAATTTAGGAAGAAAATATAAGAAGATAGGAAACCAATTATACTTAATGTTAGAAAAAGAGGAAGTAAAACTAGAAGATAGTTTAACAGCTATGGTAAGAATAGCTAAAGAAAATGAAGAAATAGATAGACAAAAAGAAATAGAAAATATACAACAAATAACTAACACAAAAAATGACAGAATAAAAGAATTAGAAAAAGAATTACAAACATTAAAAGAATTATATGAAAAACAAAGTAAACAAAAAGAAGAAGAAAAATTGCTGATAGAAATACAACAATATAAAGAAAAACTTACAAAAAATAAAGAAAATATCGAAATAGAAAATAAAAATGAAAATAAAATAGAATTACATATAGAAACTATAGAAGAAGCAAATATGGAAATAGATCAAAATTCAGATATATGTGAATCAGAAATAAGTGAAACATATACAGATATAATAACTAACATAGACAATAAAAAATTAATAGAAAATACAGAAGTAGAAATAAATTATAATGAAAAAATAAAAGAAGAACCTAGTAGTAACAGTAACCCAAGAGTATATCCAAAACATAAAAAACCACAACTATTTACCCGAGATTATACTAGTTCAGATAGAGAAAAGGCTTTATGGAATAAAAGACTAAATATACAAAAATGGAATCCTAAACAAATAAATGAACATCCTGAATATTTAGATTTAGACTGTGTAGTAGACATAAATCAAACTATACAATTATGGATAGGTCATATATCAAAACAGATTATAGACAACAAAATTAATATAACAGAAGTACCAGGATACATAGAAAGAAAATTAATAGGAGAAGTAAAATTATGGTTCTTAAATCTAGAAGAAGAAAGTAAAAAGACATTAAGATCAAATAAAGATACACAAGCTAAAGAAACAACATCAGCATTAGACATACTTTATAAATATGAAACGGCTATAAGAAATGAATTTAGTAGTATGACAACAGAGGAAGAAGAATGTCAAAAAGATAAAATTATAAATAGAAATTTAATGAATAAATTAGGAATATGTAATATGTGTTATCTAGAAGAATATACTTGTGAATATAAAGAATATTATTATAAGGGAGTTTACAATAAACAAGAAAGTCCAGGAATAAGACACTTATATTTTACAAAATTACCAGAACCATTTAGTTCAAAAATAATTAAAGCATGGGAAGAAGCAGAATTACAAGATACACTAGGAGCTAGAATAAAATTCGTTAAACAATGGTATGCAAACATATGTGAAAAATATAGAGAAGAAATAAAAATGGAAAAAACTATAAGAAAAAAATTTAGCATGTTGTAAAGACAAGATAGCACCACAGTTTGGTTGTAATGACCAATATTATAAAAAATATAAAAGGAAAAGATTTAAAAAATATAAAAAATTGAAACATAAATATAAAAATCCAAGAAAAAGATACTATACAAAAACTAAACGACCATATAGAAAAAAGAAAAGTATAAGTGAATGTAAATGTTATAATTGTGGGAAATTAGGGCATTTAGCAAAAGACTGTAAAGTACCAAAAAATCCTAGTAAAAAACAAATAGCAAAAATAATTATAGAAGAAGAAGTTTGTTTACAATTAGAATACATAGACTATGAATTAGAAAGTGATGATAGTATTTATGAAATATCTGATAATGAAGAAGAATATCCAACAGATAATGAAATAGAACAATGTGATGACTGAAGAAAATATACAAATTATACAAGAAGAATATTCAACAAATGATTATTCAGAACAAAAAATAATATTTGATAATAATATATTTGAAAAAGTAAAAGGAAAAGAAATTGATTTAAGTGTGGAAAAAATATTTAATATACCATTAATAAAAAATCCTTTTAAAAGAAATAAAGAAGAATTTTATATAATCAGCCAAAAAGAACATATTATAGATTGTAAATATACCCAAGGAAAAGCTGAAGTACCAATTATAAATAAAAGAGAATTAAATAAGGAAGTACAAAAAATAAAAAGTAAAGAACAAATTAAATATGTACATTTAGGAGGAATAGAAATACTAATAAAAGCCTGTTTTAAAGAAGGAATAGATATGCCAATAGAAATATATTTAGCAGATGATAGGATATTAGAACCTACAGAAAAAAGTGTAATAACAGCAGCAAGAGGAAATTTAATATATCAAAAGTTTAAATTTACAATAAATACTAATTATTCGGTAGCATTAACAGACCAAAATATAGATAAAACATTAGTATTATATTGGAAAATTAATGGAATAACCTTAACCCCAGGAAGTAAAATATGTACAGCCAGATGTAAAAATTTATATGTATTAACTACAAAACACAAAATAAGTGCAAAAAGTAATATAAAAGGCATAGAAATAGAAACCCCATTTGAACAATTTGTGAAAATAATATATAATAACAATTATTCATATAAAGAAATAGATACTACTGAAAATTTAGACATTATAGAAGAAAGAATAGGAAGAGCTAGAAAAATCAAAAATAATTTGCAAAGAGAGTATACAAAAAAGATAGCATATGATATAATCCCGAATAAATATTACATAATAGGAGTAATAGAAGAAAAAGAGCATTTAATATTAATAGATACTAAACAAGAAGACAATTACATAATAGTTAAACTATTAGATAAAGAAGAAATGGAAATAAACAAAGCTACAAAACAAAAATGTTCAGATTTACCAGCCTTAACTCAATTAGAAATAGAAAAAGAAATAATAATAGCAGATATACCTATGAAAATAAAATTAGAAATTAGTGAAACCTTGCAAGCAGATATTATATTTGAATTAAAATGGTTAGAAGAATTAAAACCTTATAGAATAGAATCTAATCACATAATTATCACTTATAATAATAAAACAATAATAATAAAGAGAATAATATTATGAAAATACATGTACTTATGAAAATAATAATAGAAGGATATTATAATAGATATTATACACCAATGATAGATACAGGAGCAGAAGTTAACAAATATAACTGTTTACCAAAAGATAAATGGATAAAATTAAAAACACCTATAATAGTAAAAGAATTTAATAATGAAGGAAGTTTAATACATCATAAAGCAAAAGATATAAAAATACAAATATGGGATAAGATACTTCAGATAGATGAAATATATAATTACGATTTACCCACAAAAGATATAATTTTAGGAATACCATTTTTAGAAAAATATTATCCACATATAATAACTAAAACACACTGGTGGTTAACAACACCATGTAATCATAAAATAGGAGCAAAAAGAGTAGTAAATAAAATACCAAAAGATACAGAATGGATTAAAGAAAGTGAAAAAATTACACAAAAATTAGACAATATGCCAAATAGTACCAATAATATAGAATATATAGTATTCACAATAGACAAATTAAGTTCAATAAAAAATAAATTAGAACAACTATATATTGAATATCCATTAAAAGGATGGAGTAAGCATAAAACAACTGTAAAAATAGAATTAATAGATGAAAATAGTATAATAGATGCATATAACAGAACTATTAGAAAAAGAATACATACAAGAAAGTAATAGTAAACATACCAGTCCAGCATTTATTGTTAATAAACATAGTGAACAAAAAAGATGAAAAAGTAGAATGGTTATAGATTATAGAAACTTAAATGCAAAAACAAAAACTTATAATTATCCGATTCCAAATAAAATATTAAAAATCAGACAAATTCAAGGATATAATTACTTTAGTAAATTTGACTGTAAATCAGGATTTTACCACCTAAAATTAGACGAAGAATCTAAAAAATTAACAGCATTTACAATACCACAAGGATTTTATGAATGGAATGTATTACCATTTGGATATAAAAATGCACCAGGAAGATTTCAACACTTTATGGATACTTATTTCATAAAATTACATAATTGCATAGTATACATAGATGACATACTATTATACTCAAGAACATATGATGAACATATAAAATTACTAGAACAATTCATCAACATAGTAGAAGAATCAGGAATCACTATTCTGCTTTATTTTTACTTAAACTTATTCCTGATTCTTCTACTATGTTGATGAATTGTTCTAGTAATTTTATATGTTCATCATATGTTCTTGAGTATAATAGTATGTCATCTATGTATACTATGCAATTATGTAATTTTACGAAATAAGTATCCATAAAGTGTTGAAATCTTCCTGGTGCATTTTTATATCCAAATGGTAATACATTCCATTCATAAAATCCTTGTGGTACTGTAAATGTTGTTAATTTTTTAGATTCTTCGTCTAATTTTAGGTGGTAAAATCCTGATTTACAGTCAAATTTACTAAAGTAATTATATCCTTGAATTTGTCTGATTTTTAATATTTTATTTGGAAACGGATAATTATAAGTTTTTGTTTTTGCATTTAAGTTTCTATAATCTATAACCATTCTACTTTTTCATCTTTTTTGTTCACTATGTTTATTAACAATAAATGTTGGGCTGGTATGTTTACTAGTACTTTCTTGTATGTATTCTTTTTCTAATAGTTCTGTTATCTGCATCTTAAATTCTTTTACGTCGTCAAAATTATATTTTAAAGGTTTCTAAGTTATTATACTATTTTCATCTATTAATTCTATTTTTACAGTTGTTTTATGCTTACTCCATCCTTTTAATGGATCTTTAATATATAGTTGTTCTAATTTATTTTTTATTGGACTTAATTTGTCTATTGTGAATACTATATATTCTATATTATTGGTACTATTTGGCATATTGTCTAATTTTTGTGTAATTTTTTCACTTCCTTTAATCCATTCTGTATCTTTTCGTATTTTATTTACTACTCTTTTTGCTCCTATTTTATGATTACATGGTGTTGTTAACCACCAGTGTGTTTTAGTTATTATATGTGGATAATATTTTTCTAAAAATGGTATTCCTAAAATTATATCTTTTGTGGGTAAATCGTAATTATATATTTCATCTATCTGAAGTATCTTATCCCATATTTGTATTTTTATATCTTTTGCTTTATGATGTATTAAACTTCCTTCATTATTAAATCATTTTACTATTATAGGTGTTTTTAATTTTATTCATTTATCTTTTGATAAACAGTTATATTTACATATGTTAACTTCTGCTCTTGTATCTATCATTGGTGTATAATATCTATTATAATATCCTTCTATTATTATTTTCATAAGTACATGTATTTTCATAATATTATTATCTTTATTATTATTGTTTTATTATTATAAGTGATAATTATGTGATTAGATTCTATTCTATAAGGTTTTAATTCTTCTAACCATTTTAATCCAAATATAATATCTGCTTGCAAGGTTTCACTAATTTCTAATTTTATTTTCATAAGTATATCTGCTATTATTATTTCTTTTTCTATTTCTAATTGAGTTAAGGCTGGTAAATCTGAACATTTTTGTTTTGTAGCTTTGTTTATTTCCATTTCTTCTTTATCTAATAGTTTATCTATTATGTAATTGTCTTCTTGTTTAGTATCTATTAATATTAAATGCTCTTTTTCTTCTATTACTCCTATTATGTAATATTTATTCGGGATTATATCATATGCTATCTTTTTTGTATACTCTCTTTGCAAATTATTTCTGATTTTTCTAGCTCTTCCTATTCTTTCTTCTATAATGTCTAAATTTTCGGTAGTATCTATTTCTTTATATGAATAATTGTTATTATATATTATTTTCACAAATTGTTCAAATGGGGTTTCTATTTCTATGCCTTTTATTTTACTTTTTGCACTTATTTTGTGTTTTGTAGTTAATACATATAAATTTTTACATCTGGCTGTACAAATTTTACTTCCTGGGGTTAAGGTTATTCCATTAATTTTCCAATATAATACTAATGTTTTATCTATATTTTGGTCTGTTAATGCTACTGAATAATTAGTATTTACTGTAAATTTAAACTTTTGATATATTAAATTTCCTCTTACTGCTGTTATTACACTTTTTTCTGTAGGTTCTAATATCCTATCATCTGCTAAATATATTTCTATTGGCGTATCTATTCCTTCTTTAAAACAAGCTTTTATTAGTATTTCTATTCCTCCTAAATGTACATATTTAATTTGTTCTTTACTTTTTATTTTTTGTACTTCCTTATTTAATTCTCTTTTATTTATAATTGGTACTTCAGCTTTTCCTTGGGTATATTTACAATCTATAATATGTTCTTTTTGGCTGATTATATAAAATTCTTCTTTATTTCTTTTAAAAGGATTTTTTTATTAATGGTATATTAAATATTTTTTCCACACTTAAATCAATTTCTTTTCCTTTTACTTTTTCAAATATATTATTATCAAATATTATTTTTTGTTCTGAATAATCATCTGTTGTATATTATTCTTGTATAATTTGTATATTTTCTTCAGTCATCACATTGTTCTATTTCATTATCTATTGGATATTCTTCTTCATTATCAGATATTTCATAAATACTATCATCACTTTCTAATTCATAGTCTATGTATTCTAATTGTAAACAAACTTCTTCTTCTATAATTATTTTTGCTATTTGTTTTTTACTAGGATTTTTTGGTACTTTACAGTCTTTTGCTAAATGCCCTAATTTCCCACAATTATAACATTTACATTCACTTATACTTTTCTTTTTTCTATATGGTCGTTTAGTTTTTGTATAGTATCTTTTTCTTGGATTTTTATATTTATGTTTCAATATTTTATATTTTTTAAATCTTTTCTTTTTATATTTTTTATAATATTGGTCATTACAACCAAACTGTGGTGCTATCTTGTCTTTACAACATGCTAAATTTTTTCTTATAGTTTTTTCCATTTTTATTTCTTCTCTATATTTTTCACATATGTTTGCATACCATTGTTTAACGAATTTTATTCTAGCTCCTAGTGTATCTTGTAATTCTGCTTCTTCCCATTCTTTAATTATTTTTGAACTAAATGGTTCTGGTAATTTTGTAAAATATAAGTGTCTTATTCCTGGACTTTCTTGTTTATTGTAAACTCCCTTATAATAATATTCTTTATATGCACAAGTATATTCTTCTAGATAACACATATTACATATTCCTAATTTATTCATTAAATTTCTATTTATAATTTTATCTTTTTGGCGTTCTTCTTCCTCTGTTGTCATACTACTAAATTCATTTCTTATAGTCGTTTCATATTTATAAAGTATGTCTAATGCTGATGTTGTTTCTTTAGCTTGTGTATCTTTATTTGATCTTAATGTCTTTTTACTTTCTTCTTCTAGATTTAAGAACCATAATTTTACTTCTCCTATTAATGTTCTTTCTATGTATCCTGGTACTTCTGTTATATTAATTTTGTTGTCTATAATCTGTTTTGATATATGACCTATCCATAATTGTATAGTTTGATTTATATCTACTACACAGTCTAAATCTAAATATTCAGGATGTTCATTTATTTGTTTCGGATTCCATTTTTGTATATTTAGTCTTTTATTCCATAAAGCCTTTTCTCTATCTGAACTCGTATAATCTCGGGTAAATAGTTGTGGTTTTTTATGTTTTTGATATACTCTTGGGTTACTGTTACTACTAGGTTCTTCTTTTATTTTTTCATCATAATTTATTTCTACTTCTGTATTTTCTATTAATATTTTATTGTCTATGTTAGTTATTATATCTGTATATGTTTCACTTATTTCTGATTCACGTATATCTGAATTTTGATCTATTTCCATATTTGCTTCTTCTATAGTTTCTATATGTAATTCTATTTTATTTTCATTTTTATTTTCTATTTCGATATTTTCTTGATTTTTTGTAGGTTTTTCTTTATATTGTTGTATTTCTATCAGTAATTTTTCTTCTTCTTTTTGTTTACTTTGTTTTTCATATAATTCTTTTAATGTTTGTAATTCTTTTTCTAATTCTTTTATTCTGTCATTTTTTGTGTTAGTTATTTGTTGTATATTTTCTATTTCTTTTTGTCTATCTGTTTCTTCATTTTCTTTAGCTATTCTTACCATAGTTGTTAAACTATCTTCTAGTTTTACTTCCTTTTTTTCTAACATTAAGTATAATTGGTTTCCTATCTTCTTATATTTTCTTCCTAAATTTGAGAAAACTATTTTTATTTTTAATCCGTCATAATTTTCATATGTTTTTTCATTTATTGCAAAGTCTTCCTTATTCATTTTTATTTATTATTTATTCTTTGTTTTAGTTGGATAATAAATTTGGATTCTAGTAATGATATTTTTGTAATTAATGTATCTAATCTATGGATTTCCTCCGTAGTTTTGATTATTTGTTTATTTAATCTTTTATATTCCATATATAGACATTTTAACTCATGTTTTGTTTGTTTATAGGTTAAGGTATTTTTATGAGGTCTTCTCATTTTAAGTTATTTATATACGGTTTTATTAATTTGATCATTAACTCTATTTTAGTTTTGTGTTTATCTTCTTTAGTTAATAGCTTAGTTTTGTGTTTATCTTCTTTAGTTAATAGCTCTGATACCAATGTGGGGATAGGTCGGAATTTGGGCTATGTTTTATTTTTTTCATAGTCTTTTAATTAAATAAAGGCTTTTTTATAATATTGAAAAATGAAAGAATTTCAATTAACACAAAACATATTTTAAAATATGATTACGCTTTTCACTTACATATTTTACTAACTGAAAATAAATTTGAAAAATGAAAGCATTTTGAGTGATAGAATTATCGTTTAATTAAATTGAATTCAATAATAATAAAAATATTTATCTATAGGAATATATTATAAAGGAGTACTAGGTAAGAGTGATCAAGTCAAATGACATATGATTAGGATTAGTAAGGAACAAAATGAAAAAAATATTAAAATAATTGATAGCATAAATATTAAATAATTGATAACATAATGTAGAATGAAAATATATTAAATATACTTTCTAATTGTATTCATACAAACTTAGGCTAGATACAAAAGATAAACTGAATTTGAAGAATAGAAGGCATAATATTTTTTTAAAATATTGAATATTTTTTTGGAAAAGGTGTAGTATCATACGAGAATAATGTTTTATTTATATTTATTTTTTAATATGATATTACATTATTTTATTTGTTGTTTTTCATTTTAAAAGGTGACACATCTACCAAAAAATTAGATATGCATCATTGTCAAATAATAAAATTCATTTTAGATATTAATATATACATAAAATTGAATATTAACTAAAAAATATATTTTATTTTCAAAATTTATTAATAAATAAAACATCATTATTCCCTTCAAAATGGATCATTAAGTAGCGTTGTTTGCTTAGTATTATAAAAGGACTTTTCTTAGTTATATTTTATTTAAATCTACTATTTAATTTTCTTTTATATTTATTATTTTAACAAGAGGATAATATGGATAGAGTGATAGTATTTATCATTTTCAATAAATTAAATAATGATAAAAGATTATTATTTTCAAATTTAGATAATGAACTAAGCTTATATAATGATTTATTTTCATAAATATTCTATTAAAACACATTAGGATGCTAAATGTTAACATTCTCAAATAAACGGTACAATATTATCTTATAATTTGTTTAAATCTTAGATGGTCAATAAATTAATATTTATGATTACATTTATCAATTAACTGTGCAACGCGTGGACACGTATAGTAGAATTAATTAAAAAGGAAAAGCTGCAATATACTTCACTACCATATTATTTATTATTATTACCTTGCTTCCGCATGACACCTAATTATTTTCGATCCAAACAATTTCATGTGATTTGAATGGATTAGCAACGACTTGTTTGTTTTTGATATTGTTAGAGTGAGTTAAAAGTCCCACATTGGTTGCGGAATGGATTGTTAGTTTGCTTACATGGACTTGATCAATCATCTCCTCATGAGCTAACTTTTGAATTGAGTTACATGATGTCATATTTTTACATGATACGCATAACATCTCATAATATTATTATACATAATTAAAAAAGAGTAAACTCACTAATATATAAATATAAATATCTGCAAAGATTAAAAAAGTACTAATTAACATGACTTAGACGTAGTGTAGTCATTTAAAATTTATAAAATATAAATTTATAAAATGATTCGGATTATATTAAATTCATGAATATATTAGTCCAAATAAATATTATGGATTAATATAATTGAGTTAATTATTTAAATATAATAAATATGGATTTAATTAAAGTCCGCTCCATAAAGCCCATATGTTATGCTACTTAAATCTGATTGGCCGAAGGGAATCCTATTCCAATCACAACTCCTCTATTTTAAAACTATAAATAGGGGTCCTCATAATTCAGAAAAGAGAATTAAGAGTTCTAAACAAAAAGCTAGAAAAAGCTCGTAGATCAAAAGCCACAAATTTATGTACAAGCTATAAGTTTAAGAATTCAAGAACTCAAGAGTTCAAGAATTCAAGAACTTGAGAGTTCAAGAATTCAAGAATTCAAGTTTAAGAATTGAAGATTTGAAGAAGTCAAGATCAAGATAAAGTTCAACTTCAAGAACGATCAAGATCAAGACCGCCAAATTCAAGATCAAGCTCGAAGCCCTTGGATTCAACTAGAAGTCAAGATCAAGATAAAGTTCAAGTACAAGAACGATCAAGATCAAGACCAACGAATTCAAGATTAAGCTCGAAGCCCATTGATTCAACTAGAAGTCAAGATCAAGATAAAGTTCAAGTTCAAGAACGATCAAGATCAAGACCGCCGGATTCAAGATCAAGCTCGAAGCCCTTGGCTTCAACTAGAAGTCAAGATCAAGATAAATTTCAAGTTCAAGAACAATCAAGATCAAGACCACCAGATTCAAGAACAAGCTCGAAGCCCTTGAAATCAACTAGAAGTCAAGATCAAGATAAAGTTCAAGATCAAGATTAAGTTCAAGTTAAAGTCAAATTCAAGATCAAGCTCAAGAGCCCTTGAATTTATATTTGAAAAGGTGAATTCAGAAGAATCATAGAGATTGTAACACTCACACTTGAAATAATAAATACGATTGTTCATAATTTTCCGTTCTTGATTATTGTTTTTCTCGACGCGAATTTTATTGTCTACAAATTCTGGCACGCCCACTGGGACAATCTCTACCTCTCATCTCAAATTTTCAAGTATCAAAGAATATCAAAATGACTTCCACTATAGAAGAACAACTAGCAAGATTGACAAAAGCGATTGAAGGCTTGACAAAGTGTGCACACGAACAAGATGCTAAACTTTTGAAGTTAACAAATAAGATGGATAACATGATTGAGAGAAGATCGAGTCAAGCACCTTTAAAGCTTCCTAAAATTCAAGGAAAGTCTTGCGTAAAGCAAACAAAGATCAAAGAAATTCATATCTCGGTTGAAGGTTTGATTCCAATTGATCAATTGAAGGACTTTATCATAGAGGCTATCGAAGACAAATCTGAGTCTTCATCCAAATTTTCTCCCATATATGCAAAGTCATATACACAAAGGATTGATAACTTGAAAATGCCCGAGGGCTATCAACCTCCTAAGCTTCAACAATTTGATGGCAAAGGAAATCCCAAACAACATATAACACACTTTATTGAGACTTGCAATGATGTTGGGGCATATGGTGATTATCTTGTTAAAGAGTTCATTTGATCTCTCAGAGAAAATGTCTTTACTTGGTACACATATCTTGAACCTAATTCTATAGATTGTTGGGAGCGGTTAGAGCAAGAGTTCCTTAATCGTTTTTATAGCACAAGACGTGTCGTTAGCATGATTGAACTTACAAAGGCTCATCAAGATGAAGATGAGCTAGCTGTTGACTTTATCAATCGCTGGAGAATTTTGAGCCTTAACTGCAAAGATCGCCTTCGTGAAATTTCTAGTATTGAAATATGCATCCAAGACATGAATTGGGGACTTGGCTACATTTTGCAAGGATTAAAGCCCAATACATTCGAAGAGTTGGCAACTCATGCACATGATATGGAATTAAGCATAACTTTGAGAGAAGATCAACGATCTCCTGTCTATGGACCTCATGAAGATGAAGATATAGAAGAATTCCAACGTGGGGGTAAGTCTGCATCTGAAGATGACTTTGAAGAATCAATGTATATCTAGACGCACCTTAATGCATTAGCTTAAACTGCAAATTACAATGCTCCTCATCGCATGAGTCTAAATCTTCAAGTTGACATGCTCCTTGAGACACGAGTCTAAATTGTATATCATAAAGCTCTTTAAATTTGAGTTAAATCTTCAAGTTAAAATGCTCCTTGAGGTACGAGCCTAAACTACATGTCACTTCTAGCCCGCAAGAGTATAAGTTGTGTACAACACATCCTAAATCATTCACTCCCCTAGAACTACATTGTGACTTGATCCTCTTCACTGAGGTACATAGGCACTTAGAATCATATTCTAAGTTCAGTTGCATCAGTGTCAAAAAAACACATGTTCCCACTTGATATGTCACATGAAAGTTAAAGCTATGAGTAATCTTTTATCAAACTTCAAACTTGCACCAAATGGTGGTGACTCAATGGGGGCAAACCCCTATGAATAAAAATTGTTTCAAGATGAAGTCTTCAAAATCTCCAAGCATACAAGTTGAAGTCTTTAAATTCTTCAAGTCTGCTAGTTGAAGAGTCTCGAAGTTGAAGTCTTCAAATTCTTCAAGCCTAGTCTTTGAAAGATAAAATATCTTGACAAGACTTGAAGAAGGGGGCATTTGTAATCATTTAAAATTTATTAAATATAAATTTATAAAATGATTCGGATTATATTAAATTCATGAATATATTAGTCCAAATAAATATTATGGATTAATATAATTGAGTTAATTATTTAAATATAATAAATATGGATTTAATTAAAGTCCGCTCCATAAAGCCCATATGTTATGTCACTTAAATCTGATTGGCCGAAGAAAATCCTATTCCAATCACAACTCCTCTATTTTAAAACTATAAATAGGGGTCCTCATAATTCAAAAAAGAGAACGAAGAATTCTAAACAAATCGCTAGAGAAAGCTCGTGGATTAAAAGACACAAATTTCTCTACAAGCTAAAAGTTTAAGAATTCAAGAACTCAGGAGCAAGAATTCAAAAACTTGAGAGTTCAAGAATTCAAGAATTCAAGTTTAAGAATTGAAGATTTGAAGAAGTCAAGATCAAGATCGTTGGATTCAAGATCAAGCTCGAAGCCCTTGGATTCAACTAGAATTCAAGATCAAGATAAAGTTCAAGTTCAAGAATGATCAAGATCAAGACCGCCGGATTCAAGATCAAGCTCGAAGCCTTTGGATTCAACTAGAAGTCAAGATCAAGATAAAGTTCAAGTTCAAGAATGATCAAGATCAAGACCGCCGGATTCAAGATCAAGACCGCCGGATTCAAGATCAAGCTCGAAGCCATTGGATTCAACTAGAAGTCAGATCAAGATAAAGTTCAAGTTCAAGAACGATCAAGATCAAGCCCACCTGATTCAAGATCAAGCTCGAAGCCCTTGAAATCAACTAGAAGTCAAGATCAAGATAAAGTTCAAGTTCAAGATCAAGATCAAGATAAAGTTCAAGATCAAGATAAAGTTCAGGATCAAGATTAAGTTCAAGTTAAAGTCAATTCAAGATCAAGCTCAAGAGCCCTTGAATTTATATTTGAAAAGGCGAATTCAGAGGAATCATAGAGATTGTAACACTCGCACTTGAAATAATAAATACGGTTGTTGCATAATTTTCCGTTCTTGATTATTGTTTTTCTCGACGCGAATTTTATTGTTTACAAATTCTTTATGGAGCGGGCTTTAATTAAATTCATATTTATTATATTTAAATAATTAACTCAATTATATTAATCCATACCTTCTAGTACCAGAGCAATAACTGCTATAAAGTAAGGAGATGCGCAGGAACGATCCCTAAAGCAAAGCTTTTTCAGGGACTGGCCTCTTCCCTGAGGCAATCCCTGGGATTCAAAAGAATGAGAAGGAACTCTCTGTCCTATGCCCTTTCTCATTCTCTTTCCACCACTAGTTAGATGATTTGGCCCATCCTTCTTTCCTCCATGAGAAAACACTGCTCAGTGAGACAATATAGTCAAGTCAATAGCATATTTATTTGGACTATTATATTCATGAATTTAATATAATCCCAATCATTTTATAAATTTATATTTAATAAATTTTAAATGACTACACACAGAAATATAAACCATATTTTACTATTATTTATCAAACAATATATATTATATAATAATATATCAACAATTGAGAAATATTTTAAATAATATATCTTGTTTTAACATTATAACTATTGTAACACCTACAAGAAATCACAAAAAAAAACTTTAAATAGCTATAAAATTAAGTATTTTTTTGTATTGTCTTTTTTTTTGGAGATGATATCAAGAATCTGAAGCTAGTTATTCGATCGATTCATTGGTTCACTCTGGTATGATTCGAATATTTGTTTTTAAGAAAAAAAATGAATCTTGTTGTAAACAATGATATGAAGCCATAATTGGCTGCAAAATCCTGCATTTCTTGTGATTTTGTGGGTTTATGTGTTTTTGAATTTGAAATGAAATGTTAGGCCATTCTGATTTAATTCAAATATCTGTTTCAAGAAAAAATTGATGTTTAATGTAAACGATGATATGAAGCCATAATTGACTTCAAAATCCTGCATTTCTTGTGATTTTATGGGTCAATGTGTTTTTTAATTAGAAATGAAGTGTTAGGCTTCTTCATAAGTTATTTGCTACTGTTTGTTTTGTTGTTGAGAAGTTCCTTTTATTCAATGTTGTAGCAACTCTTTTAATAGGAATAATTTAGTAAATATTTATATCAATAATTATTTTTTTAAAATTATTTATATCTCATATAACGATTAGTCTTTGTAGGTTTGTTACTTCATATTCAAGATGAGGTTGATCGAAAAAATCTGTAACCGAAGTCGAGAGAACAAGAAAAACAACTTTAAGAGGATTTAGAATCTGCGTGGTGTGCATGCAAAAAAGAAGAAGAAAAAGAGCCCTGCACTGAGTTTTTGATTTAGTTTCGTCAGCTATTTATTTTTCGCGCATTATAGCGAGGTAGGCTTATACCTGGTTATACCATCAATATTCTTACTCCTTGTAACCAGCGGAGTGATTGGTTATATGGGTATAACCCGAATTTGTCATTTCCCTAGATTCTTAAGAAAATATAAACGGCAAAAGGCAAGACCATACATTTTTATAGGTCATATATGTCTGTTTTGTTGGTCTTTGGCAGAGTCTACGAACATGACTAGCACAATTGTGAATTCTTATTAGCTTCTCAATTTTTATTTTATTTCATTTCATTTCTTGTTTCATAATATTAAGGTTTCGCTCTCAAGTAAAAATTCTGATTTTTTTAATTAATAAAAGGGACTCACCATCATATGAGTAATTAAAGAAAATAAATTATAGATCATAGATCAAATAATTATTTAATGAGAACTTCAATGTAGAATAAGAGTACAAATGTAGTACAATTGTCCTTAGAACAAATAGTAGTTGAATTACAACAATAAATAAATAAATAAATAGTAATAATACAAGGAACCAAATTAACATTTAACAAAAAATAGATCATGTATTACAATTCCCACAAAACAACCTTCGCATTACAATCCAGGTCTTCACTATAATATTTGCATAACTTGTATGCCAATTGAATATAATGACCCTAATTGAGTATATATATAAATAATAAATAATATATAGATGGATATTGTAATTTGATCATATCAACTGACAACTAAAAAGTTTCACCTTTGAATATACACGCCTCAATTTATCTCCAACTATCAAAATGATCATTTAAACATGTATTCCATTTTCATCATGCCCTAATTCTATAGAGTAACAAAAGTCTTTTAGGCCCGCAAACAATCAACTTGATGTCACCACAATTGATCTTGGAATAATTGGATGAATGGAGATCCACGAAATTTGATTCCAACACAATTGAATTAACAAAAAAATTCTAAACGTACCTTAAACCATTAAAGACTTGAGAGGAAGCCACCAGAAAATTTGAATAGTAATTTCTTGAGGAATTGACTCTTCTTCTATATGCATCACCATCTTTGACAGCTTTTATTGTTGTCCTAATTGAAGTAAATATATATTTTAGGTTAAATTGATTTTTTCTCTATCTCAATTTATATGAGTTATTTTGACTCGGCACGAAATTTAAAAAATAAAAAAAGACTTTTGATACTTATGGTCTAAAATAAGTCATACATATTTTTGTAACTATAATTCATTTCATTAAGGGCAAAATAATATTTAAAGTTAAATTATTACTACTAAATATAAAAATGTGTCATTCTTTTTTTAGACTGACTAAATAAGAGAAGTAATTCATATAAATTAGGACATAGCAGTATATGATTGTTGTATTATAAGTCCTTATGATGTTTAATTTTTCCTAATTATACATTGGCAGTCTTCCTGGGCCTATTGATCTGATTTTGAACTCTTGGGCTTCGAGGTTCAGTAGAGCCACCAATAGGGCTTTAGTATACTAAAAGCCCAAGTCCGTTAGTAGTTTTCCCTTTCTGTATAACAGCCCAAGTAAGTTAGGTCAGCCCGTTATGTAATTTTGAAGGTACACTATTCATTATACCTTTTTAAAAAATATATTTATTGGTTTACCATGCACATTTTCATGAATGTTCAATTTTTATTTTTTGAGGATTCTTATTGAGTGTTTGATATCAAAATTGGAGTCTAGTTAATTTAAATTTATATCGTATAAGACTTATATTCAAGGAAAGTGTCTTTAAAAAATTATGTTGAAATCAAAACCTCTCATTAATGAAGGAGATGGAAACGACTTAATATATATACTTCTTATATATGTTCTATTGTGCAGAATCTCGGTAACCAAATTCTTTATAATTATAATAATGGAAAAGAATCAATTTGCACTTGAACCAAACCTTTAGAAGCAACAAAAGAAAATATATTTTATGCATTTACATATGATATAAAAATAAAATATATAGTTTTCATATTTGGGTAAGTATTTATATATGTCACGAATGTGGAATAAATATATATTTAAAAAATAATAACATTAATTTAAAGTTCTATTTATTTATGTAAGTATTAAATTTATTAGAAATTCATCTATTGCACATTAATTCTTTAGTTATAACATTATAAATTCTCTTAGTTATTTACTAATTATTGCAAACATTATTCACATTCTTTTACATTTTTTAGTTATAATATTATGGATTCTCATAATTATTACATTAATTATTTATATATTTCATCTTTCTTTATATTACTTTTTATCAATAATTTTTTGTATTATTATACCACCCCTATATATGTGATAACACAATGTTTTTATTTTTCCTTTTAAATTGAAAATCGTTTAAAGTATATGAACTATATCTTTGTTGGATGTAAGATAAACATGTGATTATATATATATGATTTCACAGATAAAATATATTCTTTAATTTTAATTTTTAGTTTCTTCAGTAAAAAAAAGGGAACATTTTTGAGTTAACTATGGGTAGTCAGATAACTATCTTTGGTTAATGTACACAGTTAATCAAGAAGTCAAATATGAGAGCCAAAGAACGTCATCTATTATGTTATAAGTTATAAAATAAAAATTAATATACAGAAATAGTTCTAAAATATAAAATGTAGTTGTTCTCCACATTTTTATATGACATCTAAACATATTAACGTGGATTACACGTGGAAAGCATATATGGTTAGATGGCAAGAAAAATACACAACAAATATCGTCTATAAAGTAATATTAGTGAGATACGACTAATTACATGATTGAACCTCATCAAATTGAAATAAGTATATACATTATTGTATTTAATTAATACAATTTTTCATTGACCATCTTCATAGATTCACGTGAATATGAGATATATATGACTATTCACATTGAACATTCACAAAAGAATCTGCAATATTATTTTGTGCAAAACTTATTATTCAAATATTCGCTTAAATTTTCAGAACTGATATATATATATATATATATATATATATATATATATATATATATATATATATATATATATATATATATATATCCGCTAATAAAACCAAAAGCCGCTAATATTTTCACTTTTGCAGTTTAACAAAACTCAACAGCCGAGTCCTTTGTGTACTAAAATACACCTCCTTTCTTGTTGTGCTTTCTCCAATTCTCATCCCTTACCACAAGTCTTCAATTCATCATTTACAAATGATGTATATGTGAGTACTTATACTGAAAAGTTGGAATTTACTCATGATCCATGACTACTTTCTTTCAATTAATATAGTAAGTACTCTTTATTAAATAACTCATGCGCTCTTCTTTTCTCTCCTTTTCAGGGTACACACTACAATTTCAATTGGTATGTTGTAGACATATATAGCTACTGTATGCAAGGTATCATCTCCTGCGTTACAAGTTTTCAATTTATCTCTCGTTTCGCCAGTTTGAAGGTAAAATTAAGATTGTGAAAAACTTTACCCACTAATTAAGATAATAGTGTAACACCTCGGACTTAGAAGAGCTAAGAAAGAGTTAAATTGAGATTCGAACAAGTGTTCTTCAATTTATTTTTGGGTCAACTTCAAACAGACATATCTCTTAGCACATAAATAGTTAGGTGGCCCATGAGGTATCAAATCGAAGGTTTTTGGGTCCTCTTTCCAACGCCACCAAATTTGCCTAAATCAGAGATCTGAGGAAAAAGTTATGATTGATTTACTAGAGACGTGCGAGCCTGCCAACAGGTCTGCAATGGCTAAGTTATTCCGACTTTATTTACTTTTTAAGGGTATTTTAGTCCTCAAAGCCCTTAGGAAGTCATCTAAATTACCCCTCGCGTAGAAAAATCAGTTTTCATAATTAAACCCTCTCACTCACTCCTATATTTCTACTCTCAAGAACTTTAAGAAGACGTTAAGGCTAGGGTTCATCTTCCAAGATTTTCCTTCAAGTTTCATCAAGCACATTGTTCTTCCAAGTATGTGAGGTTTCTAATAGTGATGGAATTGTTCTTCCTCATGCCAATCATGTAGTCATTCCATTAAATTCATTGATGAAATTGTTTATGTAAAGGTTCTTGATTAATTCTTGAGTTTTAAGCTCATCCTCTTATAATGGTGGTTTCAAGTTCTTAAAGTGAGGGTCTTGCGAATGAGGGTTGTTTCTTGCTATATTTTGAGTGAGATTTCATGAAATTATGTTGGGTTATTGAATCAAAAAGGAATTTGGATGGTCCATTGTTGATATTATATGCATTCCACTCGTTATATGTTCTCACAAAATTCAACTCATGCTAGACTGTAAATCCAGTATTAAATACTAGCGCAGAATGAATCCACTTACACAAGAAGTCATCAAGAGGGAGATCATCAAGTGGTTGGATACTGGAGTTGTTTATCCTATTGAAAACACTAAATAGGTAAGCCCAATTGAATATGTGTCAAAGAAGAGAGGAATCATTGTGGTCACAAATCAGAAAAATGATCTTATTCCAATGAAGCTTGTCACATATTTGAGAGTATGCATGGAGTGGAGAAAGTATAATGTGTGGACAAAAAAATCACTTCCCAATGAACTAATAGATCAGATTCGGGGCCGTATTGTTGGTAAAGTATGTTATTGTTTTCTTGATGGTTATTAAGGTTACAATCAGATATCGATCACACTAAAGATCAAGAGAATACCACTTTTGCCTATCATATGGAGCATTTACGTTCTAGATGATGCCTTTTAGGTTATGTAATACACCGATGAAATTTCAGCGATGTATGATGTCAATATTCTCAGACATAGTGGAGACCATGATTGAGGTATGTGTGGATGATTTCTCAGTGGTAGGTCACTCATTTGATGATTGATTGGCCCATTTAGGTGATGTGATGAAAAAGTGTAAAGAATACAATCTTCTGCTTAACTAGGAGAAGTGTCACTTTTTGGTGAAAGAAGATATAGTTCTCAGTCACCATATATCCAGTAAAGGTATTGAGGTTGATAGAGAGAAAATCGAGGTGATTGAATAATTGGCCTCACCTATCTCTATAAAAGATGTTAGAGAATTCTTGGGACATAATGGTTTTTATCACAAATTTGTCAAAGATTTCTCCAAGATTTCATACCTATTGTGAAAATTACTAGAGAATGAGTTGGAGTTTATTTTTTTATAATGCTTGTCTAAAAGCATTTGAAGGGTTGAAGGAAAAACTGATATTTGGTCCCATTATTATCATACTAGATTGAACCCAATTATTTGAGGTTATGTGTGATGATAATGCAGTAGTTCTTGGGATATAAGAAAATTAGGTAGCCGAGAACTTGTCCAGGTTTGAAGAAGAACCAATACAGATAGTGTTGGGATATCTGATACTTTCCCAGATGAGCAAGTGTTGGGTGCATCCCATGATTTGATTTTGTGATTCGTCGACTTCGCTAATTATTTGGTGAGTGATGTGGCACATTTAACTTCTTTTTTTCACAAGCACTGAAAGTTTATGTCAGATGTCAGAGAGATTTTTGGGAAGATCTATACTTATTCTCTGTATGTGCTGATGGAATTATACGTCGTTGCATACTTGAGGAGGAGATGATGAGTATATTTGAGGCACGTCATTTCTCTCCAGTTTGAGGGCATCATAATGGTATTCGGACTGCCCATAAATTTTTTCTATGCAGGTACTATTGGCCAAAACTAAGACACTCATGATTTCACAAAATATTGTGAAAGGGAGAGGATGAGTTGTTTTAAGAAAACACGAGCTCCCTCTCACTCCCTTTCTGGTGATTGAATTGTTTGATGTGTGGGGCATTGATTTTATGGGCACATTTGTGAGCTCTAATGGGATGAAGTACATACTTTTGGTTGTTAACAATGTGTCCAAATGTGTGGAGGTAGTCATACTTCCTCGATAAGGAAGGAAAAAGTGACACATCATACTTGAAGTGAAATACTTTCTTCAGCTATGATACGCTGCGACAATTATTAGTGATGGAGGTTTCCACTTTTGCAACAGGTTATACTTGACAAATATGAAGCCAGTGAGACACCGTGTATCAACTCCTTACCATTTGCAATCTAGTAGACAATTGGAAGTTTCAAACCGTGAGATAAAGCAAATCCTGGAGAAAACTATGAACTTCAATTATACAAATTGGTCCAGAAAGCTTGATGATGCCTTATGACCATATTTGACTGTATTCAAGACTCCTATAGGTATATGTCTCTTTGTGAACTTGCATTTGGGAAGTCTTGCTTCAGATCTTTACCACAAAGTCATGTGGGCGCTTAAAAAGTTAAACCTAGATTGAGGATATACATATGATGAGCGGCTGAGTCAACTAAATGAGATTGATGAGTTTCGAATGAAAACATATAAAAGTTTAGCCTTGTACAATGAGAGGATGAAGATGTATCATGAATGGAAGATTGAAAAGTGAGACTTTGCACCATGTGATTTGGTGCTTCTGTTCAACTGAAAACTTCATTTGTTTCCTTGCAAGCTAAATTCAAAGTGCCTAGGACCTTTTCATCTGGTTCAAGTTTTCTCATGTGGTGCAATTAAGCTTAAAAATCATGAAGGAAAGAGGCTGAGGTAAATGGGCAAACACTGAAATCTTATTTGGGCACTATTGAGGAAATCAAGGTGGTGGAAACATGGGCTCGTGGTGAAGTCTGAGTAACCAAGGAGTTTGCATCGTGTCGTAATGTTAAATCATGGTTGTTTGGGAGGCAATCCAATATATTAGTTTTTATTCATTTTGATGTACCATTTAAGTTCAGTATAACATTAAAAAATTTAGATTATTAGCTTTAGTCTAGTTTTAGTTTAGAATTAGTTGGAAAAATGATGAGCTAGAATGAAGTGTGCAAGTAATTATGAGAGCAATCTGGAAAATTTCAAGGTAAGTGAGTATTTACAAGGAGGGTTTATGGGTATGGCCGTATGGTTAACTCCACGGTTCACGGATCCAACTTATATAACTCAGGTAAAAGAGGAAACCTGCAGGACTTCTTCTATGAAACTATTTACAAGTCGTAATTAATTTTTTGGACCGTAGATGATATTCATTGAAATCAGGGCATAATGATCAGTTGCAGATTTAGATCTACGAACCCTCTTTACGAGCCGTAGAAATAACCACGGTCTGTAGATAGTGTTCATAGGTCTCAATATGTATCTTAATTTTTTAAGTCTGGACTCAATCCACGACACTATTGATTGCTGTGCCGTAATTTTTCTATCTTTAGAAAAAATTACTTTTTGAAATGTTTTAAGTATAAAACAACTTGAGAAAAATACTTAGAAAAGAGTCGCTACTTAATTTTTTTAAAGAAATTAAGAAAACTTGTAATTTTCAAAGATTTAAACATAAAAAATCATTTGAAAATATCAAAGAGGGTTCGGGGTTCAATTTATACTTCGAGAAGGGTTTAGGCATTCGAAGTACCCGCTAACACACAGTTGACCTGCGACTTGACTAAAATATATTTGACTAATTCTTTAGAAAATGATTTAACATAAGATTAATAATTTATAATATCTAATTAGCTTTGAGAAAATAAATGACACATTTTTATTCCATTTTACTTTTTTAGAGAAAGGGACCTAAAAATGAAACAATTGAATTAAATTGCAAGTGGGTAGAATTTCAACAAAAACTAGATTAATTAATTTTTATTTGAATCATTTTTGGTTAATCGAAATATGAAAACTAATTTAAACTAATAAAATATTTTTGACTAAAGATTATAAATGAAACTACAAGAGTTGACGAGATTTGTAGAAAAAAAAAACGAAACAACACAAAGGAATAGTTCGTCTTTGGGGAATTCAACTAAGTTAATTAACAATTCTAAAGTTAGAGTTAAACAACAACAACAAATAATCACAATTAAATAATTAAAGAGTAAGGAAGAAATCGAATTTGGGCCTCCTTTTGGGCCAATTTCGTTGGAATTTTTTGGGTTTTTACCCAATCCCCTTTTTGTATACACTGGTTGTATATCAGTGTATATCGAGTGTATATAACCTATTTTTCTGCTTTTTGAGACTTGTACATCAGCTTCAATGACTTGTTCTTCGATTTCTCAAGGTTGGCTGACTCGATAAAAGAATTTTGGGACTTTATGACCCTCTCGAAATGCAAAAGGAGGAAGGAGGGGTCCAAGGGAACTCGAATGGTGTTTTCACATGCAAATAAAGAGTAATAAGATTAGAATTATTATAATCAATAATTAAATGAGAAGCCAATGAACTGTAAATTAATGCTAAGATCTAAGACGCAAGATGAAAATGAGGTCATTGAATAAATAAAGCAAATTGATTGAGGAAGTTTACTATATTTTATGGAGAGTAAGTATACAGAACACATTTTATAGTATTGATGCATAACCAAGTTATATAATATATGGGGAAAGTTGGATCATTATAAGAACAGAGAGGGTGTGAAAATAACTATCCCTTATCAATAGACATACCAAACATGATGAAAGCAAAATCACGTATGAATTCCTCAAAATAAAGGAAAAGAACTCTTTAACAATCTAGGGAAGAAAAATTAACCCAATTAAGTCAACTGGAGTGAAACACATACACACAAAGAAAAGCTTATATTTGAAATGACAATACATGACCATGGATGTAAAAAAAAAATCAAGATGAATACACTGCTGCAGGTTTCCCAAAAATAAATAGGCCTAATTTCAAACAATTACTCATGCTTAAATGGCAAGGAAATCATATCTTTGAAATAAGGGATGTAACCCATTTAGACATTCATACTAAAAATTAACAAAATTCGAGCTAAAAGAACAGTAAATCTTACTCAACTATTATGGTAACGACCCTAAAAAACTCTTATGCCTCAAAATCGACCTTGATAAATGATTGAAGGGCCTATCGCTGGAAGGTAGAACAACTTAGTAACAATAGTAAACGGGTCTGAATACATCCAAGTGAAAAGATATCAAAATGACGAATAGTAAAGATACAAAAACGGGTTTAAACAACTACATCGCAATTCCCACATTTAGCTTAAAATAAAAAGGTTACACAACATGACATCAAACACTAGTTACTAATGCATATTCATAACAAATAAGGATATACAAAGGCAAGTGTAACCATTTGAAATTAATCAATACACACTTCTGGAGACCAAGAGAATGGAGACAGTAACCCATTTCAATAATAAGAACAAAAAATCTTCCACCATGGAGCAAGATGTAAACAATCAACAGCCAAACTAAATGCATCCAAATCAGGCTATGATAAGAACTTGACTCAAAATTGTGGCTCAAATAGGACTCGGCTAGACCAAAATCGTGAAAAGAAACAATTCAGAACAGAGAAAAAAAAAAAGGACTAAAACTCAAAATGACGAACAAAGAGCTCAATGTAAAATAATCAACATCATAAACCTTGAAATGTTGGAAACAACATGTCGAAATACAAAAAAGGGGAAGAATATTGTAGAGGAGGAGGCGTTACCTTTTTCCGGTCAGCGACTGGGACGACAATCTTGAGAGGGCAACGATTCTTCCACCACTAAAAGCCAAACACGAATAGCAAATCAAGGAGATTCGAGCGGGGACCTTCTCGAAACTTAGAACAAGAAAGCTAAATATAAAAATTTTAAGTATACAATCACTATCGCCAAAGAACTCAAACTCAAAAACTCTCTCCTCTACCCCCTAACACCAAAGAAGAAAAAGGTTTATAAAGAGGATTTTGGTGTTGATTTGGGGGGGAAATCCGTTGGAATTTCAAACAAAAAAAATTTCAATTTCTCCTACTCTTTTCGAAGCAACAGTGGAAGGGATTTCAAAATCCCTTGAAAAAGGGGAAAAGGAACGTGAGGGTGGTTGGACGCTGTAGGCGAGGAGGAAGATGATTTTTCTCCGAATTCGCCGAATTGATGCGACGTTTTTGGGCTGTTCTTATATGGGTTTGACTTTCTGGTTGTTGGATTTTCGGGTTTCGCTTGCGTTTGGGTTTGGACGAGTTTTCGGGCGCCCTTCGCTGGAAGAAAAAGAAAACGCAGGGGCAGTGGGGTCGGATTTGGTAATTTGCCTGCGATTTGGCTGTTGTCCGCGATTTTCTGCAGCTGTCCGTGATTTTCGCTGCGATGAAAAAAAAAAAGAGAGAGCAGGGTCATTGTTCTTGATTTTTGCTGGAGAAGAAGATGTTGCAGAGTTGGGGGTCGTTTGGAATTGTATTGTTGATGTTGTATGTATTGTTGTTTTAGGGAGAAATGGGTTTGAGGGATAAAAAGGGAAGTGGGCTGATTTGGGTTGGCTGGGAAATTATTGGATTGGAATGGGCTGTGAATTATTGAATTGGGCCGCTAGAAATTGGCCCAAAATAGAAAAGGGGTTGGTTCCATTAAGAGATAAAAATTGAGTTTAATTTAGATGAATTAATATTAATTAATTAACGAGCTTCTTAATCTTAACGAAATATTATAAGTATTTCTATTATACAAATAATTAATTTTATTACAAACTAATTAACTCTAAATTATAACTATAGCTTAAAGTAATAAAATATTTAACCAAAATATAAAATCTTTATGATGATTTTTCAAATATTTATAAAATAACGTGATTTTAAAAATATACATATTTAAAATGATAAAATTACTCTAAAAATAACTTGAAAGTATTTTGAATTTCATAAAATTCATTAATTCAAAATTATGACCCTTACTACTAATAAAGTAAAAATCTTTTCGAGATGATTTTTGAATATTCATAAAATGCATTAATTATATATATAACTTAAATAAAACATATATATTAAAAAAAAAATGACAAAACTATTTAAAATAACATGCAAACTATGTTTATTTTATTTTATTTCTGAATTTTTTTTATAAAACTAATTATTTTAAATAGTTGGAAATTGAAGAAGCTTGATGATTAATTTATATTGTAAATGGTCAAAATTGGGTGTCAACATTGATGGTATTGTAGTTTTTAGTCTCGAGAAAGTAAATCTAACCCAACATATGACAAGTTGAACGTTTGAAATCATTCCATGATCAAATTTCCCCAAAAATTTTATACTTATTTTTTCACGCCCCGAGCCTACACCGTGGACGTGGCCGGCACTCGAGAACCATTGTTGGACCCAAGCAAACTCTTGGCCTGACAAAATGCTCAGCGAAAGACTTACTCAACAATAAAAGAACTTTAGAGTAAAACTTTAAACTCAATGTCTCATAATAATAAACTCAGAAATGTATAAGAACATTCAACTAGCCAAAAGAAGGCAACTCGAGTCTCAAACATCAACAATGGAAATGTAAAAGACTCATGAACTACTGTTGTCTATCTATGAAGCCTTTAATACTATGAGGGATGTCAGGACAAGACCCTCGATCATCCTAACCAAACTGAAATAAATAAGGGATCCTCCAGAAGCAAGGAGGCTCACCAAACAACTCTGGGACTGTAAGTGGTATCAACGAAATGCCTGTTAATGATCATGATCTCTCGTATCTGCATCACGAAACGATGCAGGCCAAATGACATCAGTACATTGAATGCACGAGCATGTAAGGGGAACACTAAACATAACATAAAATCTTGAACTTGGAAAAAGGAAACATATTCACCTCAACTCTACTCAACTCAACCTCAACTCATGGATGCTCAACTCAATACCGTATAAAAAAAACAATAAAGATGTAGTTTATATAAAACATTTAAGATAGTAGAGTGGATAACAACTCAATATATTTTAAAATACAATAATAACTCTTATTTGTATGTAAAGATACAAAATAACTCAAATTGGGAGATTCTCTAACCGACAACCATTACTATGAGTTATGTGATGATACAACGTCTCGCCAACCCCTGAACTTCAGAGGCCTTATTCTGGTGCACTACTGGCGTGGTGCATTAGCCCTCCTGGCGCATCAGTGGCGCATCGCGCCACCCCTCCCCCAGAACGATCCGACGAATTTTTCTTCTTGTTTTTTGACCCCAATTCGCTTAGAATCAAATTATTTCTTCCAAACTTACTTAGATTTGAATACCCAAGACATGTACACAAAAATATACTCAAAAACAACCCTCAAACTCTTAACATTCATCTCAAGAGCTCATCAAACTCGTCATTAACGATTTAAGAACGAAACTTCAAGAAGATCTTCAAGACCTCAAGTCATTCAACCTCAAGAAAAAAATTACGGATTTAAAATCACATGATTGGTGTGTGGGTGAACGAACCCAACATTATGAGAGCTTACATACCTTAATTTGCGTAATTCCTCAATAAATCTCACGAATCTTGACAAACGCCTTGAACTTTTCTTCTTTTCTCCTCTTGAACTCTTCTCAAAACCCTAAGGTATTTGGGACTGTGAAAAGGGACCCAAATCAGATTTGACCCCAAAAGTATTACTCAAAACGTTTTAAGCTGATGGGGTAAGGAAAAGACCAAAATACCTCTCATTAATTCGGGTAAATTTCCTTAACTGGAAAGGCTGACTTCAAACAGACGTATTTCCCTCATCCAAACTTGAAATTTAACAAACTCGGCGGCGTTGGAAAGAGGATTCAAAGACCTTTCATTGATATCTTATGGGCCACCTAACTCATCATGTATTGAAAGTTATGATCATTTGAATTTGACCCAAAATTCACAACTTAGGCTTAACTTGAACAAATCTCAAATCAGGTCTTTCCAAATTAGTTCTTTCTAAATTTAGCTCTTTCTAAGGCGGGATGTTCACATATTTCACTCCTTTTTAGTATTACCTCTCCTCACATATATCCCTTACATCGATTCTTCCCATTCCCTACCAAATCCATTGAATTCCTCAAGAAATATAGAGCATAGTCCGGGTCCAGCTAGGGTATCAATTTGCGGAAATAATTGTGCAAGTCTCATCTTCGAATCACTCACAAATCTCTCAAAATTCATTTAGATGAGTGTTCAATTTCATTTCCTCATTGAATTCGGATAGATTACTTAACTTAGGGTTCATGAACTACACATCGGAAAGCTATGAACCTATGGAATGATAGTAAGTGGGTATTTTTTTAGTTAAATATGTTGTTGATTGCTAAACTTATTTTTGGGATTGAAATTTGTGTTTGAAAAAACTAAACAAACACTTAACTTGGGGTTGTCAGTGATTACGAGGGTCTTCTTCGAACCTTGGACAGCGGAATACACAAAATTCTTCATAAGTGGTGTTACCTTTTAAAATGAAAAATAGTAAATAAAATAATGTAACCTCATGTTAAAAAAGAGCAAAATATATATATTAAAAAAAAAAAAAACACACACACACAAAAAAAATTCACATACACTATTGTATCTTTTCTTAAGCATAAAAATAATTATAATTTTTCTTGATGAATTTTATTTTTTTTGGAAATGCATTTAAAGTAACCTCATTAAAAATAATAGTACTTAGTACTTTTTATATTAAACATCCAATAATTACTAAACATCTGTAAATCGTTCTTAATTAATTTGTAAAGAAGGTTAAAGGAAACAAAAATCACAAAAAATATATCAAAATGACGCTAGCTACAATTCAAACTCGACTATAGAATTCCAGGCCCAAACCAACCAAGCTACATACAACTTTGATTAGGAGGTGTCACTTAAAGAAAAAGAATATACACTCTACATTTGCTTCTGCTTCTTAATTGTATATATCTATTTATTAAAAAAATAATTGGCCTTCCTAAATCCACCCCTAAGTGGTATTAAATTTAGTTTTAAGTAGTATAAATATGTAATAGATCGTTACAATAGTTTAAACATATATTTGACTTTTCGGGACAAATTCAAAAGAGACCTATACCTTTTCGCGGCATCAGCTTTTGTTTTCTTTTGGAGAGATTTTTAGTATCTTCTCATGATACTCCACATGCTAATACACATTCTTCAAAGTTAGTTTTGGTATGTTAATAATATGTATCCTTCTAGGAAAGTACAAAGGGCAAAGTAACCCCACCAATTTGCTATTTGTTTATTGTATTGTCTTCAACTATGAGCAAAAGCCAGCCTATTATTTTGTTAGATAAAGTTGTCAGCAATTAAAACTACCTTCCAATGACTCTTCATCCTTATCATAAATTATACTGCCAAACATTGTGCCCCACTTTCCCCTTAATCCAAGGGCAAAGGTCCATCTTTGAGCAGTCATTCAATTCAAATTATTCACAAGTTTTGTTGCATTTGCAAGACTTTATTCACAACAGGAGCTAGTAAGGGTCTAGGGGTTCATTCTAATTCAATTCAATGGGAGTTTACACAGTTTATATATGGTTAAATTTTTATGTATATATAATAAATGTTGAACCCCATTCAACGTCTTTGTGTGTTTACTTTTATATATTTCGAAACTCCTTAGTGAAAATATGTTGGCTCTGCCCCTGCTTGTTCACTAGTTATACCAACACGATATGACTTTCGTACAATTTGTATTCTAACTATCTCTTAAGTTTTCAAATTTTTTGTTCACATGATAAAACTTACTTGATTTTTGTAAAGATCTGTTCTGTCGTAATTAAAAATATGTGTTAATACCCAAAGTCTCGCTAATGATCTAGTTAGTTGAACTAAAATAAGCTTCGTCTGATTGAACTTGTAACACCCCACAAATTACTAAGTTAAGGCCCCAATTATTCTTCATATGTGTATAGAATCGTACTAAGTGATTTTCAATTGTGCATAGATGTTAAGGTTAATTCTTTAGTGTGGGAAGTGATTTGGAGATGAATAAATTCATAAGAATTCCCTAACACAAAGTTGAGTTGAAAGTTTCCCGATGGAGTTTTTATATAAGATTTTACTATGGTCAACTTCAAGCGACCATATCACTTTGAATATGAAGAGTTAGATGACACATAACCTATCAAATTAAAGGTTTATGAGTCTTCTTTCCAACACCACCAAGTTTGCGTCACTCCAAGTTTGAAGTAGAGAATTATGATCATTTTACATGCAGTTCCACTTTGGTCAACGGGAAAATTTTCTAAGAAAAGTAACTTATATGTGCTTATACCCATAGGAAAACTCTAAAACGAATTTCTTTAACTCCTATAAAGCCCTACACAATCATATTTTCATTTTTTAATTCATTCCTCTGCTCTCTCAAATCCCAAGACAAAAATCTAACGAAAAACAAACATAAACTTTCAATTAAGATTATTTCAAATCTTTTTCTAGATTCTTCTTCAAGGTCAGTCTTTCTCCAAAGATTTCAGTCTTTTCAATTCAAATTTCTTCTTATAATTGTGAATCATTGATAGAAATCTTAAACCTTTGTCATAGGATTTTCAAGAAACTAATTCATGAATCTCAAGAAAGGATTTCTTGACCGTCCTTCTTCAAATTAGGGTTCTTTTTCAAGATTAATGGATTGTTTAACATACGTAAGATTATCAAAGTGAGGAACTTTGTTCTTCCTCACTCCCTACTTATACAATTTCAATTAGTAAGATCAAAGATAGGATTTTCATCCAAGATTCTATGATTTCAAATTCCCTTTATCTCCTATTAGAGTTTCATGATTTTGTTATGGGTTAAATTGATTTAAGACTTTTTCATCATGATTGATCTTATTATACATGGTTTGATCATAATTATGTGTTTCCAATGATTTTTATATGAACCCATGTTATATGAGTGTTTTGACTATGAAATCAAGCTTTTATTATATGCATGCATTATGAATTGAAAACTTTATGATTCAAGTATACTTTCGAATAAAGTGTCAAAATTATTTTTATAAAATTAGGTTGCTTCCAATTGAAGTATTCTCATTATGAAATATTATCATGACTTAGGTGTTTTCAATTAAGTATCTCTTACGAATTAATATGTTACGAAATCATGATATTTTAAATGAGTTATTCTTACGATTTATGAGTCTTTAGGATTGAATTGATATTACTAGAGTCTTACTATTTCAAAGACTACGATTTTGATTATGATACGATTATGCTTATTTCTATTGAGAGTTTACTTAGCACCGAGAGGACTTTGGAAAAGAGGATCTGCCGTTAGTAGAGGTTGGGACTCTAGAAGCAATTTTCTAGTCCCATAACTACGTGTCCCCGTAGGACTTTTTCTTAGAAAGACAATAGCTAGTGGATCCACCTAAGCTTAAGATTATGGTCCTTACCTTGGCAAGTAGGATAATCTCTTTTCGGTAAGGGAAAGACAATCAAACTCCATGTTATAGCTCACATGATTTATGTACTTAACAGTATCTCCCACAGTTCAGTTTTTTAGATTTTTTCTTTGATCTTGCATTCAGTTATTTTAGTTTCAGTATTTATTAGTTGCATGTTTTACTACTTGGTCATTGCATTAATTCATGTATTTCAATTTCATATACAGTTTAGCGTCTCAGATTCATCATGCTCAACTTTACAAATTATCATGCATATATCTCATACTCAGTACATTCAAAGTATTGATTCACAGACCTTTCGTGCCTATATTTTTTTATGTGATGTAGATTCAGGTTCTTACTATCAGGATCCTAGTTAGTCGGATTGCAGATTCCAACTAGCAGATGCTGAGTTCTCTTATTTCGAGTACTCAAGTCAATTTGTTGTTCTAGTATGCTATTTCTATTCGCATGTATTGATTGGATGGAGCGAGGATCGTGTCCTAACTTGTTATAATCAATATTAATAGAGGCTCCATAGATAGTAACAGAGGAAAATTCATAAATAAGGCGGCTAATTCTCCTACTATAGGTATGGTGCTAGCTAAGCTGCCTTATTCTTAGTTCGGGACCCCTATTTACTCGGAGATAGCCTGGTCTGAGCTAGAACAACAGATTCCTGAGCAAGAGCATGTTTCATAGCTGATTCAACAACAACCATTTTTTCTAGGGAACGTTCTTCTTTTTGTTACCATGCTTCTACCCAAAGGTTATTAGTTAGTCCGTTCGAGTTTGTTGTATTCAGTCTATTCTTTTCACATTACAGTTCGGCTGGATCGAGAGAATCTGGATTCACATGATCGAAAGAGGGGGCAACTCTGTCTCCACCTCTGCTCGTGCACTCGTTAAAGTCATGGCCTAGCCTAGTTGGTGAAGGAGCCTACAAGTGGTAACCACTCTGTATCCGTCATCTCTTTGAAGAAGCTAAAAGGATAGAAGTGGAAATTCAATAAGACAGAGCTTCCTCTGAAATAAACCTAAGTAAGGGGTGAATAAAGCTCAGTTGTTGTATGCAAAACTTTGTTAAAAATATATTGAACCAGTATTACATAATTCTTCTTCCACTCAATCATTTTAGTTATTTTATATGTTCATATTTCGTTGCTCATGACTATGCCAGTATCAAGGGTTAACTTGGAGTCACTTGTGACTCTTGTGACTCTAAGTACCATGTTACAACTACGGCGTAGTCTCGGATCATGACAAAACGGGATAATGTTTTTAAACATGGATTTTGGAGTGGGAGGCTGTCAAGGACCACTATAACGGGTTTGTCCGCCATAGAGGAAGCCACCATGGCAGCCTTGGATCACCATAGAGGCACCCAGTAATGGCCTCATCGAATTTATCAATTATCTTTTTAGTTCAAGTTCAAAAAGGTTTCTTTCCTCCCAAAAACACCCTAGGGTTATTCAAATAGAAAAATCTTGAGAACATGGAGGCAGGATCCCTCCCCAGACTCACCTCCAGTCTCAAGTTAGCAAAGTCCTTCCTTCAAATCTCGCTGGAAGGGGAGTCTAACTACCTGTATTCGCGTCTCCGGGGTAGTATCTTGACGTTCATGTAGGCTATGATAATTTAAGAGTAGACTTTGATTAGAAAAATGTATACATAAGTCATAACATAGATTTGATGTGCCTGAGGATATGATGCTTGGATGGATAAGACATAGAATTAAAGATTAAAAGAGGTATATGTTATTATATGTATCCTTAATGCATATTTTGTGTTAGGTATGACTTACTTGATGAATTACGAGGTGAATATGTAAATGTAGGTAACATTAAAAGAACAATATGAACTTGTAAGCTAGGGGTTTGGATTAATTATCCCTTGTAGGGATGACCTGGTCTTGTTGATGGCTTGAGGGTGTGTTGCTGAGTCTGTAATTCGGGTTAGGCTGTTGATCATGATAACGAATGAGGAATTCGTAGGTTATGACTATTTGAAGTTAAATTTGACTTAGATTCATGTATATACTTGAGTTAAATGCTCGTTGATTGGTCTTCAAACATGCTTGTTATTAATGATGTGAAATTGAATGCTTGAAATGCATGGATGGATAAGATACCACGCTGGTACGTAAGATATATCATATATACATGTTATATTACGAAGAGAGGGATATCACGGCACATATACATATATTTATATTGGAGGGCCGGATATTATGCTGGTATGGTATATGCATGGACAAAGTTGATCCCCTGCAGATCATGGATATTGACATAAATAAGGCTATTGGCCCTACAGATCATGGATATACACTTTATTTGTTGTTGTGTGAGTTCATGATGAACCTGAGTTGTTGGGTGACTGTGTGGCCTGACATTAATATGAATTACTTTGAGATGATAATACTTAAGGACTGTGTGAGCTATTACTGAATGGCCTATGTTGTAATGGGTAGATCTATTGGTCCATGAATTATTGTTATGTGTTGCAGGTTTGGCAATATGGATGATGAGGCTAATCACTAAATTTACTTGTTTCATAAAATATATCTTGTGACTTTTATGCTTGTGTTGCATGATTTAACAATGGTCGGCTGATGATGCCTACTAGTACAAGTGGTGTGTTGATACTACTCTTGCTACATCCGTTTTGGGGTGTAGATGTGTTGCAGGTGGACTAGAAGTCTCATATGTAAAGCGGCGAGTAATCACCCTCAAATTCTACATCTTTCTTTCCGACGAAAGTTATGTCTTTTTCGTGTCTTATTCTGATTACATGTTCTTGTAGACGCCTGGACTAGGTCTTGGAAGTTGATTGTTAGTCCTGATTATTTCTTATTAATGTTATTAGTTTTAGTAAAGTTTGATATTAAAAATATATCTATTATGTTTTCAAAGACTTATAACTGGAATTTCGCATATTTTTGATTGGGTGGTAAGAGTTCACCTATCTAATTGGAAATAGGACAGGTGCCCGCACGATCCCGTAATTAGGATCGTGACAAATTGTTTTCAATTTCACAAGCCTTTCTAAATTGGAAAAACTTAAAACTTTCTGTCATTCAACGGATGTCAAGCATTACCTATGTTGTTCAACTGTTTATGACCGGCTAGCAAGACTTTATACTATTTCTGTTCTAATTATGTTCAATTATTTTCAAAATTTGTCAAATTGGCAAACTTTATACGCGTTGTTATACTGTTCATATTTGAAGATTATTTTCCTCTTTTGTCTTGTGATTCATCTCACTATTTTCAACTTGACAACCTCAATATTGTTTAATTACTTACTTGTTACAACAATCAAATAAGTTAATTACTTGCAAGAGGGAAGAGGAGGGCAAAGAGGACGTGTTTGGATAAAGAAGTGGAAACCTATTTTGGTGTAACTTATAAAATTAGGGAAGAAAGTTAAACATCAATAATTGAGTATATGATAGTTGTATATATAACGTAAAAATCCTTTAATAATTACATAACTCGTGATCAAAGGTTGACAGTATAACCAACAAAGGTTATGATGGAGTTGTAAGTACTCATTGTAATCAAAATGTGTGGAGTCTTCACACTATACTATATAATATATATTAGCCTAATTCTGAAGAATCCGAAGACTCCCAGAGGAAATAAGACAATCTTTTAGCCTCTGGAACTCATGTTTACAAGTTATTGGCTTCCTATTCTCAATTTGACACTCACTCATCACCTCATTACAATATACACGTTATAGGTATTTGAAAGCTTGCAGAACAAAATTCATCAATCATCAGCAGATCAGCAAAGAGGGCTTTAACCACCCTCCTTTTTATCACTCTATATATATACACAAAGCTAAACGAAATTCGACTTGGTTTCTTTCACTCTCCCCAAAATTCTCTTCTTTTTCGCTGGTACTGAGTAAGTGAACGTTAGTATATACCTAAGCAACAGCAGAGATGCTGCAGTTGCCACCGCAATTGAAACCTTCAATCCTCACAGGAGCTGAATTGTTCCCAAACTCCATCGGAACGCAGCCACCTCTGATCAGACGACTGGAGAAGGAGAAGGGTAGTGCTGATTCTGGAAATGGTTGTATAGGCATAAAGTTGTCATTACCGAAGTTAACATCTTGAGTTAGGGGATTTGAAGCCCTGCTAGGCGGAGACCCACAGAAAAATGGATTGGAATTGGAATAGTCAACATCATACCTCCCCTGATCACAGAAAAAATCAGAAATTCTCACTTGCCTAGTTCCACAAGTTTCAGAAGTTCATAACTGTAGTTTTAATAACTTTTCACAATAATTTTACCTTGGTGAGTATCAAATCCAGAATCTCAGTTCCAGCTTTCAAATCGCAAACCTCCACTTCTTGACTGATAAAATACCCAAATAAATAAACGAAAAAAAAAGAAAACAACAAGAAGAAAGTCGAATTAAAGAGAGACATACTTGATTTGCAGCAATGTAGCATTTGTGCTGAACGGTTCATTAGCCCGACTCTTCCGAGGCTTGGGACAAGCTACGCCTTTAGAGACATCAATCTCTCTAAAACTAACCAAGCCATTTTGACAATAAGCAAATTTGTTCATTTTTGTTTTACTGTTCAAAGCCTGGAAAACAAGAAAGAGGATTATTATAAACATTTATGTTAATACCCACAGATGTAATTTTAACTTAATACTATATAGAAATGAAAATTACTAAATCTAAAGATAGAAGAATTTCATGGTTGGAAGAGATTTTCGGCAAATAATTGGTAAGGGAAGGTGAGGTGAGTTACCTGGTGGGTTTAATTTTGAGGAGAGAGAAAGAGGCAAAAGTGAAATTTTTGGTGTGTGAGAGAGAGAGATATTATTTGATGCCAAAGGCAGATTTATATTTATGGAAGAGGATAGAACGGAAACGCGTAAAAATTAATGATTTGTCTGTCGACGTTGAGGTTGTGATCAGTACTTACTTTGATATTATTTGATGCCCAAGGCAGATTTATATTTATGGAAGAGGATAGAACGGAAACGCGTAAAAATTAATGATTTGTCTGTCGACATGGGGTTGAGGTTGTGATCAGTACTTACTTTCTGCGGTCACTTTAGGGTGTGTTTGGTAGGAAGGAAAATGTTTTGCGTGGAAAATATTTTTTCTTGAAAATATTTTTTTTTTTGGAAAATAAATGAATTTCTAACTTATTTTCTCATTTTAATTGGTAAATAGAAAAAAAAATATTTTCTTAATGATTGATTGGTGAACAAAATTTTTTTTTTTTAAAAAAATATCTTTTATTTTTGGCTTGAGACTAAAAAGTACTCTTTAAGAAGATAATTTCTAGTCCGATAATCAACCTCGATAATTGATCTAGGATCTGATCCCGACACTCAAACTAGGACAAGACCTTGCTGACCGTTCCAAAATTTGACCTTAAGATTTGACCCAATACCTGACCTAGACTTTTGACCCAGGAAATTTTTTTAAAAAACAAATATTGACGGGGTCGGGGGGGGGGGGGTGATGAAATGTTTGAAAACTTGAAATATTTTTTCAAAAATAATTTTTTATAAAATAAAAATTGACTGGGTTGGGGGGGGGGGGGGGGTGGGGTGGAATAAAAATGAAATTTTTTAAAATTTGAAATATTTTTCAAAATCGTTTTTTTTATAAAAAAAAATTGATCGGGTGGCCTGAGTGGGGGGGGAGGGGGCGGGGGTGTTTAACGGGTATGGGTGGATGGCTTAAAAAATGTTTGTTTTTTTAAACTTGAGATAGTTCCCAAAAACAATTTTTTCTTTTTTTTTTTTTTGACGGGCACGGCTTGGGTTGGGTGGCGGAGGAGGGGGTAGGGGTAGGGTGGCGTAAAAATTTAAAAATTTTAAATTTGAAATTCCAAAAATATTTTTTTAAAAAAATGACGCGGATGGATAGGATACGAAAAAAATCAAAGGATGAAGTAGAGTTTTGAAAAATGTTTTCCTTAAATTTGAGGAAAATGAGTTGATTTGAAAATATTTTCGAAACATTTAAGCCAACCAAATATGGGAAAATTGGAAAGCATTTTTCAAAAAATGTTTTCCTCCATATCAAACACACCCTTTAATTGTCATAGTTTTCTTTTTTTAGAATCAAGTTTTAGGAATTTTGACGAGTTCGGATCCTAAATAAGTCACAAAAAGATAAAAGTGATCAAAATAAGACACTACTATAGTAAGTAACTAAAATAGGCTAGTGAAAGAAAAAATTTCACTTTATCCAATATTCCAAATGTTTTTCGTTAGTCTCATAACGTGTATATTTTAATATTTAACGAAATTATTTCTTACACTTTATTAACGGTAAGTTTTTCTTACACTTTGTAAAGTGGAACTTTTTCTTACACTTTATAATGTGGAAGAAAAAAAATATGTTTTACAAAGAGGAATATTTTTCACGTTTTGTCTACTCTTTATGAAGCTTTTGCAGTGTTTGTCATACAATTATATTGATTTGACATATCATAAAAACAAAAAAAATTATTACACTATGCATTTTTATTTTTTTATTCTGAAAAGTCCTCCAAGCTCTATTTAAGGACATTCAAACATAGCACCTTCAACATCTTTAGTCTTCTATCTTTCTCCAATTTAATCACAAAAAAATGTCTTCTAAACCAAAAGTTAGAATTTTGATTGATTGAGATGGCAAAATTATACATGACGGAAATACCATTTATTATAAGTGTCCTCCCAAACACAATGCTAAATATTCAATTAATGTCCGATATCATAAATTTCTTTCATCAATTTATAAAATAATAGGTATAAATAGTACCGATTATAATTTGATTATAGTCGGAAAATACCCTACTTCATTTTTATCACAAGGACAAGTAAATTTTGGAGAGTGGATTATCTATAATGACGAATCGTTGACCGACTTTTTGAGGGTTCCAAATGACTACATAGATCAAATCAAGTTAACAATACCTGAAATCTATGTTTGAAAGGAGCCTAAGACTAGCCAACAACGTTCTCCTTTATCGATCGATGTCCATCCTCGATTAGAAAATTGTAATAGCATTGATGGATTTCCAATAACTCAATCTACTGATTTTCCTAACATGACTCATTATCAAAATATTCTTACTGGTCGATAAGATTTTGATTTGAACAAAACTATCAATGAAAGTGACTAGTAATGTTCAATAATTATATTTCGATTTAGGGGGAACCCATCGGTAGCTCCCTAAATTTGGCATCAATTTTCACTTAGACACCTCAAATAGGCTTTGTTCATTTTAAACACCTCAAGTAGGGGTCCGTTGTGTCATTTTGACACTTTTTATATTTTCAAAATCACATATTAAATGCGTACATCCAGACGCTCTTACGTGGAAAAATAAACGAATTGATACGTGACACGTGAAAATTTTATTTTATTTTTTAAAAACTCAATTTTACTTTTTTTTTTCTTTATTCCAAATCCCAAACCCCACGCCCTCACCTTTTTTTTCTTCTTCTTGCGTCTAGATGTACGCACTTAATATGTGATTTTGAAAATAGAAAAAGTGTCAAAATGACACAACGGACCCCTACTTGAGGTGTTTAAATGAACAAAGTCTACTTGAGGTGTCTAAGTGAAAATTGGTGCCAAATTTAGGGTGTTACCGATGGGTTCTACCATTATTATTTGTTCATTTTGTCAATTATTTATTAATTTATATGATTTCTCCTCCTCCTCCTCCTCCTCATCATCATCATCATCATCATCCTCCTCATCCTCATCCTCATCCTCATCCTCATTATTATTATTATTATTATTATTATTATTATTATTATTATTATTATTATTATTATTATTATTATATATTTTGTAGCGGTTCACCTCAACAAGATAGGAACATTGCTCCAAGTTATGGACTAGATAATTATTTTGTCAGTCCTCACACTTTGAAATGACGAAAAATGTGGGGACATCCTCAAATTTTCATGTCTCGCCTACTTTTGATGCAGATGATTATCAGTAAGTCCAACACTTGATTTTTTATTTAAGTAAGTTAATTGCATGAGATAACTATTTATACTTTTTTACATATATAGGGAAAATATCACATAAGATGAGCCCATTGATCCTATGAATATCGATGATCATGACCTTTCAAATTGCGGCTCACCTTTAGCTAGTGATAGTAATGATTTGCCTAATGCTAAGGAATCAGAATATAATGTTCCATTTGAGGCATCATCTAGTGATGATGATATTTTGATGCCCAATTGGTCGCCAAGACCAATGTCCATGAGTCCGTTTCGTAATCATGAAATTCCTTATCTTGATCATCTCCCAGATGGTCCAGATATTTTTGCTGATACATATGATGAATATACATCACAATGTACGTGGCGTTGATGAGTCCACAATTTGGACTCATATAGGGCTTCATTTTGATAGATTTAGTGTCCTCAAATGCATATTTTGTCTCAATAACTGATGTAAATCCTTAAGTTTCAAGTATTTGGAGTTTGAGGCAAAGCATGGACACTACTTGGCAAAAAGGAACAAGGCGGCTGAAAAGACGAAGAAAAGAAGGCCTGAGGATCGCCTAAAGCATTAGGCGAGTCGCCGAATGACCTTAATCTCGCCTAATGTTTCAGTGTGCTGAGACCTGAAGGAAAAGATCAAGTCAGCGGTGAAAAGGAGCAGTCGACGCGTCACCGAGCAGTTCCGCAAAGCTATACTATATCTCCTAATGAAATGCGAAGATGCTGAAGGCAAAAGCTGAAAGGTGATAAACCATACCAAAAGGCGGATCGCCGAATGCATCAGTGATCCCTACTAATGGGCCGAGTGGTCCTTTGCAACATAAATTTTCGAAAACTATAAATATCCATTTAATTCTATAGCTTAGTATCGAGAATTTTAGAAAGTTGTAGAGAATTTTGAGACTAAGAATATTTCATTTTGAGTTCTTAGAGTTTTTAGGAGACATTGTTCTTGAGCTTGAAGGTTTTCATCTCCAAGAGATTGGAAGTGGGTAGCAAAGAATCTTCATCTTAGACCCGTTTAAAGATAGTTTCGATTGTACCCATTTGATGGAAACACTTTTTGGTATCGATTTCTATCTCTTTTTCATGTCTAGCTAAAATTCCAATTCTTGGGGTGTGATTATGTGAATGTGTGTTAAATTTACTGTTGGGTATTGCTCATTGATAGTCTATTTGTTGTTTAAATGTGATTTCATTTAGTAGTTGTGTTTGAACTTAATGGAATTGTAGTTGTAAATACGATTTCATCTTCGTGTTTTTGGCTTGCTCGAGAGAGAGGTTTTAAAATAAGACTACTAAATCGATAGCCTGTGGTTATTGGGTCGTCGTAGGTTCAGCTCGAGAGAGTGAATCCTAGGCCTTTCTCCCACCCATTTAGCTCGAGAGAGTGAACGGGCTAAGGCGAAGGTTGTGCTTAAATGCTGCAACTCTGTGTTCGAGAGAAATCGAGTTGATTTGGGGTAAGTTGCTCGATAGAGAATTTACCCCCACTAATGTCTAGCCAAGTTACAAATGTTCGGTGATTTACTATCAATAGCATTTACCCAATTGTTTATTTTATCCAATATTCCTATCACATCCAAGAATCCCGTCTCCCTATTTCACATTTTCATTTTGTTGTTTTTGTTTCTTAGTTGAATACAAACCCCCATTGATAATTGACATTCGTGTCACCTTTAGATTTAGTATGTTTTTATTCGTTAATATTTATATGATTGATTAGAACATAATTTTACTTTTCTATTTGATTCTCAACTACTAACCGCTCCCTTGGAACTCGACCCCAACCCATTCGGTTGGGTTATATTACTACACGCGATCGTTGACACTTGATTTGAAAGTTGTGTCTTTGATTACGTCAAATATTAGGCGTGAACCAGAAGATTTCATGAATGGTGCTATTTATATTGAAAAAGGCATGTTATTCAATTCAAAGAAGCGGTTGCAAAGAGCAGTTAAGCTTCTACATTTAAAGATAGTGAGGGAGTACTTTGTTATTAAATCAACAAAGAAATCATGGTGATTTGTTTGCAGACGTGTAGAACAAGGATGTCGATTTATTCTTACTTCTTTTAATGATAAACATACTAACATGTGGAAAGTTGGAAGATACATTAAAGAACATACATGTGATATGGGTACGTGCCGCGATGGACATTTCAACTTGGATGTTGAGATGATTGCTAAAGTCCTTTGTGTTGATATAGAAAAAACGCCAAGGTACTATTTTATCCTTGGATGATTTTTTTAATAAGAAAATATTCATTTTTTTATTTGATAATTAATATTATTTTTACTTTTCACGTTTCCCATCAAAGACTGTCAAACAACCGTTCTTAAAGCACATGGCATTTCGATAAGCAGAAGAAAAACCTATTTTGGTTGCAAGCGTGCTTTTAAAAAGTCTATGGTACTTGGGCAAACAAATAGGCCATGATAGGCGCAACTGTCCTTCACGAGCTCGGAACGCCTCATATGGTGGTAGTAGCTAAAGAAAGATGTTTTACATGTTTTACTGTGTTAATTTATTCTTGTATTAATTTATATGCAACTTTTTTATTCGTATTTTTGATCATCCTCGAGTCATGTTTATATTTTCAAATTTTTTCATTCACTTTTTTTTAAAAAAATACATACACAAAATAATAACTATATATATACACCCTCAAAAAAAGATACATACACAAAAATAATAATATTATGTTCCACAACCCATTCTTGAAATCAATAGAACATCTCGCGGTCTAACTCCCGTATATCCATCCTCATCATTGTCCCTCTTCCTCTTTTTGGCCGGAAGATCCTTTATGTTCACATTCTTTTCAATTCTTTTAACAACTTTTTTTCTTTCGGGTGTTTGAGGCATATCATCCACTGGCATAATGAAAGTAGCATCACGAGAGTGGTGACAATGTGGTCTGCAAAACCCACGACTAATTAAGGATACGTTGCAAATGAGTACAAAAAGTAAACATTTTTGAAGACATCCTATGATTTGTGTTACAAGGTAAACACATAACCATTTCTGATTTGTGTTATTATAACTTAACCCCAATCACAAAAATATTTATCCAACATTTCAAGAACCTCCGGTCCAAGCCTCCTACGCTGATCATGCACGTGGTGGTTGGTTCCCCAACTAGGAATTGCAGGTACCTGTTGGCGACGGCCAAACTGATGTATTACTCTATCAGGCGCGTGCACCTCATGAGTTTTGCAGAAGTTCTTTCTAACTTCTCTTTCATTTTCTTTATGCAGGAGCTGTGTAGCAATAAGTTTGAGTGTGCTATCAATAAAGTTGGGAGTAATATCTCAATTTTTTTCTCACTTCAAACAAGTGAAAGGACACACAAGATAGAAGAAAGATGCTTCATAATGACATTGAATTAAATTCCGTCAAATTTTTTGATAATGACATTTTTATTATAGAACATTGTTCTCATACATTGAACATATTTATGATATAATCTAATCTTTGTCCTTAAATTGTGTTTTAATCAATAATGTATTTTAATTTTATGATTTTTTCACAATTATCAGTGCCACTAATTATGACAACAATTTTATCGTCGCTAAAAATATTGTATTTAGTGACGAAATCATATTTTTCAACAACAAAATTGTAAGCCATCTTTGTAAAAAACAAAATCGTCACTAAATTATATGTTTGGGGACAAAATATATTTTTGTGTATAAAAGAATGTCTTTAGTGACAAAACTATTTTTGTTTGACTTCGAAATTTATGTAATTTTAGAGACAATTGATGTCATCACTAATTCAATTGAAGAATTAGTGACGAGGTAGTTTTGTTGGCATTAATAACCTTTTTACTGACAAAATTATATTATTAACTACAATTTCTTATGCTTTTCTTGACGAATGAGTTCATCATAAATATTATGCATTGGGGGACAAAAGTTATTTTCGAAGCAAATGTAACTTCATTTAGTGACGAAACACTAAATTATCTCTGTATATATTTAGTGACTCATGATTTAAAGACACATGATTGACGAACCTTTTTTTGTCACAAATATTTTTTTTGTGACGAAATATGATTTTTAAATGACAAAATAATTCGTGACTGATATTGAATTTGTAGTAGTGTCAACAATCTCTAGGCAAAGCATAGGCACACATGCCATCCATAAAGGTTCATCGACAGTACAACAACGAGGCAGTGTATGTAAAATCTCATTATACGGTGTCCATCGAAACTATTTTTAAAATATAACAATTAGATAAAATCAACATTAACTGCTTAGTATACAAATAAAATTATTATTGATTTACTTTTATATAATTTACTTTTATATGTAATTTATATATATATTTTTAAAAAACTAGTAAAGAGTTGCAAAAATTATTTGATGTACCTAATCCTCCGTCATGCGGTCTAGTTGGTCTCTAATCAGGATAAGAACATGATGTGACTCAGTATCCCTATCAATTCCACGCGTTCAACGCCTAGCATATTGAAGTAATACGTCACCATCATGCGGTGGAGGAGCTAATGGTTGTACAGGCAAGATCCTCTCCCAACACCAAACCTTAATGTGACAAACAAAATAATTAAACTATCATCATTAAAATAAAATAAAATTAACAATTACATATATATATATATATATATATATTTTAATAGGTTTAGAAATTATTTTTATGTAATTTAAATATTTTAAAAAATTGAATATAGCAAAAAAATTCTTGTACGGTGTAATGTTAAGATTCTTTGTATTTGAATGTATTTTAAAACTTTAGTAAAGTTACTTGAAGGAGAGGAATAAATCCGCAAATGTCAACCACATTATCGATAGATGCCCGACAAAGTGCACGGTTCAAGTAGGCCACACTACATTGTGAATGGACGAGCTCAAAGGGGGTAGGGAGGCAAGAACCATGCTTTCAAAGACCTAACCCAACCCGGTCCGAATCTTATCTGAACTACGAGAATAACTGACTAAGCCGTGCCATAAGGGGTCATTCTCCAAATGGGACGGTGGTTTGTCAATTTGAATCTATTTTCTTTATGCTACCGAAAGACGAAAAGGGGAACCGACTCGTTCCTTCCTTGTGGAGGACGAATCAAGGCCTGAAGTTGGTTCGTCAAGCAAGAGGAGATAAGGATCAACAAGGATTTCAGAACGGCAATGACTCTATCTTTCTCCTCTGATTCCTATCGGGATCCCGTAGAAAATGCTTCTTTTATGCCTCGGGTATTAGCCACAGCTCGTATTCATTTAGTAATTCTACCCCTTCTTCATTCTTGGACCTCGTTTCTTAATATTGTTACTTTTCCATGCTGGATACAGTCAATATCTGTGAGAAGCTTCCTTCTCATTCGAAGCAACGAGAGATGCCAAAATACTGACATTTCCGAGAGTTGAATCGTCAACCGCAACACTGACCGCTTCAGCCCTTCGCCTATCGGCTTGGCAGGCAAGCTACCTTGATCCGTCTTCGGCTTCGATTCGTTACGCTCAGAAGCTCCAACGAGCAAGACTTCTCTGTGGGAATACCCGGCTATCTCCTACTTTAAATAGAGAAAATCCCTGGAATTCTCTGATGCCGGGGTTACGTCGTGGATGGGATCTGGGAACGCCAAGTATTGTAAGCTAATAAGTTTCCCCGACGTGTTCGGAAATAAGATGCCCCCAATATAACAAGCATGTAAAGTCTAGAAATCTTATCAACCTGCTCCACTTGAGTAGCATCTCCTATTGGATCTACTTGTAACTGATCTCGCAAGTAGCCGGTAATGCTATGTATCCTCACCCGACCCGCACCATCCATATCAGTAGGTGTTATGGTGCATCCTGTGAGTGTTTCTAATAAAGTATGCCATGGACGAATCCTCCGTGCAGCATCCTGCATGTACACAACATCACCATCTATGCGCAAACCAAACAAGACTGCACATCTTGCAATGTAATCGTGACCTCACCAAAGGGTAAGTGGAAGCAATGAGTCTCTGGCCTCCAACGCTCAACAATAGTTGTAACAAGGGCGCGGTCATACTACATCCTGCCCACACAAACTACATTATACAGTTCGAACCTACGTAAGATCTCCTCAACACGTCCATGGGTCGGTGCAAATGAAATAAATTTCAGGCATCATTCATGTGCATCGTCCTCATAAGGCCACTAAATGATATCTCACTTTTCCATAACAATTTTGATTTATGCTCATGCTGAGAGATAAGGAGTGTACGATCAATCGGTCCAGGATTCCAACACGCTCCATTATATACTATAAGAAAAATTCTATTAATTCATTTAATATAATTATTAACCACTCCATCATTGAGTTGTCAATGTGTTATGTTAAACTTATATTTATTATTCCATATTTTAGGTTAATACAACAACATATTTCTAAAAAGATTCTGAGCATAACATATTTCCAACCTAAAAGGATCAAAGATTATGTAACATCCGTCAATTTGAAATAGCTATGAAGAAGCTTGAAATTGGAAGTAGCCATTTTTTTGGAAAAATACTGAATCTGGAAAATTTGGTTAAGTGTGGAAATCAGTGATTTTTGGCCAACTTTGAGCAGTCGTAACTCCTAGATCAGGATGAGTTAGGAGTAGTTCCAGTTATGGTTGCGAAGCTTGTGGAATGATCTTTCCAACTCCACTGAGATTGCTCGATTTCGAGTTCGTATGAGCGATTTATGGCCATTGAAAGTTGGGCAGTTGGCAGGGAATCCGTCCGAAAATTTTAAGGGCGTTTTGGTCTTTTCCCTAGCCATTTCTTTTGAGGTTATATTGTGTGTTAGGCTGATTTCTGGATCATTTTTATCCTATTTTAAAAGAGAAAGAGTTAGGGTTCTTGAGAGAAGAAGAAGAGAAGAAGAGGAGAAGAAGAGGAGAAGAAGGGGAGAAAGGAGATCAACAAGTTCCGTCGTGGATTTTCATCGGGGGTGATCCCTATCAAGGTATGTGAGTTCTTTGTGTGGTCTGATCCTTTCCCCCACACACCAAGCTCTTTTTTTTATGATTTGAGAAAAGATTGGATTGTTGTTGAAGTTGTTGAAGTTGTTGAAGTTGTTAGTTGTTGTTGATGTTGTTAGTTGTGTTGTTGAAGTTATTGTTGGTTGTGGGACATGATTGAGTTGTGTATTTGAGTTGTAACTTATTGTATGTTGGGAGATTGATGATCCCTAGTGTTTGGGGTTAAATCCATTGAAGTAAGGGTGGTTTAGAGTTGAAGAAAAGAGGGAGGAAAGTCGTTTTTTTTTTTTTTTTCTGGGAACAGGGGCTGGTGCCTGGCAGAGTGGCCAGCAGCCCCGTTTGAAGTTGAGGGCTGGCGCCCCGCGCCTCTTAGAGCGCCAAGGACGCAATCCTTCCCGTTACCTTAATTCCCCATTTGTATTTTATTTTGTTCCTAGGTATTATACCTATGTTTCCTAGTTGTTTCCAACACTCCAAGGTACTTCTAAAAGTCAAGAACTCATCCGTAACATGTGAGCAAACACCTTGAATCCAAATTCCAATTTAAGGAGAGTTAGTTAGAAGTCAAGTGAAGTTAGAAATTAAGAGTTAAGCTTAGAAGTTAAGCAAGTCAAGCTAGTTATAAAGTTGTTCAAGAGTCTTTATTGAACGTTTTAACTTTATTTTTTTTTTTGACTCAAGTGTCAAGTTAAGCAAAGAGCTTAGAGTTTCAAGCTAAGTAAAGAATCTCAAGTTTCAAGTTGAGTTCATTTTCTCAAAGTTATTAGGGAACTATGTATTCCCAAAGAAGTTTTAAAGAAATGTCTTTACATTTAAATAAGGTTGGAAACTGAAATTTCCAAGAGCCTTCGGGATAGTTTTTTTTGAGTAATTATCTCATGACAGCAGGAAGAAATGTGTTTTAAAAACATAAGAGCCAGTACATTTTTGGGAGTAGTATCGAGCACCGAATTGGGGGAGCGTTCAACGAACCCACAGCCCCCATAGAACCATGTTAGCCACCATGGGTAGAAAAGGATCATGCTCTTTAGATGAATCCTTTTCAAATTATACTAGTGGATCCATTAGGCAGTTCAGGTCTTATACCTTTGGCCGGGTATAGGATGCTCTGGCAGCGTGAGGTTGATCGCTGTATCATCACTTTAGCTCTTATGTGATGGTTGTCGGTTAGAGAAACTCCCACAGCAGTTATTGTATTTTTTTATACACGAAAATTATTGTATTTTATATACATCAGTTCAATTGTATTTCTATATACATCTCAGGCTTATTGTATCCTTGTATACATACAGAGTTTTATAGCATGTTTTAAACAGTCTTTCTTTATATCACACTTGTTTTAAATTGCCTTATATTGAAAGAAGTCAGTCAGGTTGAGTTGAGTTGAACAAGGTAAACTTTTCAGTTTCTTTCAAATTTCCTTCTAGCCTTTGTTGCTTAGTTTTCCAGCTCGCATACTAGTACCTTCCATGTACTGATGCCAGTGGGCCTGCATCGTCTTATGATGCAGATACAGGTACCCCGGATCAGCATCCTGCACGTCGTTGATCCAGCTGAGCACTCCAGAGTCAGTGGTGAGCCTCCTTGCATTCCGGAGGACTCAATTATTTTGTGTTCTTAGTTTTTGTTTTATTAGGATGTTGCGGGGTCTGTCCCAACATCCATCTCAGTATTTAGAGGCTTCATAGACAGTCAGTCAGTTAGTTTGGAGTCTCTCATGCATGTATATATTTAAATATCCTATTTTGAGACTCGAGATGCCTTGTTGGCAAATTACTTTCAGTTGAGTTGTTTTATAACTGTTCATTGCATTGAGTTATCCTGTTGAGTTAAGTTTCCGCTGAGTTAAGAAAGCCAGGCCAAGGGTTCGCTTGGGGGCCAGCGATGGTCTTCAAGTGCCGGTCACGTCTGGGGTGTAGGCTCGGGGCGTGACAGATTAAATATGTTGAGTCATATATCGCAAGGATCAAAGTTAATATTTATGATTGAGGGACCAAAAGTACTAGTCTCCCTACTATATATATATATTGAAGGACCAAAAGTACTAGTCTCCCTATATATATATATATATATATATATATATATTGAAGGACCAAAAGTACTAGTCTACATGCTATATTATACTATATGATATAACACTTCATTTCAATACAATTTTATTTATTTTTTCATTTCAACACTATGGATCATAGTGCTAGGGAAAGAAATGCAAGAGAAGCTACTAATCCAGCTCAAAGACAAGCACCAAATACAATTGACAATAATGCAAGAAGAAAATCTATGTTAGAAGCAATGGAAAAATTGATTGACAAATACAAAGAACAACTTCAACATCTTCAAAACACTATTTCTCAACTTGCAAACTATTATTTTGTGTTTCAAGGTGTTATCTTTGCTTCAATATCTCATCCCTCAATTGTTTCAACAGATGGTTCCTTTTTAGCCTCTTCCTATTTGCTGCCATTATCAATCTGTATGCAGTATTTTCCATGGGGAAAAACATATATTCACTTTAAGACGTTATGATATAGCTTGGAAAGAATATGATGACCTTATTTAGGTTCCGGACTAAACATGATGTAACCGTAACGACTCTCAATTATTAAATATAAAAAAAAACATGAGATGGAAATGTGTAATTCAGCAGTAGCGAAATACTATATTTGCAATACCAATCCAACAATGTAATTCTTTTTGTTTTTTTCGAACTAAAGACTCTAACTCAATATTTTGTAATTGAATGCACATTGTATAAGACTTGCTGAAATTTTGAACAAATTACAACATCATTTCAAAGTAATGAAAATATGAGATGGAAAAAAAAGTTCCTAATTATTTATATAATTTGTAGGGTTGGATTGTTATGTTGTCGGATTGTGCTACTACAATCTTTCTAGATTTTAATTTTTTAGTGTGGGGCTGCTTCAGTTGTCAGATTGGGACCATCAAATGTTAATCTTCAAAGTGAAAAACGTTTGGAAGCCATGAAAGTGAAAGGGGAGAAGAAGAAAGTGAAAAGGTAAAGTAACATTTTATAAAGTGTAAGATTTTCTTCCACTTTATAAAGTGCAAGAAAAAGTTTCACTTTACAAAGTGTAAGGAATAGTTCTGTTTTACAAGCTATAAAAAATAGTTTCGTTATATATTAAAATATAAATGTTATGAGACTAATGGAAAATGTTTGGAATATTGGATAAAGTGGAATTTTTTCTTCCACTAAGCCTATTTTAGTTACTTACTAAAATAGTGACTTATTTTGATCACTTTTATCTTTTTGTGGCTTATTTAGGTTCCGCACTCAATTTTGACTAACATTTACTATGTATTTTTTTATCCGATATGCAAAAAATTATAATTTATAATAATTTTTGTATAGTTTTTGAATATATAAATCTTTTGCTTAAAATATCAAATTAATGTAATATAATTTAATTTTAAAAATTAATCAAATTAACTTTCAAAATGGAACATAACAATTAATTAAAAATGAATGAAAGGAGTATCATTTTGTTTAATGCACGTGCACTTGGATACACTATACACATGTAAACCCCATTTGAAGGATTGACAAAATACGTCGTAAACTTGTCCACCAAATTTTGTTTAATACTAAAACATTATGAGCGTTCATATACCCCACTTATTTTTATTTGAAGTGAAATATATAACATTCTGAGTAAATTACTTGTGCTTCACATGAGATTCAACTATTTTATGAAGCTTATATATGATCATTCGGTAATATTATTAAGAACATTTTATCTTAAGATAATTTTAAGTATATGAAAGATGTCCAAGAAAATTTTCATTGAAATAGTTGATCAGACGTAATGAAATTTTATAAAATTCAGGAAGTTATAAAGAATCACAGCAGACGTTAAAGAAGAAACCAAAAAATCTTGAACAACAACACTCCCTAGTAAAGTGGAACATCACATCTATACAAGAACATAATTAACTAAAATTCAAATCTTGGACCTTCGGCTCATTTCTTATGAACCTCCATCAATCTCTTTTTTTGTTATAATATGCCGTATCATGTGTATGTCAAAAATAACCCTAAAATTGTTTACATCATAAAGTTTTTTCTATACTAGAATAGTCATTACTATTGCTTAGGTTTCATATCACCGGCCCCAATTTATTTGGAATTGAACCATAGTGGTATGCTATGATCAACCAAGCAATAGGTGACATCTAAATGGAACTGTTCAGAACTAGATATTCTAAATCAAAATTTTGATACATAACTTATTAAAATCTCACAACATAATTTTGTAAGCACTTGAACTCTCAAATATCCACAAATAATAATAAACTTGACCTTACTTTCCAACAATCAAGAAGAAAAGGGCATGTTGCTTAACATATTTGTTTTAAAAAATAGTATGTCGGGTTGCATCCAAGTTTAAAGTTTACAAATTTAATTGAAAGAAGCCAAAAGAAAGAGTTATCACTACACCAAAATGGATCTTTAACGACAATTAATAGCTTAATTGCCGCTAAATATGTATTTTTAGAGGCAATTAACACTCTCTATAAATGTCCCTAAAACTTATAGCGACATTGAATCTAATGACAATTAATTAATGTCGGCAAAGGCTCTAGCACTCTTTGTTAATTTACATACTTAATGCCGATTACAATTATTTTCGTTATAGTATCTTTTGGGCATTTGTCAGTTTCAAGAAAATTTGATCTTTTATGATGCCCAAAAAGAAAAGAAGAAGAAATATAATAAATTAGTCAACTTGCGATAAAAGAAGTTGACTAATTGTCTCTATACTAATATTCTAGGACAAGTGCAATGACATACAAAATGTTTGTACTTAAGATAATACAATCTGAATAATATACTAATTGTGGCAAGCAAGAGAGCACTCTGTTTGGTTCTTTTAACAAACTTCACCATTGGTTCAGTATTAGTTATCACATATTTGTTGTTGTGTGCTATAAAATAAAGCACAACCCACAAGCAATTTTTTCAAGAAATATATGAAGAAGCATGTAGAAAGGGACAGATGAGAAGATCAATTTTCAATCATCCTTGTTGGGATTTTAACAGAGTTCACAAGAATTCACCAAAATGTTACATGAATCACTATGACTTGCGGTAAAAGATTAAGCTTCATGAAATAGGAGGAAGAGAACTTTGAGAATTGAAGCACACTTCATAAGATGGTTAATTAATGTATTAGAATTCAACTACCCTATAGCGAAAACAAACCTACAAAAAATAATGGTAGAAAAATAATTAGTTTTGCTTACTAAGAATCAAATGTTATGAATTCAACCATTCCAGCAGTGTTATGAGTTGTGGACTGAGAGGCACAAGAGTAGTAATGTCGCGTTGCAATTGAAATCAATTTTCTTTGTTTATTCTTTCTTATTTTGGTTCCTTGGAATTAAGTGTGGTGTTTTAAAAGATGTGAATGGAAAATGAAGAATTGTGACATTTGTGGAAAGTGTGGCTTTTGTGAAAAGTTGTAACTATTACGAAGAGTTCTAACTTTTCTAAAGAATTGTGACTTTTATAAAAAGTTGTGACTTTTATGAAGTGTTCTGATTTTTCTAATGAGTTATAATTTTTGTGAAAAATTGTGACTTTTCCATAATATTGTGACTTTTAAGAAGGGTTAAATAAGAATCCTGGTCTTTGAGGGTGCCACATAGGCTGGTCTATATATATATATATATATATATATATATGATTGTCCATTTACCATTTTTAATTTCCTTTTCGTGCTTATTTTTTTTTTTAGGATTTATATACACTAATTATTCAATAAGGGAATTTTAGAAAACACGCTATTATAGGGTACAATTGCGTAAGGGAGTGACAATTTGGTTTACTACAAACACGTTTGGTTTTACATTGGGAAACATTTTATTTGATTCACAATTCACGTGTATCTTTGATACAACATGCCTCTCTCACTTGCTTCTGTCCTCTCTCATCCATCTCTCTATATGTATCTGTATTCCACAATGTATCTAAGTTTCACAATATCATATGTATGTATATCCAATATCAAATATGCACATATATGTGATATGTCAAGTGTATATGTGCATACATGTGTATGATATCAAATATGTGATGTACACAATATATGTATACATAGATACATACTTAGAAAAAGAAGAAGACGACAAAGAACAAGAAGAATATACAATTATCTTATCAAATATGTGATGTATCTAGTTTATATGTGCATGAATGCATATGAGAGAGGCGAATGACAGAGGGTATGTGAAAGTGTCGTGGCATTGTGTAATTTTTTTTAACTATCATGGGATTGAATAGTTATACTAAGTATGTTAATTTGCTTAGTTGTATAATTTTTTTCTTAACTAATCCCTAAACTCACGTGGCCTCATATTCTTTAACAAAGAGCTCTATCATCAATACACCTAAAAATAGAATCTAATTTCTTTAAATGACCTCTTCAACTATAGCCTCAAGCTCCACACCTTTCATTAACAAGGTTTGTGTCTGCATTAGAAGTAAAAACTTGATGCTTACATCCTTAAACAAAATTCATTAATAAGGACCAGTGAGAAGGCATTAAGTTTCTTTGGGGTAAGAGCTATTGTATTCTTTGAAAAATTACCTCAATTTGTTTCTCTTCTTCTTCTTCTTCTTCACTTGAATCTGAATTTGCCGTTAAAGTCAGAATATCTTCCTCTTCTAAATCTTCTATAGCAAGAAGAAATTGTTTTCTGGCAAATCATCATTAATGTCTTCATTTGATGTGTTTCCCATTTCTGCAAATGATCTATTAATAGCTTTGTTTGCTTTTTAATTAGGTGGTCATCATGTTGTTTGTAGGGACTCGTTGATCTCTTCTTGTTTCTTTCCCTTTTTCGGGATGATTTTTCTTGTGAGTGTTTTTGATGGTTTTTCCTTTGAAATCCTTAACTCTTCCTCCAAAAAATATTGAAATCTACTCGTTAATCATGCCATATTTTCATCTTCAATTTCAGTAAACTTGAGGACCATGTTCCTCTCTTTTTGTTCTTTACCAACTGCACACTCCTAAGTCTTCTTTGGGTTCATAAGTTGTAAATTTTTTAATAAGTTCATCGAGTTTCCAAATCACGAGCTTCATAGATAACCTCCACCTTGTTTTTCCATGATTGAGGTAACATACTGAGCAATTATTGAACCATCTTGCCCGTAAGGACAAATTCTCCCAAGAAATAGATTTTGGTTATAATTTATGTGCACATGATGTGCTTCTCTTGTATTGAACTCTCCATCTTCCATCTTGAAAAGTTCATATTGTCTATTTAGTATATCAAATCTTAAATTTCTTGAATTGATTAGTATCTACATGAGTTGTTTGCAGAGTATCTCAGATTTGCTTAGTAGTAGAGCATGATGAAATTCGATTGTACTATCAGGGACAATTTCACAAATCAATATTTTCTCGAATATGGCATTATTTAGCGCAACAATATTATCAACAATATTTAAATTAAGACTACTGCTTTTAAGGGCCCAAGTTTTTTCATCCTCACCAAGCTTTATGTGAATGGTCGCTCCGTCAATTACAACATTCCATAGATCATGAATTTCGTTCTTCCACCATCCATAGTACTTTCCATTGAAGAGGGATAGTATGGTCTGTGAAGCACTGATGAAGGTTGTTGTTTTTTGTATGTGATGCTAAGTGTTGTCATGTTAGTACTTTTGTCTTGATATTTTTGGTATAACTTTTGAATTAATTTTAATACAAAGTTTTAGAATATAGAAGATATTGTAATATGTGGTGGAGCTTGATTTAAACACAAAATAGGGAGTCTGTTTCCAAGATTTAAGGGATTTGACACTACCTTATGTATCTATATATGTGTAAGTTTTTGCTGAAGAAAAAAGATCTGCTCCCTTTCTCCAAATTATCTCTCTATTATCATATTATTATCATATTTGTCTTCTCTTTCTCTCCTTCAATTGGCATCAGAGCTAACTTAATCTTTTAGGGACTGTTTTGAGAAAGGAAAACACAGCAAGAGCACCTACGTTTGTTCAATTTCCTTTCACATGGCCTCTAGCAGCTCTACCCTTTCACCACCTATCTTTAATGGTGAGAACTACCAAGTTTGGGCAGTGAAGATGAAAACATACTTGAAGGGTCTTGGATTATGGAAGTATATTGAGGAAGACAATGCTCCAGAACCTTTGAGAGCAAACCCAACTCTTCAGCAGATCAGAAGTCATGAAGAAGAGATCACAAAAGGTCCATAAGCCCTGTCTTTCATTCACGCAGCTGTCTCAGATTCGATTTTTACCAGGATCATGGCATGTGAATCTGCCAAAGAAGCTTGGGATATGCTGAAGCAAGAATTCCAAGGGAGTGACAGGATGAGGCAAATGCAAATATTGAATCTAAGAAAAGAATTTGAGATGTTAAGAATGAAAGAGACCGAAAAGGTGAAAGATTATATTGATAGAATCATGAAAATCATCAATCAGATTAGATTGTTAGGAGAAAATGTAGAGGAGCAGAGGATTGTTGAGAAGGTGATGGTGACACTTTCAGAAAAATTTGAAGCAAAAATTTCCTCGATTGAAGATACTTGGGATATGTCTCGTGTCACATTGAATGAACTATCCAACGCTCTTCTAGCAGTGGAGAAAAGGAAAGCTTTTAGAGAGGAAGAGAGTACAAGTGAAATCGCTCTTGTGGTTGTTCAAAGATCTAAAGCTCAGTTGGATGGTGAATCAAAAAGGCAACAAAATGGAAGATATGGTAAGGAGAAGAAGGAGCAATATAACAATCGAGGGAGATATAGAAGATCCAAGTATCCACCTTGTCCCTATTGTAAAAAGACCAATCATACAGACAAGTTTTGTGGGTACAGACCTAGAGTTCAATGCAGGTTGTGCAAACAGTTTGGTCATGTGGATAAGGTGTGCAAAATAAATCAAAACCAGCCAGCTCAAGTTCAAGCCCAACCAACTCAAGTTACTGAAAATGTTGAAGATCCTGAAGAAAAGTTGTTTGCTACTTCTATTGCTGGAGAATGCAATGTAGTAGCTCAAGATCATGATGTGTGGCTTGTTAATAGTGGATGCACGCATCACATGACAACTAACTTGAACATTTTTGAATGGCTGGACAAAAATTATTTCTCTAAAATCAGCTTGGAGATGGCAGACTTGTAGATGCAAAAGGCAAATGAGCAGTTGCTGTTCAAACTCTCTCAGGTATGAAGATTATATTTGATGTATTATTTGTTCCTGAAATTAGCCAAAGTCTTCTTAGTGTTGGCCAATTGCTTGATAAAAATTATGCCCTGTTATTTAAAGATAAAACATGTGAAATCATGGATCCAACTGGTATAAAATTGCTCTCAGTCAAAATGAACAACAGAAGCTTCCCTCTTGATTGGAAACATACTGACATTGGAGCTTATGTCAGCATACAAGATGAAACTTATGTCTGGCATAAGAGGCTTGGTCACATCAATTTTAAATCTTTAAAATTGATGCAAAATAAGGATATTGTGGCAGATATGCCTTCCATAAATGAAACCTCTAATGTATGTGGGGTTTGTCAAATTGGGAAGCTAAGTCAATCACCATTTCCTATTAATCAAGCCTGGAGAGCTACTGAAAAACTCCAACTAATACACACTGATGTGTGTGGACCTATGAGCACTCCATCTTATAACGACAACAAATATTTTATTTTATTCATTGATGACCTTACGAGGTTTTGTTGGGTTTACTTTTTGAAACATAAATCTGAAGTATTTGTTGCGTTACAAAGGTTTAAAGCAACTGTTGAAAACCAAAGTGGCTCTTCGATAAAAATCTTAAGGTCTGATAATGGGACTGAGTTCACTTCCAATCAATTTAAGAATTTTCTTCAGAATGCAGGAATTCATTATCAACTTACAATCACTTACACACCACAACAAAATGGTGTAAGTGAAAGAAAAAATCGATCCATTATGAATATGGCTCGGTGTCTTTTGTTTGAGAAAGATTTGCCTAAGGTGCTATGGGCTGAAGCTGTAAATACCGCTGTCTATCTACAAAATAAATTGCCGATGAGGGCAGTTAAAAGAAAGACTCCATACGAAGCATGGATTGGAACCAAGCCATCAGTTGCTCATCTTAAAGTATTTGGCTGTATCTGTTGCTCTTATATTCCTGATGTTAAAAGGGATAAACTTGATCAAAGAGCTGAAGTTGGAATATTTGTGGGATACAACAACACTTCTAAATGATATAGGATTTTAAATCCTATTTCATAACAAATCCATGTAAGTAGAAGTGATAAATTTGATGAGGATGATGCATGGGACTGGAAGAAGATGGTTGTTTCTTCTTTCCAGATCACTAATCAAGAACAAAATGCCCAAGAAGAAGAGTTGATTCCAGAGGAAGAGGAGGACTCTGATGATTTTGCAGTATGAGGTACCAAATCCATTAAAGATATATATAGCAGATGCAATGTCGCTATGTTGGAGCCAACAAGTGTAGACAATGCATTGCAAATTCCTGAATGGAGGGCTGCCATGGAGGAGGAGTTCAATATGATGAACAAGAATAATACATGGGTACTTGTACCTAGACCTCCTGACAAGCAGGCTCTTGGAACTAAATGGGTGTTCAAGATTAAGTTGAATTTAGATGGCACACTCAACAAGTACAAAGAAAGGCTGGTTGTAAAGGGGTATGCGCAACAACATGGAGTTGATTTTCATGAAACCTTTGCACCAATTGCAAGGTTTGATACCATTAGATTGCTACTTGCAGTTGCAGCATACCAAAGTTGTCAAGTATTTCAATTGGATGTTAAGTCCGCCTTCCTTAATGTGTACCTTGAAGAGAAAATTTATGTTAAGTAGCCTGAAGGTTTTAAAGGAGCAGGAGACTAGGTATATTTGTTAAGAAAAGCTCTTTATGGCTTGAAACAGGCACCTAGGGGATTGGTATGCACGAATCGATAGCTACTTACTGAATTTGGGGTTTAAGAGAAGTTGCAATGAAGCAACCTTGTATAGACTTCAAAATGATGATTTTCTCCTAGTGTCTCTCTATGTTGATGATATATTGGTGACTGGCAGCAGCACACAGTCTATCACAGTCTTCAAGGAGCAAATGAAGAAGGTCTTTGAAATGAATGATATGGGAAAAATGACCTATTTCTTGGAAATGAAGGTTAATCAATCTTTTCAAGGAATCTTTGTTTCTCAGAAGAAATATGCTACTGAAATATTGAAGAAGTTTTGTCTTGACAAATACAAACCAGTAAGTACGCCTGCAGTTCAAGGAGACAAACTGATAAAGGAGGATGAGTCTGGTTTTGTCGATGCCTCAATTTATAGAAGTTTGATTGGTTCCCTGTTGTATTTATCAATCACGAGGCCTGATATTATGTATGCAACAAGTGTACTATCAAGGTTTATGCATTTACCAACTGAAACTCACCTCAGAGTAGCCAAAATAATTTTGAGGTACATTTGAGGCACCATTGATTATGGTGTGTTTTATAAAAAAACCATATCTATGAAATTGTTGGCGTTTACTGATAGTGACTGAGCTGGGTCGCAAGACGAGATGAAAAGCAGTTCAGGATATTGTTTCACTCTCGGATCAGGTGTCATTTGCTGGTGTACAAAGAAGCAAGGGTCCGTAGCTCAATCAATAGCTGAAGCAGAGTACGTTGCTGCCTCTGGTGCTGTTAATCAAGCTTTAGGGTTGAGAAAAATCTTGATTGACTTGGGGTTTCATCCAAGCAAAGCAACTGAAGTCCTTTGTGATAACAAATCTGCTGTTGCCATGATAAAGAATCCAGTCTTTCATGAAAAGACTAAACACATTAAAATCAAATACCATTCCATTCGAGAAGCTGAAAGGGAAAATGAAGTTCATATTTTGTATTGTTGTGGTGAAGATCAACTAGCTGATATTTTTACCAAGGCGCTGCGGAAACAAAGATTTGAGCTTCTTAGAGCTAAGCTTAGAGTATCCAGTAGCACTTGCATCAAGGAGGAGTGATGAAGGTTGTTGTTTTTTGTATGTGATGCTAAGTATTGTCATGTTAGTACTTTTATCTTGATATTTTTGGTATAACTTTTGAATTAATTTTAATACAAAGTTCTAGAATGTAGAAGATATTGTAATATGTGGTGGAGCTTGATTTAAGCACAAAATAGGGAGTCTGTTTCCAAGATTTAAGGGATTTAACACCACCTTATGTATCTATATATGTGTAAGCATTTGCTGAAAAAAAGATCTGCTCCCTTTCTCCAAATTATCTCTCTATTATCATATTATTATCATATTTGTCTTCTCTTTCTCTCCTTCAAGCACCTTCTTGCTCAATTGGTGGCGCAACCATATGATCTTTCTAAAAGTGTTTGCCTTATGATGAAGGATCCGCTCTAATATCAATTGCTTGAATTTGGCACCCTTCATCAAGTTAAAAAACTTTTAACATTTTTTCAATGACTTGAAGGAACCTAGTTTCTTATGCAGTCTACATTCAAAAAGACAAAACAACAATAGTAAAAACACAACGCTATACTGTGGTAAATTCCTTGCTCAAGGGAGTAAAAATCATGGCCTATAGTTTGTAGGATTTCCAGCAATCTTTGCTAAACTTTTAAAGAGTGATTTTTGGCTTACAATTTGATAATCAGAGGGACCAACTCTAGCACCTCTAATACATTATTTTACTCCACTTATTGACTCAATTAAGACTAATAACTCTAGTCTTAAACTTGCCAACACCTACAAAACATCACTTTACTCCAAAAGATGAAATCAACCAAAACTAATAACTCTAGTCTTAAACTCTCTAATGTATCAAACACATCAGTTTACACCAATCGATTAACTCAACAAAGACTAATTACTCCATATTTTAACTGATCAAACTTCAACACACAATTCAACTGTGATATAATTAAATAAAACTTCAATCTTCAATACAATAAATTCAGTTGCACCTAACAACTAGTGAACCGACTTCATTGTTGTTATGACAACATTCTTCAATATTCCTCCAATAACTATTTCTCTCAAGATGATGAATTTGGTGAATTTGCAATGGGTGAATTCTTTCTATGCCTTTATTTTTGCTTTTATATGTTGTATTCTTTTAACCCAGAGGATTTGTGAAACTTTTCTTGTCTAACACAACTTCTATAAAATGAAACTTTGTTGGTACAACTACTAAGATGTGTTCCATTCCAACAAAGAATTGAACTCTTCTTTGATTTTTGATTTCCTTATTTGTGTTAATCTTTTATTCCTTTCATAAACAACACCATGCATTCTTTATTTGGTAACTTGTGATTTTGCTTCTCTAGGAATCTACTTTGACTCAATACTGTTCTCTTTATTTCATTTCTTATTTACTTCTCCAGTTCTTCTCTTTATTTGTTTCCTTCTGTGTTCCTTTATCCCTGCTATTTAATTATTTATTTTCCTTCTTTTCTCCAATTTTTCATATATATATATATATATATATATATATATATATTATCCTTGTGAATTCATGTTTGGGGAAAACTAGTTCATTTGATATAGTATACATAAGAGAACAAGTAATGAACCAGGTTCACTTTGTCAATCATCAAAATTACAGGCATGTTCTCATGTTGCCCAACAATTTCTCCTTTACGATGATGACAAATAATGCACCATATAACCCACGATATATACACACGCACTCAAGATATATTCAGAAAAGAAAAAAAATTAAGCATACATGTACCAATTTAAGCACATAGGGGCCCAAATTAAAAGCATATAATATCATGAGTATGATACGAAATACAAGCACAACAAAGAAGTTGGGTCAAAAAGGAACCAGAGGACATAAACTAGGAGAAGGATTAGTAACGTTGGGAGGATAAGGAGGTAGAATGATTTTGCACAAGCATCATCAATACGCTTATTGTGCTCCCTTTGCTCATTTATTTTTTATTTGTTAAGATCCAATATTTCAACCTGAGCAGTCATGAGGTCCACCTTATGATGATAATTTTTAGTTTCAAGGAGATTGTGCGAGCATGTGCAAGTTTGAGGACCAACAATACTGAAGTGATGTAATTTATTTTTCTTTGAGGCCAGCCATGCTACAGAAATTTTCACTTCTCTAAGGTATTTTCTTCAAATAGATTTTCTTGATGAATTTCCATTACCAATTTTAAAGAAAGATAATGTATAAGTAAAACCTCTAAAATTGGTAAGTTGAAAAGGGTTGGAAAATTTGCATTTTTTTGCACTGGTGTAGGTTCTACAAAGCCCACATATCTACCATTCAAGGTCCTATGGTCCTTAGAAGGTAGTTGTGAGACTGGGAAGTCATCCTAGGTTTGGAAATTTTGAGTCATTGAATTTTTTCTACAGACCAGGATGGCCTGTAGAAGTTCTTATGGTCCATATGAAGGGGTTTGTAGAAGGAGTTCCATTCTTAATGAAAATATTTTGAAAAAGGGATTCCTGCAAGAAAGGTCTACGACCCTTAGATTGTCCTATTGAACATAGAAAGGGTTCGTGGATGTTGGCTGGATTTTTGGGTTCCAGTAATCAGTTTTACGGACAACCAGGATGACCCGTAGAAGTTTCTATGGACCCCTATAACTGATTTTTACTCTTCAAATTTAGTACATTCCCTCTCATTCACTCAAACCCCTAAATTCCTCCAAGTCTTCTTCTCCAATTTTCTGCCAAGGATCTCTAAGTCAAGGTTAGGGTTTCATCAAGCTTCACGTTTTTGTTCCTCCATTTGTAGGGCTTTGATTGAACAATGTTTGTTGAAATTCAACAATGGATCCCTTTCATCCATTGGGTTCAAAAAGAAATTCAAATTCTCCAATTCAATTTCACTCAATTATCTAGGGTTTCATGCTATTCCCTATAAGTCCAATTTATTATGATTCAATTGTTATTATTTTATCTTATTAGGCATGACTTGGTTCAATCACATATTTTATTATTTAATTCATATGGACCCATGATTGATACTTGATTATTACTATATACTTATCAATTTTGCTTATGAATTTGATTTAGAGTTTATGCATGTTTTATGAAAAAATGATTTATGACCAAAGGATGCGATAATGATAAGTATCAAAGATTTGTGAAAGGTTTTATCACATTTGAAAGGGATCATGATTTAGATACTTAGAAAGGTAAATGTCTATTATGAACGTTTTATTAAATCATGGTTTTGAAAGGAGCTATTTTAATAGGAATTTAAGATTGGATTGATAGTCTTAATTGTTGCATTTCCAAGTATTTTGATATGATTATGATTATATCTATTTCATTGGGACTTAACACCGAGAGGACTTTGGGATGAAGGCCTTCCTGTTAGTAACAGTCGGGTCATTAGTAGAAATCTCCTTGTCCCAAACTACGTGACCCCATAGAATTGTCTTATATGACCTAACAAGTGGATCCATCTTAAAAATAATGAATGATACAGAGTTATACCTTGGAAAGTAGACTCTCTCTTTTCGACGTGAGGGTTACACCGATTTCATGTTATAGCTCACATGGTCTTATTGTTGGTTAATGATAAGTATCCCACAAATGAACTATGTTTTCTTTAACAGGTTTTATCAAAGCTTTTCCTATCATTTTTCAAGTATGCATTGACCTTGTTCATGATTTATAATTTGTCTTTAAAGTCTTTTATTATGTTTAACTTGGTCATGCATATCACGTTTAAGTTCAATATATTATCATGTTCACATTTTTATGCATTTCCCCATACATAGTACATTCATACTACTAATACATATGCGTGCCTATATTGTCTCATGATATAGGGTTTGGCGCTCCTTCTTCCAAACATTGTTAGTATCGGGATTGCTCTGCAGTTGTTTGTTTGGATTGGCGAGTCCTCATTGTTCGAGGACAAGGCCATAAATGCTTTATTGCTTTTGTTGTCTTTTTGGTTTTAGAATGGTATGTGGTGTATGGATTACGTCTGAACCATTCCTATGATGTTAGAAAGGATATGTCAGACAGAGTTTAGATTTCTGCATTTATGTTTCACTCTTGTACTATTTCATATTTTCTCTAAATGATCCATACTTTACTTTTGAGACTTTATTGATTATGTTGTACTCTATTGTATATTGTCTTTCTTTATGTCATGCTTATGTCAAATGGCTAGTTTAGGGTCTCTTAAAGTCTTATTCACCGTGTCACTCCTAGGGAGTACTTTGGATCATGACAAACTTAGTATCAGAGCCAGGTTTAGAAAAGGTCCTAGTATGTTTGACAAACTGCATCAAGTAGAGTCTTGTTTTTAAGTATGAAACGCACCAAATTTATGAATGAGAGGCTACACGGTATTGAGGAAACTCCACTTCTTTCATTATTCTAAAGTCTTGCAATAGAGTTTATCTCTATAAAGGTCTTTTTCCTAGCTCTAGTCCAATCCTTTTCAGGATATTCCTCTTCAAAGAGCAAACACAAGGAGGAGCCGAGCAAGTGTTACATACTGAATACCAAGTTGCTTTCAAATTGTGGTTATGACGGTGATAAGGATGATAGACTTTACTAGGATGAATCCCTCAGAGTTTTTTGGTTCCAAAGTTGATGAAGATCCCCAAGAGTTTGTTGAGGACAACCATAAGGAGATTATTGGTGTTATACCGATGGAAAATTTGGACTTGGCCACTTATCAACTTAAGAGTGTTGCTGAAGTATGATTTAATAAATGGAAGGAAGAGAGGGTAATTGACGCAGGTCCTCTTGATTGGGACAAATTCAAAGGGGCCTTTCTTGATCATTTCTTTCCTCTTGAAATGAGGGAAATGCAAGTGTTTGAGTTCATCAATCTTCAACAAGGGAACATGTGTATGCTCCTACTATGGTTGCCGAATCTAGGGCAAGGATGAGTAAGTTTATATCAGGTGCGTTTAAGATGATAGTCAAGGAATGCTATACTGCCATGTTGATTAAAAAGTTGGACATGTCTCATTTGATGATACATGCCTAACAAATCAAAGAGGAGAAGCTAAAGGATAATTCAAGATAGTCGGTTGACATGGTCGTCCTTAATTCTGGAAAAAGTTCTCCAGTGGGCGGATTGCCCAACTGGCACGACCTCACTCAAAGTGACAGTGCTCAACTCTTTAATTAATTAAGGCAGGTCGGTGAACTTAAAGAGGAAAGACGACTCACTAAACACAAAGGGAGAACATGCTGACCATCACTGAAGGTGATAGAAGTTGGAGGGAAAGTGAAGGATTAAAGGGAGAACAAAGGTGGTACTCGAAAATTCACTAAATGTGAAAGACAGACTCCAATGAGCTTGCCGACTAAGGTTCAAATACCTCAAGCCTAAATCAAGAGAAAGGCGAGCTAAGAAGTAAATGACGATCCGCTGAATTAGTTTGGTGAGCACGACTAACATCACCGAAGTGAATTTTGGGCCCAATTTTGGGAAACTATAAATAACCAAAATGAGAGAGATTTTAGAGATTTTGGAAAGATAATTTTTAGTTAGTCTTCAGTTTAGAGTTTCCTTTCTAGAGAGAAAAATATTTTACCTTGTGAAGAACACTTTAGTTTTTGGGTTTTCAAATCTGTACCAAAAATTTACATTTGTAAGTTGAAATCGAAGTGGGTGCTGCCATAATTACTTAATTTCATCTTACCCATGACTGCTATCATGAAATGTATAATTTCATTACACTTTTTAATGGGTGGCTAAAACCCCAACTTCTAGGGGTGCAATTATTGGGCTGGGTGTTAATTTAATGTTGTGGGTATTGTGTTATGCTATGTTTTGTTGTTGTTGTTCATTCATCAATTTGGGCTAATTAGCATGGGGTTAACTTATGGTTTAAGGTTACAAACTTAATCCTTCTTCCGATCTTCAATTGATGCTCCAATAGATTGATTAGAGTGGGTAATTTGTTTGATGCTTGAAATTTAGGTTGTAACCAAATGGTTTAGGCTCAAATGGTGTCAAAAGATGCATACCCTCACAAGGTGATCACTCATAGATATAGAAATTTGGGTTCACTCTCAAAATTGTTTTTCCAAGATCATTCCTTACACTTAGCAAGACTAGACAATTAGAGTAATAAGGCAAATTCTAGGATTCCACAAACATGCTTCCAAGTTAGATCTCACCACACATGACACTTCAACTACAATCATTTCTCACAGCTTGAAACGATCAAAAGCTTACGCGTGATTTTCATTGCAAGGCTCACATCAAAACATATCTAGGCAACACAAGATTCAAAAAGATTGCTCAAAAGTTCAACCACATTGATTTCTTTCTTACAACACTAATACTATACACCATGCTTATCATGAGTACTATTCAATACATCGATATTGAACACAATCGATCCTCACATTATAATCAGTAAAAACTCAAGAATTTCACAATTTTCAAAACACATGGGGTAATTGCAAATTTGAGATAGAAGAAAAGAGACCAAAAGAAATAAACCAAACCAATCGAAACAATATAATATAAACAAAAACAAAATACTACATCATCCAAATTGAAAATAAAACAATACAAAGCAAAGGAAAATATTGGCACAAGTGCCCTCACCCCACCAAAAAGTAAAGTGAAGTGTCTCAATGAAAAATTAATGAGTAGGTGAGAATGAGTAGGTGAGGAAGAGTGAAAATGTCCCTAACAGGCTATGCCTGTGGAATGCTCTTAACGGGAGGAGTGGCATCATTTGGGGCATTAGTGCTCGACAATAAGATCATAGGAAGCAACAATATAGCATCATCCAAGGCATCAGTGCCCGACGCATCACTATGAAATGATGGAGCCTGAAGAGATCCACTTGTGTAAACTGCAGAGGTCTCCCAAAAAGTTCTCTCCAATGTAGCTTGTACTATTACCTCCTCAGTGTCTTGCAACTTCTTGAGTGTAAATGCAATCTTCAGTTCATTCTTCTCTCTCCTCAACTCATCCTCATTAGTCTCCTCAGCCAAATTAAGATCGACCCTCTCATTTTCCTCATCAGCATCATCAATAACTCTCTCAACTACCTCATTTTGTTGCATACTCAGAGATGACTCACTCCTATGTATAGTCTGTGGCATTGAGGAAGGAGCATCAGGTAGGGGAACCTCACTCCACATCATCAAAATACCAGTAGACATCAGCTGGTGTATATCTTCCCTCAAGGTAACAAGCTGACCCCTAAAAGTAGCAATCACCTCCGAACTACCCTCGTCCTTTTCCCGGGCCTCTAGTCTAGCTATGAGGTTATGAAAACTCATATTGTGTGACTTAATCAATATCTCACATTGGGTCTTCCTATCTCTCAATGGAGCCATATCACAGTCAATCGCCCTATGAATCAACGAGAGCACGCCCTTCTCAATCTTTGTGGCCCTCACATTCATAAATTGGGCAAGATTGCTCATTTGGTAGATCATGGCCTGGGTAAAGGGACCGTGAAGTAGGAGCAAGAGAAGGTGAATAAGTAGAAAAAGAGGGAATTGAAGGAGATGGAGGTATACCTGACGAATATATAGTAAGAACGGATGTGGTGGACACATAAGCCAAGGTAGTGAGATCAACTACGGTTGTGGTGTCTGGTGATGGAGGCTTCCTCGAATCCACATACTTTCTTGGATAATTGGCCTCAATCCTTCAAATATCATTGTAGGAGGCTGGGGTGATCTGCAAATTAGTTTTCTCCTGAAAGGGAACTCCAGCCTCTTCACATAGTCATATGATCAAAATCGGGAAAAGCAGTGAGGTCTTCGCCTATCTAGCCTTCACTAATATTTCCTCGATAATGATGGACCCCATATTGATCTTTTCCTTGTAAATAATGGTTCCCATTAACACTGCCTTGGGATTCCGTAGGATACACTCATTCTGGAAAGGCATGATGTTGCTACTAATGAACCCAAACAAATATCGAACACCTATATTAAGATTTTTTTTCTAAATTCTCATACTTTTAGCCATCCTAGGTGGAAAAATATTCATATATTAATAGTGCTAATTGCCATATCAGAGTGTCAAGTTCATGGTGCATCCAAATTTGGAACAGGTCAACCTGATTTAAGGGAGTGCCAAAGGTTATGTTTATCACACCCGCGTGGCATTATACCATCTTGCAGTGCTCTTCCACTTCTTCCAATAGATTCCAAACCATTCCCTTCATTTTCTTTGGCAAGGCATGAGCATAGGTTGTGTAAAAATCTCTGACCCATAATGAGACATATGGGTTATGAGGTCTTGTGAAGTCCCTGAACTTGTGAAATTGAAAGGTATCCCAAATCGCTGAGTAGTCGCTTAGAACACCGTTTGTGGATAATAATCTCTTCTCTATAATGGTATGCTTTTCAGCTACCTTGAGCCTATTAAGGATTCTTAGAGGGATTACCAGGAAAACTCTTGATGTTGGTGCTTGAGAAGATAAAGGTGGCACCAGTTTGGATTGTATGTCTATACTTTTTCTTGCAACCCCTTTTTAGGTTGCTCACTCGCATGCGTAGAATAGCGCAGAGTGCGTGGTTATGGATGAGGAGCCTCAAATGGCTAGTTCATTATGATGCCCTTTTGCTTCTTTTGTGGAGGAGGAGGAGGAGACTCTTTATCAGATTCTGTATCTAAAGTCACTACCGGCATTCTTTTAGTTCTAGACATAATATTTAAAGACTAATCATTCAAATATAAAATCGGTGAAGGTTAGATGTAGTTAAACTCAATTGAAAGAAAAGTTCAAAAATTGTTTAAAGCTTTCCTACTGAGAAAGGAGACCACCTAATAGGATGGGCGAGCTCCAATGAGCTTGTTGAATCAGAAAGTATCAATAATCAAGTATTTTTGGCATTTTAGGTGGATTAAATTCCAACTCAGTAATTCACCTAGTTGGTTTTGGAAGGTTAAGACATGTTCACCAAAACTGACAGTGTAAATTGAAAAGAAACATGCATCAAGGGCGATGTTCACTCCCACTTAGCGATTTGCCGAGTGGGTCTAGTGAACTAAAATAAGTTCTCCGAATGAAACAGTAACCAAGGTGTCATATTCACTTAAAAATATGAGATGAGGCTTACTCAGTGATTCACCTAACTGCCTTGGCGAGCTAAAACAAGCCCGCCAAACAGTTGTGTTCATCCCAATGCCTATTTTCACATATTAAACCAATATACAAGCAATATCTAGTTCCCCCTTAACTTTACAATCTAACCACATGTTTTTCTACTCATAGGTACTCAAATCTCACCCAAAATTTACAAAGTATTGCTCAAATTGAAGATTTACTATTAAGAAGTTTGTCACTCTATCTATAATTGGACAAAATCATGCAATCTAGTCATTACTGGGCTAATCAGACTTTACCTATATCAAATTCAACCAAGACCCGACAATATTTACCAGTAAATTTTAACAAGTAACCGACACATTCAAGTTTAGCAATTTAGGCACAAACAAAATCAATCAACTTATGGGTAGAGTTCAATACGATCATTTTAGCAGGATCGAATGGAATCAACTAACAGCATGCATCACACATCCTAATGCACATACATAAAACACATTTTTAGCTCAAATCATAAGATAGAAATCGAATATCAACCTTAAATAGAAGAAAAATGTGGCACATGAGGTTAGGGCTTGGATCAACTGATCTCGAAAGATAATACACTCCACAAACTCAACTATCAGACAAAAATGTCACTTGCACACTCAAATATGTTATTGCAAGTGAAAGGGAGGAAAAGTTCTCAAAGTTTGAAAATGTTTTCTTTTTGAAAATTAAAACAACCTTTACCTTCTTATAGTAGGCATTTTCAGTGTCACAACTAATGTCGCTGAGTTCGTTCGACAGATCACCAACTAGAGTGGCAACTCACTGAGAAGCTTGAACGAATACCAAACCTATAGGCAGATTCAACGAAACTCGATGGAGTCCGCATACTGTACTTTGGAGGATCACCTTTTAGAGCTCAGATTGCCTAAATTGACAGTACATTTTTTTCCATTTTCCATCTCAGAAGGTGGACAATAACGAGTTTTCACAATGCCTTTGGTGGATCATCGTTATAGTTTTGGCATCCCTTATTGTTCCCCTCGTAACACTTTGACTTCTTTTCAACCTAAACACACAAAACACATTATTGAAAGCAATAAAATAAAAGTAAAGACTTAAGTTCCTTTCTAAAATGCTCCTTATTTAATGTCGTGGCACGACATAGTTCTCATTTCCTCAACATTCATTTTCAGGATTTGGGACAGTGTCGCTAGGAAATGATCCTTTTTGCCTTGGAGTGAGGTAAGTGGCGATGTGGCACTTCTGAGTTTTTAATAGTTTGACTGACACCAAATGAGAGGTCACCATTTTATATAAGGTAGAGAAGTCATTTTTTCAACACTTTCAACACATTGTCGGATCCTTCAACCTTGATAAAGATCCTTGTGAGTCTTTCATCGGTTTGGTTTCCTTCCAGATCAACTGGTTCTTTTGGTTGTGGATGATCATGAGGAGGAATATATCTATCTTTTCAATCTCCCTATCTCTACAATTTCTACCTCTCCAATCCTTCCAACCGCTATCTCGCACCTTGTTCCAATCTTGGTTCCCACATTATCGTTGGTAGTTGGGGTTAGAACCCCCCATTTGGTTTCTCAAGTATTGAAATTTTTCATTACATAATGCCTTGAACTTGGCATTATTCGAGCGCTGCCCACTACTTTTTCCAACCACATTCACTGATTTAAGTTTACCTCCCACGACATGTTTAGACAACAAATCGATTTGGGTCATCATTTTAGCCATGTTTTCATTTTGATAATTGTCTTTTTACAATTTGTAATTTGTTCATGCTCAGCTCTAGAGTAGACACTTGGTATTCTCTAGTATTCCATGATTGATTAACTTTTGTCATATCGTCTAGCAACATTGTTTCTACCTCATACGGTTGTCTCATTAATCCTTCTTGGACCAACTTATCATCCACACATTTATTGATTGAACCAAGGCTACAATAGAAGTATTACAACAACAAATTGTCTGGAACACCGTGTGTTGGACATTTCAAGAGTAGTTACTTGAACCGCAACCAAGTCCCATGTAGAGGTTCACCTCTAATTCACTTAAATTTTAGATTTGGGTTCGAAGTTTAACCATTTTAGAGGGGGGAAAGAATCTCTCCATGAAAGCTTCATTCATCTCCTCCCAAGAAGTTATAGAGTTATTTGGCAATTTCGACAACCATCTTGTAGCTTCACCCGTTAAAGGGAACAGAAATAACCTCAACCTTATGGACTCTTGTGAAATTTTTTTTAATACAAACGGCCTACACACCTCCATTAAAATCTGAAGGTGTTCATGGGCCTCATGAGCTAAAACCCAAAACATTCCTTGTAGTTGAACCATGAAAAACTGCCCTCTCGACTGTGGGAGGTATCTTAATGGTTCTCGTGGTTTTAATGATGTTCATATTTATATCATTCCAATCACCCATGACGTCATTTTTCCCGTAGTGACTGTCGTTGTCACTCATGTCCTAAACCTACAAATCATCAAACCACAACACCAAGCAACAATCTACTACAACTAATTAAATAAATTTACAAGCTAATTTCTCAAATGGAATTTCTTGCCATCACTCTTCGACAGCGGCGCCATTTTTGATAACGCTCAAACTACTCTTCAAAATCAATTAAAAGAGTAAGTAGTCCTTGTCAATAAAAATACCCAACAAAGAGTTAGGGTCCAATCCCACAGAGAATGATACAAAACTAGGAATTCTATAAGGTGGGTGGATCATTCCACCAAACTTAATAAAATGATTTTACTGTCACAAGTCACAATTTAACCAAGATTTCAGAAATTCAAAGAAGTAACAAATAATATAGGGGTGCGAAAACTCGAAATTGATGTTATATAGGGACAATTGTGTTGCTCTATAGTGATGACATTCATGTATAGGTTGGGTCATTTTCAATGACACTAATCTTCTTTCAATCTCATAGCATCATATCATATAATTCACTACAACAAAATATATTTATAGCTACGAAATCTAAGCCATGGATGTAAAACTTGTAGCCATTACCTAGTAATAGCCACAAAAAATTTAATTTCATATCTATTTATAAATTCGTAAAAAAATTTAGCCACGAAAACTTAATTGACAAAGCTAATTCCATATTTTTTTTACAATTTCCAACAATTAAGGGAATAGTTTCCTAAATAGCTACAACTTTATTGCTACATTAAAAGTTTGTGGCTGATCATAAGTTTTTGCAACGCTACAAAAGTTACTGTAGCAATAGTAACCTTTTAGCAAAAGTAAACTATTTAAACAAAATATTTTAGCTGAATAGATATAAAAATATCATGGCAATAGATAATTGATATAGCCGCAATTTTTTGCTATAAAAAAATTTCGTAGTTACTTATTAGTTATTGCCACGATTTTATCGTTAGTAATAGCAACCTTTTAGCCACAATGAATTATTTAAAACAAAATACTGTAGCTAAATAACAATTTTTGCTTCAAGTTACAAAAAAAGTTATGGCAATAGTTAAATGTTATAGTGAGAGATATTTTGCTGCAGTGAAAATTTGTAGCTTATTATTAATTTTTGTCACGTGTTAAAACTTGTTGTAGAAATAGATAGTAACCTTTTAAACTGGCTTTACATTTTTTCAGCATTAAATCTCTTTTTGTTTCCATTAAAATCCTTTTTCCTTTTTTTTTTTTAATTTCTGAATCCATAGTTAGCCTTGTCATTTGTACCTCTTTTGGCATATTTCCATGTCATTAGTTCCAGAATTGGGTCTTCTTACATATCTGCTTCTTTTCCACCTCAACTTGAATCATTTTTGTGGTGAGATTTAGTTTTTCAAAGGAAAGTAAAAATTGTGAGAATATGCGTTCGAATGCTAGGGTTTTTACTCAGATTGACGCATGACAACTGGAGCAGATGACTAATGCCAGAGAAACAAAAATTTCATCCTCATTCTCAGCTCCTGACTCATCATCCACAACCTCAGACTCGTATTCATTTCCGCTTAAAATTCAAAGAATCCTTCCTAAAAACCTCAATTCCCTTAAAATGCTTCTTCACCAAGCACCAAAAAATTATTAGTTACCATAATAGAAGCTAGAAAAGGACTGAAAGAAGACATACCATGTCTATGACGAACATGAAAATGGAATTTTTCATTGGAGAAAGGAAGAGATAGAGGAGGGGTAGTAGTGGATCTTCGAGAATGTTTAGGATTGGTTTGGTATATGGAAGAAACTCCTATAATGGAAAAAAAGTAAGCCATGGCAAAACGGGATAAGTAGATAGAAGTTATGGATAAGGGTGGGAAGGTTTATAGCGTATGAATACGTAGGAGAAGACGACCAGAGTAGACACTGGAGAAGACGCCGAAGAGAGAGGTTTGAATTTTTTTAAAGTATTTCTATTTTTTTTTAAATTGGTAACTTTGTGTATTTCTATATATGATTAAGATCCTTCAGTACAATGGTTATACTTGCACAATATCTACATCAAAAGACTTTTAAGAAACTAGAGCTATTCTAGACTTCTATATCTAGAATTTCAATAGTTTCTACTGAGTGAGACTGTCTACAAAAAAAACTAAAGAGCAAAATACAATTCATCTTCAATTGTTGGATAGAGTTTCTCCTATTTTCAAAACATTTGGAATTTCTCTCTTTCCGTATTTTCCACCACATTTAAGCTGGAACCATTTTCTACGTTCCTCTATCTCAGACCTCCAAACCTTCTTCTTCCGAACTTGCTAGAGTTTCAAAAATCTTTCACGGCAATATCCATACTATACTTCTGAGTGCCAGGAACATCCTCCATACTTGACCAGTTATTATGTAGTGGAGGAAAAAACTATTAATTATTTCTTTAGTTTCCCCACATAGGCAGCATCTGAGAAAGATAGTAATCCCTCTTTTCATCAAGTTATCTTGAGTAAGAACTGTTTCTCTTGCCAAAATCCAGTCAAAACATGAAACCTTATATGGTATCTTACCCTTCCAAATATGTTTTCATGGCCAATTTACCATTTGATGATTGGTTTGGTTCATATGTTTGTAAGCTGCTTTCACTTTGTAAGCGCCACTGTTGTGTCCATTCCATCATAATCAGTCAACACCTTCTTGTAAACCTTCAAAAGTTCCAAGAAGATTGAACAAATCAATCACCCTACGCACCTCCCCATCATTAGGCATTCTTCTGAAGGTACTATCCCAACCTTGGTTTGACCATTGTTTTGCCATTGTATTATGTTGATGAAGTATAAGATTGTTCATGTCAGGGAATTTCTCTTGTAAACTCTCTGTCCCTAGCCATATATACTTCCATAAAATAGTTTTACTACCATTTGCAACTTTAAGGGTGCTTCTGTTTTTAAGAAAAGGCGATATTCTACCGAAGTTGGCACTGATTCTACTGGTGTGGACGCAGGAGGGACTCTGGTAGACGAGGGGTGGGATCTATCTTAGAGTTCAAACCGTTGGGACTATAGAGGTTGGTCATCATCACGCTCAGATAGAGTAGCCTAGGAGCCAGTAGTAGCCCTGTCAAACCTGGGTCTTTTTCCCTTTCCTTTGTTAGGAGGTTCTTGCCTTCTTCTTTTTGAAGGATTTGATCCCCCTTCATTGATTGTGATGCCATGTGCTTTTTTTCGGGGTGGCATGTCTATATTTGTTCGTACCATATCTGCAAAACATCGGAGAAAAGCTAGAAAAATTCAAATAAGATCACAAAAAAAAATAATTTGCAGACGAACTCATCAAACCGGTCGGCGAGTCACCAAATCTCTTTGGGGAGCTAGATCAGGCTCACCGAAATGATAGGCTCTAAAATTTCAGAAAAATTTGGCAATTCGACGATGGTAAAAGCCTTTCAACGAATCACCGACAACATTCGGCGAGCAAGGCTCAGTTCGCCGAAAGTTACAGTGCAAAAAGGGTTTAGGGGCACAGACGAAAGGTGATCGAGAAGTCTTTCGGTGAGTCGCCGAGTACACTCAGCAACCTCAAGTTTCTTGCCGAAAGTTACAGAACCCAACAAAACATAAAGCATGAAATTAACGACGAGATGAGGAACTTCGGTGAACCTCTTAGTGGTTCAGCGAGCTCGACCTAGCTCGCCAAATAACCCAACGTGCCTACTTTCAACCCAACTTCTCGAATTCAACCTCGCAATCCCTGAAAACAAAATCAAAACATGCAAAACTTAAATTCAAACAAGACCCATAACACCCATTGCCCCAGGATATTCAGACTTCTCTCAGTTTCGCCAAATTTGGTCGATTGACGGCTTTTGCCCTTAAAAATGATGTCATCAGTTCTATTATTGGGCAAATTATGTCTGTTGGCACAAATACGGGCTACTCATACTTCACCCAACCAAACTAGACAACATGCAAGCACAACCCTACAAAATTTAAATCATTTCAACGCACAAGAATACAAGATTTTAACAATCAAAACAATACAGGTAATATTATCAGCTTAAAATAGGCATTCAAACATACTTATCCTATCATAGAGGCCCGACCCACATTATCAATATAATATTGCTTGCATAAGAGTACAAATTACTAAAAATAAATTTGGGGTTCGGAAAACCAACCTTAGTTGCCGATTAATAAAGACTGAAAAGCTAGGTTTCAATGTAACCCACTCGGAACACAACTCTAACGACTAAAATACTCTTCAGAATGTGAAAATATACAAGATACTAAGCATGTGTAAGTTTGGAAGATGAAAAGTGAAGAATTTGAAAGTTTAAACCTTTGGCCTTTTAATGAACCATCTAGTTCTCGCCCAGTCGGCGATGTTAGTTGTGATCGCCGATCCACTCGGCGACTTGCCGAGTGGATACATATCTCGCCGAGTTTTACAAGACCTCTAATTAAACTGGGGGTCCAAATGGCGGCTGGGTTGGGGTTGCCGACCTCTTTGGTGATGCACGGACTAGCCTTTCTACTCATCAACCTGTACTTTTCATTAACTTCCCCACTTTGTCCTATACAAACAACATACCATTATTTCTTAAAGAAAAAGTAAAGCGATAAAAGGGTCATGGGTTGCCTCCCAAACAGCGCCTTAATTAACGTCACGACACCACGCATGTCAACACCTAAACCTTATTTTTGGGGTTGGCTATGGTGTCACTAGGCAACATCCCTTGTCTAGTTGGGTAGAGATGAGGCAACACATGACCCATGAGGTTTTTCATTAGCTTGATAGATCTAGAGTGAGAGCCAATCATCTGATTTAGCACTTCAACATTTTCCCTCATCTCCTCTAGCATTCTAACTTGCTCATTGAGCTTTTGGAGAATGATTAATAGCGTATCCTCAATACGTGTAATCTCATTGTCCGTAGACTTTCTCCATTCATGATGGGGTATGTATTTGCCCTTCTTTTTGGACAGCACCTCCAATTCCTCGACCTTTTGGGCTAAGGTATCCATCTGACCCAGCAAAATGACCAAGTGCTAGTCCTTCACAGTCTCCTTGTTGGTGTTGGCCACAAGATCAAGGAGTTTTGTTATGGTCTCATAGGAGTGTCTCATAAGACCACCCAGGATAAGTTGATCGATTAATCCTTTAGTCCTGAAATTAAGACTCCTATAGAAGCATTCCAGTAGAACTAGATCGGGAATTTCATGAGTTGGGCATTGTATCAATAGTGCTTTAAACCTCAGCCACGACTTATGAAAAAGTTCCCCTTCTAGCTGCTTGAAGGTCAGGATGTTATCCCTGAACCTCATCATTTCTACCGGAAGATGATCCATTTGTTTACAATCATCAATGTCACTCATTTTTCCTATTTTCAATGCAGAGAACAATAAAACTAAACTAAAAATTTAGTAAGTAGAACTATAACTAACAAGAACAAACTTTAACTTAACTAGAAATTCTCAAGTAACACCACTCGCCGACAGCGGCTCCATTTTGATTTCACGTATCAGGACACTACTTCTAGTTCAAGTGCCAATGACCGTGAGTAGTAATATAACCAAACTAGTGTGTTGGGGTCGAGTCCCAAGGGAGCGGTTTGTAATTGAGAATCAATAGAAAAACATAAATATGTTCAAGTCAATTATAGCTATAAGCATTTACAAAGAAAACCATGATAAGTTAAAGGGTGACACAAGTGTCAAGTATCAAATGGGGGAGGGGGGGGGGTTTGTAACCAGTCATCAACTAAAGCGACAACTAAGAACGAAAATACCACTATGGAGACAGGATTCTTAGAATGTGATAGGATTATGGGCTAAGGCAAACAACCAGGTAATTGCTTTTGATAGTAAATTGTTGTAAATTGGTAACTAAGCTAGACTATAGTGGGGGTAAACTTTCTCTCGAACAATTTACCCCGAATCAAATCGATTTCTCTCGAACACCAATAAGTGGCAATGAAGCACAACATTCACCTTAGTCCATTCACTCTCTCGAGCTGAATGTGTGGGAGAGGGTTTAGGATTCACTCTCTCGAGGTGAACCCACAACAACACAATAACCACAAACCATTGATCTAGTATTTTCAACTATAACCCCATTAAATTCAAACACAACCATTAAACAAAATCACCTTTAAAAAGTGAATAAACAATCAATTAGCAATACCCAACAGTAAATTCAACCCATATTCATATAATCACACCCCAAGAATTAGGGTTTTAGTTAGACATAGTGAAGAGATATAAATCAATATCGAAAAATGTTTCCATCAAGTGGGTACGATTGATATGATCTTTACACACATCTAAGAAGAAGAATCTTCAATACCCACTTTCAATTTCTTCAAAATGGGAATTTTTGAATCTTCAAAGCTAAGGCAAAAAAGTCTCTCAAACTCAGTTCTAAACTTCAAAAATTGAATAATAATATGATTCCCTACAAAATCTTCTTTTAAGCTAAAAATTTAAACAAGTATTTATAGTTGTCAAAAAGTGTGCTGTGAAGGTCCACTCGACACTGTTAGTTCGGATCGCCGATCCACTCGGTGATCCTCTATTTGGTCTGGTTCATCGCGTTTCTGCATTGACCTTCAGTAAATTTGAGGTTCTGTAACTTTGGGAGATAAGGCACTGCATCGCGGAACTGTTCGGCGACTCGCCGACTGCTCCTTTCTATCGCCGACTTAATTTTCTCCTTCAGGGCTTGGCACACTGGAACATTAGGCAAGACCAAGGTCATTCGGCGACTCGCCCAATGGTTTAGGCGATCCTTAGGCCTTCTTTTCTTCATTCTTTTAGCTGCCTTGTTCTTTTTTGCTCAATAGTGTCCATGCTTTGTCCTTAAGTTCAAATACCTGAAATTCAAGGATTTATATCAATTATTAAGACAAAATGTGCATTCGAGGACACTAAATCTATTAATATTAAGCCTTAAATGAGTCCAAATCGTGGACTTATCAGTGTCCGATATCTTGTTCTGGAGAATTCAAAAGATCCTTGATGCTTGAGAAATTTCTAACATGGTCCTCCCGAAATATGCTATAATTGGGAAGTTTTACAATTGACTCTGAAATCCAACGATGTCAGAGATTGCTGAAGTTGACTATGAACTTTAACGATGTCAGAGATCATTTGAAATTAGCTTTAAACTTCTAATCATACTCGAAATTTTCAAAATTAACTACAAACTTCTAGTGATGTTTGAAGAAATTTTGAGCCTATCTTCAAAAAATTTTGTCCTAATTAGACGTCTTGGAATATCTTAAGCTGTCGATAGATGTCTTATGAAATTTTTGATATCTTCTCAAAAATTATAACCCAATTGCAATTCTCCATGTAACTATAGTCTTTAATTGTCGGAGATCTTATTCTTGAGAATTTTTGAGTCCTTCTCAAAAATTTTGTCTCGATTAGATGTCTCATCGTATCTCAAACTTTTGATAAATGACTTGTAGAATTTTTGAGACCCCTCAAAAATTATGTCCTAGTTGCAACTCACAATGTATCTTAAGTTTTGACTTGTTGGGGATCTTCTTCTTGAGAATTTTTTACTCCCTATCAAAATTTCTGTCCCGATTAGATGTCTCAGCATATCTCGAACTATTGATACATGACTTTTAGAATTTTGAGAACCTCTCAAAAATTCTATCTCAGTTGCAACTCATAATGTATCTTAAGTCTTGACTTGTTGGAGAGATCTTCTTCTTGAGAATTTTTGAGCCTCTTCTTGAGAATTTTTGAGGCCCTCTCAAAAATTCTGTCTCGATTTCTATTGTAAAGGAAAATAGAAATCTTATGGGAGATATGATCGAACTCTTGTAGCACCTACGTATCTCGTTGAGGCAGAAATCAGGTCAAACGTAGTTCCCCTCTCGAGGATTAACAAAAATATGAAATTTTGATAATGAAACGACCGAGGCCGACATAGGCCACCTACGTATCTCATTCTTGAGAATTCAGGTCAGACGTAGTTAATTTACAAAAGATAATTTTCTAACTATAAAACATAAGATGATTACAAGGAAAGACATAAAAGAAACTCTGAGCCTTCAAACATAGTATCTTTAGATAGTACCTGAGTCGATTGGCTATTCGTGAGATAAATATCTATGCCCAACTGCGACATGTCATCAACCAAATGTATCGATGTTTTTTTTGAGCAAATTGATGAGTTCTCTTTTTTGAGCTTCGGTTAGATAGATGTTGATTCGTGTTTCTTTGACACATTCATCCTTTTCTAGATTCAACTTAAGTATCCTTCAGATTCGACTTATTCCAATTCTTGAACTGTCTCAATTATTTGGCAATGTATTCAAATATCATGATCTTCTCATCATACTCTTAGAACACATCGCCATCTACCTCATTTGTTCATTCAGCTTGTGACATAACATGATGTTGATAGATTTTTTTACTATAGAAGATGTCCTTATTGAAAACCAGGAAATACGAACTTTGGCCATGACTACGGGTCATTTTGCCTTCTGAGGGTAATTAAAACATGATTAGATAAAATGAAAAGGAAGGTGGGTCCCAAGCCTCATTTGGACTACCACCGATTTTAGGAATGATATAAAATTCATCTTTGTTTATCAAGATGAGCGAGGAATCAAGGGCGGCGTGGCAATCTAATTAAGAACTTGCTTCATTGGCTTGGCGTCTTGTATGCTTGATGTCTCGATTAATTCTTCTAACACAACGTCACCTTCTTCAAGAAGATCCATGGTTCTCTCTAAGACTGTCATCATTGGCATATTTTTTTACCAGAAAAGATTGATATAAATGAGGCAAAGGCTTTGGTGATGCATAACTAACCTCCTTCTTGTTCTGACCATCCTTTAGCACTAAAGCAAAAGCTTAATGTGGTGCCATGATATCAAATTTGGATTTTTCAATTATGCTCAGTGAAGATAAAACTTTCTCAAGGTTGTCTGGGTTGGTTGGGATTACATCTTTATCTGTACACCAATTTTCTTCGACATCGACCATGTTAATGGTAAACCCTCCATGATTCGACAGTGAATTAGTATTGGCATTGGATATGACAGTTTGAAGAGTTACAACCTTTTAATCAATCAAGTCTTGAATTTTATGCTTCAAGTTGATGCAATCTTCAATGGTATGTTCAACACCTTCTGAATGGTAAGCACAATGAAGATCAACCCTGTAATATCTGGAATTGATATTGACATTTTTTAGATCAATTGTTTGTATTAGACCGGTTGCTTGTAATTTCTCAAAAAGCTAAGTCTGATTTTCAACCAATGGAGTAAAGACTCGAGGTGGTTTCTTCTCAAGTTTTGGATGAGGAAGATTATAATTATTTCGTGGAGGTGGAGGTCCTTGATGATAAAGTGGATGGTTTTGGTGAGTAGGTGTCTGTGTTTGAAAATTTGGATATTGTGGAGTTTGGAAGATTTGAGGAGCATTTGGGTAATTCGGCAATATAGCTTGGTAACTTGATTGAACATTTGGGTAATTTGGCAATGGATCCTGGTAATTTGGATAATTTTGTGGTGGAGCTTGGTAATTTGGATAACTTGGTGGTGAAGCTTGGTAATTTAGATGATTTGGTGATGGATTTTGCAGAGCTGAAGGGTAGGTTTTGGATGGTAAAAACTTTCGAACATTGAGACCAGTATGCCTCTTTGATTTTTTGCTTGGTTCAAATGAGATAGAGGAAACATCTTCCCTTTTCCTTCTCAATGGTCCCGAGGATTCATCTTGGGGAGTCATTCGGATGATCTTTTCGATCTTGAGACCGTCTTTAATACCTTCACCAATTTTGACTATCTCAGTGAACTTCACTCCTTAAATGAGAAACATCCTACTGTAGTACTCCAGCTCTTGAATACGTACGATGAATTCAGTAATTTCTTTCTCAGTCATGGGAGGCCTAACCCTTGCAGCCTCTCTTCTCCAATGGTAAGCATATTCTCAATAGCTTTCACAAGACTTCTATTTGATTCTCTCCAGAGAGTATCGATCAGGAATGAACTCTACATTGTAACCAAACCTTTCAATGAAATCTTTAGCTAAAGTGTTCCAACTTGACCATTGTTTCATTTTTTGAGAAATATACCATTCGAAAGTTTCTCCTTTCAGGCTTTGACTAAAAAACTGCATTAACAAAGCCTCATATTTTCCAAATCCCACAAATTGGTCGCAATAAGCCCTCAAATGAGCAAAAGGATTTTCAGCTCCACTATAAATGTCAAATTTTGGCACTTTAAAACCTTTCGGGAGGTCCAAATATGGATGAATGCACAAATCTTCATAATTCAACCCTACAATGTCTGGGGTGTATTGAAAGTCCTTCATGGCATTCATAACTTCCTCTCTAATGCTTTGTTTAGTCTTTCCTTCTATGACATTCCACTCTTTCTCCTTCTCATAATGATCAAGTTCAAAATGTGTAGTAAAGAAAGGGTATGATTCTGACGATATTGAAATATGAAAAGTAGTTTTTAGAGGTATGAATTGAGTGGTAGGTGAGTTTTGAACGATTTGAGCAGGGATTTGATTAATGGAAGGAAAATTTTAGAGATTGTCGATATTTGGATTTTGAGGATTAGGTAGCTTTTGGTGTGAGGAACTAGCATGATGTGGGTTAAGAATGGTTGGGTCGACAATGGGAGGTTTTGGAATCATAACGGTGGTTGAGTTGTTTGGAAGATATTCAAATGTTGGATTCGAAGTAGGAAAACTGAGTGGAGGTCTTTTGTTGTTTGGAGTAGGAGTGTTGACAATGATAGCTAGATTTGTCAAATCTCGGGTCTTATTCATTTCAACCCTCATCTCAGCAATTTGTTGGAACAATTATTCAATCAGCTTGTTCTGTTCAGCAATGATAGGGCCATTCATCGTAATTTGGATCAAATTATTGTTATCCGCATTTTCAATCACTTTTTCTTTGCCTTTTGACAAACTTTGGACAGAGAAGGAATATTTGGGATCTTTAGACCTCATGAAGTATGGATGTTCTGCCATTTTCTCAACACATACAAGCTTTGAGTACCTGACAAAGAAAAATAAATCAAAAGACAAATATGTTAGTTTGTGTAGATGATAAATACTAAAAATATCACACACATGACTGCAAACACATAGGAGTTACTCACTTTAATATAAATTAGCCCACGGATATAGAAAAGTGACTAAATAGACAGAAATTTTCCTATTTGATTTTGAGCTTAGTAAATCAGGAACGTTGACTTGCGTGGAGTCAATGGCGTTTTGTATCTGTTATTGACATACTTCTGATTTTTTATTGAGATGAAACTCTAATTTTCTTGGAAGATTGGAAAAATAAAAAATTTCAAAGACGAGGACCGAATCTTGAAAGACTACCTACGTATCTCACGAAGGAGAATTCAGGTCCTACGTAGTTTGACCTTTCTTTTTGACTTGATACAAAAAATCGACCTTGTATGAGATGGGAGAGTAAGGATTTGAAAGTGGAGTTCGAATTTCACTGGGAAACTAAAGACTCAGAGAGTATTTGGACGCACTTTCGATACTGACTTGATATGTATGCTTAGGGGTTCTAGAAAATTTTAAAAGAGTAGGCTAGAACATCTTTAAATAAAGCAACATATTCACACAAGCAGTTATATAACACAAAAACAAATATTGCGCGTTTTAAATAGATTTGTGATCCTTTATGCCAAGGGTAGGCCTAACGATTTGAAGGATGTATAACGTCATTTGAAATATTCCATTGCCCCATAACCCAAATTTTTACAAGTTTTATGAATAAACTTAATGGGGATACATATTGGGATAAAGGGATACAAATAATCAGTCTCACGCAGGGGTACAATCCTAAACTACACTTCCATGGAAGGTCCTTCGTTCTTGATTTCTTCTCTTTTCCGAATATCGACGCCTTTAAATGGAATTATGACTCATGAAGATCTTCATGGAACTAAAGTAAGCTAATTAAAATAAACTCTCAACCCCGAGGGACAATGGTTTGGCTAACAACGTATACACCTTTCAAATTTAAACATACAAGTATGATTGTCCATTTAGGCGTTGGGCCGTTTGTATTCAGGGTGGTCTTTCTAATGGGTCCAATACGCCTTAGATGTTTGGTCATCTTAGTTCAATACGCTAAAAGGGATTTGGTTTCGCTCTACGCTAGTTGACTGAGAGTGGGTTTACTAAACACAAGGTTTTTGAGTGGACAACTCGAGTGAGAAGGCTACGCGGTCACATAGAAAAAGATCTGAACACCTCTCACATACGTCAACTCTCCTAAATTTTGGGATTTGAAAGAAATTTATGGGTGCGCAAAACACACCTCGCGTGTACGTGTGATAGTGTGAATTTTCTAGAATCAAAGAAAGTATGAACGAAATGACAATTTATAAAGCAGTAACAAATATACAATTTATGAAAAACAGTAACAAATAAATATTTTATATCAAATAAGCATGAAAAATAAAGCATTAGGCATGTAAAATACACAAGCAAATAAAACGAAACAAGCAAATGATAACAACCTAAACAATTAACCTAAGTTTGTTATGTTTCAGAACCTAAATTTTCCAGCAGAGTCGCCATTTGTGTTATGCCGTAATTTTACTATATTTAGAAAAATCACTTTTTGAAATGTTGTAAGTATAAAACATTTTGAGAAAAATACTTAGAAAGAGTCGCCACTTAATATTTTTTTAAGAAATTAAGAAAACTTAATTTAAAAAGATTCTAACAGATTAAATCTTTATAAATTTAGAGAAAATGGGTAAGATGTTCTTATTTAAGCTTCAAGAAGGTTTTTAAGGCATTTGAAGCGCCCACTAACACGCGGTTATCCTACGACTTGGTTAAAATATTTTTGACTATTTTTTAGGAAAATGATTTAACATAAAAAATATAATAATTTACAATATTCTATTAACTTTGAGAAATTAGTTAAACAAAGAACAATTTTTATTTTTTTAAGAAAATGAGACCTTAATTGAATCATTTGAATTAAATTGCAAATGATTAGAATTTTACTAAAATTAGATTAATATTTGAATCATTTTAGAAATAATAATTTGAGCCAAACTGGTAAATTAATGCATGAAATCTATTTTAAGTTAATTGAAGATTAAGTAAAAGTTTTCAATAAAAGTATAAGTGTTGATAAAAAATGAAATTTTATTAAAATAAACTAACATAAAGAATATAGTTCATCTTTTGGGGATTTAATTAAGTTAAAATCAAAACAAATAAAGCTAGGGTTAATAAAAACAAAAAATAAATAATCACGATTAAATAATTTAGGGAAGTAAGGGAGAGATTGAATTTGAGCCCTATTTGGCCTTACCTGAAAAATTGGGTTGTTAGCCCATTTCTTCACCCTCTATATTCAGCATGTATACTGATGTATATCAGCTGTATATTGTTGTATATTTGCCTCTTTCCACCCGTATTGTTGACTCTTTTGGAGCAGCGAACTGAGATAAGACAAGCTTGAATAAGCTATTCGACCACCACACAAGGAATTCTGAGTTCCAAAACAACAAACCTAGAAACTCTAGTTACATAATACTATTACACTATAAAATTCAATCTCCAAAAACTCCCTCTAATCACTGAGGGAAGAGGGTTATTTATAGGGAAAGTTGAGGCTATTTTGGGGGGAAATCCGTTGGAAAATTTTGAGAGAAAATTTGAATTTCCTTTCCTCTTTTCAAAGGCAAACAGTGGAAGAAATTTGGAAATCCCTGAAAATGGGGAAAAGGGGACGTGAGGTGGTTGTTGGTGTGATTTGCTCGTTGGATTTTTGGGTTTGCGTCTGGAAGAAGAAGAAGACGCGTACAGTGCTATGGGGTCGTTGTATAGTATTATTGATTGTTGTACGCGATGGAGAAGACAATGCGAGTGGGTTGGGTATTCCGCGTGTGTTGGTATTGGGTTGGGCTGGGAATTATTTGGTGTTGGAAATTTGAATGGGGCCTTTAGGAAGTGGCCCAAAATTGTTCTTAAAAGATGGGGTAAACAATTGACTAAAAATTGTTATTAAATAATAGCCAAATGGATTTCAATCGTAGCCGAATACAATTTAATTGGTGAATTTGGCTAAAATTTAAACAAAATGAGTTAATCGAAATTAATTAATGAGTTTCTTAATCTTAACAAAATAAAACAATTAATTTACTTGTAAACAAATTTACTCAAAAATATAAAAAATAACTTAAACTAATCAAACTAATACTTAATTAAAGCAAAAAATCTTTTTTGAGATGATTTTTGAATATTCTTAAAATATACTAATTATATACATAATTATATAAAACACATATATTATTTTAAAATTATAAAAATGATACAATAACTTGCAAACTATATATTTATTTATTTTTTTGAAATTTTATAAAACTAATTATTTTAAATCGTTTGAAATTGAAGAAACTTGGTGATTTATTTACATTGTGGAGGTCCGAAATTGAGTGTCAACAACCATGATTTCCTAAATTCAAATAAGTAATGAGTAATCTACGCGGGAATTGAAAATTGAAGTCACATTGGGGTAATTGTGTTGATCTATAGTAATTTACATTCATGGATAGGCTGGGTCATCTTCAATGACACTAATCTTCTTTTGATCTCATATCATCATATTATAGAATTCACTAGAACAAAATATATTTATAGCTACGAAATCTAAGCCACATATGTAAAAATTGTAGCTATTACCTAGTAATAGCCACAAAAATTTGAATTTCATAGCTATTTATAAATTCGTTATAAATTTTAGCCACGAAAATTTAATCGATAAAGCTAATTCTTATTTTTTTTTTCTACAATTGCCAACAATTTTGATAATAATTTCCTAAATAGCTACAAATTTTTTGCTACAGTAAAAGTTTGTGGTTGTTCATAAGTTTTTGCAACGCTATAAAAGTTTTTGTAGCAATAATAACCTTTTAACCACAATAAACTATTTAAACAAAATATTATAGCTGAATAGATATTTTTACTTCAAGTTATAAAAATATCGTGGAAATAGATAATTGATAAAACCACTATTTCTTGCTATTACAAAATTTTGTAGTTTCTTATTAGTTAGTGCCACGAGTTGAAATTTATTGTTAGCAATAGTAACCTTTTGGCCACAATGAATTATTTAAAACAAAATATTGTAGCTAAATAACCATTTTTGCTTCAAGTTACAAAAAAATTGTGGCAATAGTTAAATGACATAGCCAGAGATATTTTGCTGCAGTAAAAAATCATACTTTATTATTAATTTTTGTCACATGTTAAAACTTTTTGTAGCAATAGATAGCAACCTTTTAAATGCGCTTCACATTTTTTTAGCATTACATCTCTTTTTGTTTCCATTAAAATCCCTTTTCTCTTTCAAAATAATGGTACATGTAAGAGAGAGTGAAACTTATAGTCAAAAATGTGGTGCATAAAATCTCATAAATTACACTTCAATAAGCTAAGGAACTTCTAAAAATCATTCTTTTACTAGAGCTGAATGTATCTAAATTTTGCTTGTGATCATCATTAAGCCTACCCATGATTATTCTTTATCCGTTTACGTTTTAGAGTTTGTATATCATTTATAGTAAGAATATGTTGCAATGGTTGCACCAAATTTTAAATGTATAAGAAATATTTCATCTCTTTCGCCAATTCATTGGTGTACATTCTGAAATACTTATTCGGATTTCAATTTCTACTTTCTAAATAGCTACTAATATAATAAATATAAAAGTTAAAAGTGACAACAACAACTACTAAAGGAAAATACATTAAATTATTATGCCGAATTACCATGTACTCCTAGTGTTAGCATATATAAAATGTCATTCTAAGAGATCGTTTGGTAGCTTCTTATAGTTAAGGAAATACTAGTAATGTAGAAATTAGTGATGAATGAATTTATGTGTTATTTTATGCATGTATTAATTATTCCACCTTCTTATGTCGCATAAAACCAAAAAATGACTTCATTGTCATAATAATTTGTTCTTTACTCAAAATCTAAAACTGATGATACTCAAAGTTCATCATCAATGGTTGCCTCCTCTTCCATTTTCATAGTTTATTTCTTGACACCTTATTTTCCACAGCAACCCTCCACAGTACTTCTTCTCCCTATAGATCCAAAATATCACTCAGCAAGAATCTTTACCCAAAAATGCCACCCCACAACTTTTTTTGGGGAACCTCGGCCCACATCATCGAAATATCAGTAGACTTTAGCTGGTCTACATCTTCCCTCAAGGTAGCAAGCTGACCCCTTAAAGTAGAAATTACCTTTGAACTACTCTCGGACTTTTCCCGGGCCTCTAGTCTAGCTATGAGGTTATCCAAACTCACCTTGTGTGACACAATCAATCTCTCACATTGTGTCATCCTATCTCTCAATAGAGACATAGCTCACTCAATCGCCCTATCAATTAACGAGAACATGCCCTTCTCAACCTTCGCGGCCCTAACATTTGTAGACTGGTCAAGACTGCCCATTCGGTAGATCATGGCCTAAGAATTGGGGGATGGGAAGTTGGAGAAGGGATAGGTGCAAAAGCAACAATAGTGGAAGTAGAGGGAATTGAAGGAGATAGAGGTATACTTGACGACTTTAAAGTAAGAGCGGATGTGGTGGCCTCAAAAGCCAAGGTAGTTGGATCAATAATGGGCGTGATGTCTGGCGATGGAGGTTTCCTCTGAACCACATCGCCATGTAGATAATCAGCCTCAATCTTCTAGATATCACTGCAGGAGGTTGGGGTAATCCGCAAATTAGTTTTCTCCTGAAAAGGAACTCCAACCTTCTCACATTGTCGTGTGATCAAAACTAGGAAAGGCAGTGAGGTCTTCTCCTATCTAGTCGAAGGATACACTCCTTCTGGAAAGGCGTGATGCTGCTGCTTATGAACCCACACTAATATCGAGCACCTATATTTAGATCTTTCTTCTTAATTCTCACACCATCAACCATCTAGGTGAAGAAATATTCAGATATCAATGGTGCTAACCACCCTTTGAGAGCGTGAAAATTAGGGTGCATCCAAATTAGGAACATATCAGCCTGATTTGAGGGAGTGCAAAAGGTTGTGTTTATTGCTCCCGCATGGCATTGTACCATGTTGTCGCACTCTTCCACTTCTTCTAATGGCTTCCAAACGGTTCCCTTTTTTTTCTTTGGAAAGGCATGAGCATAAGGCATGTAAAGCTCTCTGACCTATGATGGGACATATGGGTTATGAGGTCTTGTCAAACCTTTGAACTTGTGAAATTTAATGGTATCCCAAATTGCCGGGTAGTCGCTTAGAACACCATATGTGGAGAATCGTCTCTTCTCTATAATGGTATGCTCTCCAGCTTCCTTGAGCCTATAAAGGTTTCTTAGAACAATTACCAAGAGAAATCTTGATGTCATTGCTTGAGTAGATGAATGTGGCACCAGTTTGGACTGTATGTCTGTTCTTTTTCTTGCAACCCCCTTTTTAGGTAGCTCATTCGCACGCGTAAAAGAGCGTACAGTGGGTGGTTGTGGATGAGGAGCCTCAAATGGCTCATTGATTATTATGCCTTTTTTCTTCTTTGGTGGAGAAAGAGGAGGAGACTCTTTATCATATTCTATATATAAAGTTAGTACCTGTATTCTTTAGTTCTAGCCATAATCTACAATCATTCAAACATAGAAATAGTGAAGGTTAGTTGAAGTCAAACTCAATCAAAAGCTGTCACGACTCAGACCGTCGTGATTGGCACCCATACAAATCCTCCGGTGGGAGAACCATTACTATAACCCAAACAAAGAAATTTTATGAAAACTAAGGCATTTAAAGATATGGAAGCAGGTTTAAATGACTATAAAAATAGAGTCCCCATAAACTCCAAGGTTTTAACAAACAACTACCAAACTAATGCGGAAGAACAACCCCTAGAACCTGAAAGACATTATACCAAAACTCTACTAATGAAAAGTCTAAGAACAAGGGCTATAACCCTGAAACTAAACAAACACCTTAAACAAATAGTGTGAGTCTAAAAAGAGTGGACTTAAACAAAAAATATCTATGGCTGCCTGAAAGAACTGGCTCACCCTTGAATATGGTCACGCTCGACAGTCACCTAGTTGAGGTCTATCAATAGCTGCCTGAAGATGCCCTGTACTCAACAAAGAACAAGAAAGTACAGTATCAGTACATAACCACAGTGTACTAGTAGGATAAAGTAGCTATTACAGTAAGCACAACATATATCAGAATTACAACAAGGTAAACACATACATGCACATAATATATACATATACAACGATTATTGCTTACGAACAACGTACAATTTTACAATTCTCAAGATATACAATTATGTCAAGTCAATGGTTCTCTTATGGAACCCATACCCAAACTGTTAGTATACCGATACTTGGTACCCGATCCAATGTTTATACCGGAACGTGGCAACCGATCCCATATTTATGCTGAAATGTGGCAACTGATCCCATATTTATGCTTGAACGTGGCAACCGATCCAAGTTAGTGTCGGAACGCAACATCCAATCCATTCAATAAACCACAATCACAATCACAATGTATATTCTCACAATCATACAACAAAAGGTGATTCATGGCGTGAAGTTTTTTGTTCATACTTAGTTACATTTTGTGTGATCAATAGGCTTCATTCACATACATGCATGCATTACAATGAAGAAATTACTAACATATATCACGCAAAACATGAAATCACAACCATCACCTACATCGAATCTAAGCTTGAATCAACTAAGGAGCTTAAATCCCCTAAGGTGCTTGAATCTTCCTTTTCGGATTCTTCTCGCTTGTTCGTGGTCTAAAAATATACAATTAACGCAAGGATCAACAATCAAAGGTCTAATTATCCGGATTATAACAAACCCAACAACCCTAGATAAAACCCAAGATCCTAATACCCAATTTAGGGCTTTTTCCACCATTTGTTTTAGATCAAAACTTTTTCCCACAATAATTACCTACGAATTTACATTCTACAGATCAAAAAATGGATTCAGGGAGTGAAAACCTTACCTTTAGCCTAAAGAATGGTGGAAAACTGTTAATAAAACCCCTGGGGTCATTTCTTAGATCTCAAAGTCAAAAAGTACAGAATAAAATGGTTTTGGGGTTTTATTTCCGACTTAAGTCGCGTATGTATCATTACGGCGGGACCCATTCCTCTACAGCGACCCCCTACAGAATCATCCATCCCTCTATAGTGGCATGCACTGAGACAGAATGCTGGAATTTAAATTCCAAGCCCCAATTTCACAACACACCTTCAACCCTTGACATTCAAAAACCACCCGTTCACGCTAAGATCATTTTCGGGAGATCTACTTGCCCGTATTCAATTTCGTAAATTCATACAGGTTCCTTCACGTCTTAGCTATCTATTCATGTAGTCAAATTCATAATTAAATCACCCAGTTGTTACTAGATTTCCTTAGACTTTACTGACTCTAATTTTGTCTAAATCTGGACTAGGCTAGGAAATTCCGAGTTACTACCAAAAGTTTTTTGACCCCAATTCTTTCTCCATTGGCTTTTCCCTAACGATAGAATTAGGTCGTTACAATAGATACCAATTTACCCATCATTCGTTCCCGAGTGATCAACTAGGGAAGACTTGCTAAAGTAAGGTTAGAGTAGTATCTGAAACGTCGAATTACTGGGGATACTTGTCTCGCATGTCCTTAGCTTTCAAACATCGTGATCAAGAATTTCAACCAGTTCTTCCTCACACCGAAGGTCTTGTTTAACAACACTGAGTCTCACTTTATGATATAATTCTCGTCCCCTGCCAACCAATTGAATACTTATACATACTCCCATACAATGCCTAAATGAAGTCATCACAATACTATAGTGATAATTATTGTTGTATGTACACTTAGCTAACCACAAAAATATTCCCAATAACCACCAAAGATGATCGTACACATGTCTTCAACATGTTATCAAGGACTTTGACACAAACATCAGGACGAATTCTTTCTCACATAACCATGATAAAATATTAAATCAAAACTTACCATAATTAGAGGTAAACTTGTACCAACCAACACACAATCATAATACCCAACCAATCATAGTTCTTATCAACATATCCATCTCACCTCCCAGTTTCCCATGAGCTTAGGTTATAAACATTTGATCTTTACACATCAGATACTCATCAAGACATATGTCCAAGCATACAAGTTCTCTAACCACACTATCGAATGTTGGATTTAGCAATTGTAGATTACCTCTTAAGAACAGTAGAATTGGACTCAATTATCCCCACATTCAACTACACACAATTAATACATGACCTCGACGACTACATGAATGTTAAGATTGTTGAAAAACCATAGATTACGCAGGGTAACTCTTCTATGGATTCTCATAAGTAAGGTGATATACATAAAACCACTGAAATACTCTAACAACTCCAAGACAACATCACATAAGTCATCTGAAATAACCACGTCTTCCCAAATCATCCCACTCAACCACGAGAGCATCGCAAGATCGATACACCTGATCCACCTCTAGGGATCCACCCACAAAGTGAAAACACATGTGGTCTTAGCTAGTGAATCATACTCACAACTATAATGAACACTTCGACCATTTACCTTACTCTAAACCAACACTTTAAAATGAAACCCTTAGATGCTTTAACAATAAAAAATAATATACTTTACAACTCAAACCAAGTGTAAATCCTTCAAAGGTTCACTATCTAATACAATTGATCATTTCTCACCTTACAAATTCGTACCTTGACAAAATATATCACCACGACTGTAGAATTACAACGAAAACACTAAATTGTAAGTCAACTGTATAACATAATCCCCTTATCTATCAACATTATCTTATGCCTTGAAGATTTTTATGAAATCATGGATCTTCTCTTATCATCAATCTCATCTCCATCGATCTTACAATATCATTCACCAACAATCCAATCATACTCATTACTAAACTCAAAAACAAAAGCAAGCACTTATCATCACGCTCAAGATAATATTTGCACAATCCTTTCTCAAGTCTTTTTCAATAGTTTTTAACCCATTTGATGGACCCATGACACTATTACCATAGTCAAAGCAAAACACTGAAATCACACGTCTTAGAACCCAATTATCTACCCCTCTGAAGACACCTCTTTAGCCTTAAGAATCCAATAAAATATTCTTACTCTCGCCTCTTTAAAAAGGTTGAACAACATTCTACTATATTTTCATTCATTATAACTCTAGCTCTTTAACATTCTATTTGAGTGGTGTCCTACCATCTCTTATAATTTTCCATACAACCACGTTTCTCACCAAATATTAAAAGACCACGACCTTGGATACTCACAAGTCGTAATTACTATGCAAATATTCACTTAACCAATAATTTTATTATATAATTGCATCTCGTCACAATCCATCACAAACTCTTATTGTCATTACGCTCCGTCATCCTTAACTATCACTATGAAGTCAACCTTTTTCATCAACACGACGCCTCAAACTCAGGTAAACTGATCAAATTCAAAAGGACTAACCCCATTTTATATGCACCTTCTTGCTAAATACTTCAATTTCCTTCACCCATGTATACTCAATGGGACTTTGTTTATCCATAAACTAGTCATTCTCTATCAATCCACTCCTTTATAGCTTAATATAAATTCACCAGTCCTCATACCACCCTCATTCTTCTTAACAAACAAGACAGGAACACCCCATGGGAAGCACTAGGACGGATGAAACCTTTCTCATGAATCTCTTGGTTTTGAGCCTTAAGCTCTCTTAATTCTACGGGATCCATATGGTACAGAGGGATGAAAATAGGGCGAGTGTCATTTTCCAAGTCAATGCAGAAATCTATATTTCTATCTGGAGGCATACCAGGCAAATCCGTAGGAAACACTTCCTTAAACTCACACACCACATGAACAGACTCAATAGAGCGAGACTCAACCTCAGCATCCCAAACATTAGCCAAATAAGACAAACAACCCTGCCCTACCAGTTTCTTAGCCTGAAATGAGGATATGATTTAGCTAGCTTAGGCTTGTACACTCTTTACCACTTTAATCTTTCCCGACCTGGGATCTCTAGAGTTACCGACTTAGTATTACAATTAAGCCTGGTATAATATGGGGACAACCAAGTCATGCCTAAGATTATATAAAGTCAGTCATATCCAGAATAACCAAATCAACCCAAATTTGAAAATCTATAAACACAACAGGACAACACGATATACATAGGTGACTATGACTGCTCTTCAACTGGGGTAAAAATATGGATGAGGGCATCAAGTATATCACAAACCATATCAAATCCCAAGGCAATTGAACTGACACATACGAATAAGTACAACCTGGATTAGACAAAACAATAGTCATTCAGGCACAGACAAGAGTAGCTATTGTGACCACTGTATCACACCCTCAAACTTGGTCTTACACGAAAAAACATAAAACTGAGCCTTGTCCTCTTGACGGGCAACCTCCTTGCCTGGCTGCACTACTCCTCTACTTGCATTACCATTTCCTCGGCCTTCATGGTTTCGCTGGTTTCCTCCTCATATGCCCATGTTCTTTACAATTTTAACACACTTTATAACTTATATTCGATTGCTGAGCACTGAATTAGATCGTGGGGGTTAGTTCGGGTATGATTCGGGGTCTATAATTATAACTGGGGGAAAATAGAGGTGACAGGGCTGAGATTCTGTCTCGCCCTGTCCCGCTCTGGGGGGAGAAATCTTGCACTGGCGGTCTAGCTGTGGCGAGAAAAATCCCGCCCCAGTGGCCCTAACGAAAACAGAACCTTGCCACTAATTTTTGGGGTTCCTTTCTTTTCTATATTTCTCCTAAATTTCACGTTTATAACTAGGTCTACCCCCTCCTCCCCCCCCCCCCCCGGGTCAACCCAATGAAGTACGCACTTTAGAATCCTTTTACATCGTTTCAACACTACCACACACATAACCCCATGATATACCTAGACTCTCACACGGTTATCAGTTGGTCGCAATGCATGTCCAGATTCTCATTTATCAACCACATCATAATTTATCTAGACCCTTGCACCTAATTTGGTGATGACTTTCTTTTCACCACAAGTTTCACGACACTCAAGCAGTTACAACTTGCACCTAAGTCCAAATTCTTTAGTTAGTTCGTTCCATAGACGACCATTACTGATCATCTATGCTTTATACAACCCCTAAGGCCATATACCAATTGGAACCTTCTCAGTTCCAATTAACTTACTTGTGTCCCTTCAGTCGGGACTACGACGTCTAGCTCACTTCGTTGAAATACCAATTGGAATCGGGAGATACCAATTGAAATCAACTCATACCACAAGCGATAATAGTAGCTAGCGAGCCCCATAAAACTGCTAATTTCAATCATAAAACTTGGTCGAACCCAATTCTTAACCGCCTCAATCTTTAATTAATGGGAACCAGACTTTAAATCAATCTTAGAGAAAATCAATGCACCTTGTAATTGGTCAAAAATGTCATCTATCTAAGGCAATGGATACTTGTTCTGAATGGTGACCCTATTTAACTGTCGATAGTTTATACACATCCTCTCTTACTAGTGATGGTGTTACCACTTTTGTTGCTCTAGTTTGGACCATAGACTGAAGGAGGAAAGATATCAATTTGTATCACCCAGATACCAATTGGATTCAAGTCATAGCACGAAAGAGTAAAAAGAAGTGAGTTTTTCCTAAAGTCCTATAGCCTCTCGAAGAAAAGTATAGACGTCACCGTACCGTTCCGTAAGACTCTACTAGACTCGTTTTGGTACAATGAGATTAACGAATCTAGGGCTCTGATACCAACTTTGTCACGACCCAGACCGTCATGATTGGAACCCACACAAACCCTCCGGTGGGAAAACCATTACTACAACCCAAACGAACAAATTTTATGAAAACTAAGGCATTTAAAGATACGAAAGCAGGTTTAAATGATTATAAAAATGGAGTCCCCATAAACTCCAAGGTTTTAACAAACAACTAACCAAAGTAATGCAGAAGAACAATCCTTAAAACCTAAAAGTCATTATACCTAAACTCTACTAATGACAAGTCTAAGAACAAGGGGTACAACCCCGAAACTAAGCAAACACCTTAAACAAATAGTCTAAGTCTAAAAAAAGGGACTTAACAAAGAAAGATCCATGAAAGCCTGAAAGAACTGGCTCACCCTTGAATCTAGTTATGCTCGATAGTCACCTAGCTGAGGTCTATCAATAGCCGCCTACAGAAGCCCTGTAATCAACAAAGAACAAGCAAGTACAGTATCAGTACACAACCACAGTGTACTGGTAGGATCACGCGGCTATTCCAGTAAGCACAACATATATCAGAATTACAACAAGGTAAACACATACATGCACATAATATATACACACACAACGATTATTGTTTACGAACAACATAGAATTTCACAATTCTCAAGATATACAGTTATGTCAAGTCCATGGTTCTCTCATGGAACCCATACGCAAACTGTTAGCATACCGATACGTGGTACCCGATCCAATATTTATGCCGCAACATGGCAACCGATCCCATATTTATGCCGAAACATGGAAATCGATCGAAATTAATTTGTCAGAATGCAACACCAGATCCATTCAACTAACCACATTCACAATCACAATGTATATTATCACAATCATACAACAAAAGGTGATTCATGGCATGTAGTTCTTCGTTCATACTTAGTTACATTAGGTGTGATCAATAGACTTCATACACATACATGCATGCATTACAATGAAGAAATTACTAACATACATCACACAAAGCATGTCACTACCATCACCTACCTCGAATCCAAGCTTGAACCCCCTAAGGCACTTGAATCTTCCTTTTCGAATTCTTCTCGTTTGTTCGTGGTCTAAAAATATACTATTAACGCAAGGATCAACAATCAAAGGTATAATTATCTGGATTATAACAAACCCAATAACCCTAGACCAAACCCAAGATCATAATACCCAATTTAGGGCTTTTTCCACCATTAGTTTCAGATCAAAACTCTTCCCCCACAAAAATTACCTACGAATTTATGGATTGAAAAACTTATTCGAGGAGTGTAAACCTTACATTTAGCCTCAAGAATGGTGAAAAACTGTCAAGAAAACCCCTAGGGTCGTTTCTTAGCTCTTATAGTTAAAAGGTGCTGAATAAAATGGTTTTGGGGTTTTATTTCCGACTTAAGTCGCATCTGTCCCGCTAAGGTTGGACTCATCCCGCTAAGGCGGCATGCACAGAGACAGAATGCTGGAATTTGAATTCCAAGCCCCCATTTCACAACACACCTTCAACCCTGGACATTCAAAAACCACTAGTTCATGCTAAGATCATTTTTGGAAGTTCTACTCTCCCGAATTCAATTTCGTAAAGTCGTATGGGTTTCTTAACATCTTAGCTATCTATTCATGTAATCAAAATCATAATTAAATCAACCAGTTGTACCAGATTTCCCTATAATTTACTGACTCCAATTTCATTCAAATCTAGACTAGGTTAGGAAATTCTAAGTTACTACCAAAAGTTTTCTGACCCCAATTCTTTCTCCATTGGCTTTCCCTAAAGATGAAATTAGGTCATTACAAAAGAATAGTTCAAAAATTGTTCTAAGTCTCACCTACTGAGAAGGCAGCCCACCTAACAAGATGGGTGAGCTCGCCGAATTAGAAAGTACCAAAAATCAAATAATTTTGGCATATTAGGTGGATTCAATTCCAACTCGGTAATTCACCTAGTTGGTTTTGGAAGTCTAAGACAAGTCCGCCAAAACTGACGATGCAAATTAAAAAGAAATAGGAACAAGGGTGATATTCATTCCCACTTGGCGATTTGTCGAGTGGGTTCGGCGAACAACAACAAGTTCACTGAATGGAACAGTACCTAAGGTAACATATTCACTTAAGAAGGCGAGTTATCGCTTACTTGGTGATTAACGTAACTGACTTGGTTAGCTAAGACAAGCCTGCCGAACAGGTGGTGTTCAGCCTAGTGCCTATTTTCATAGATTAAACCAATATACACAACAATATATAGTTCTCCCTTAACTTTACAATCTACCCACATGTTTTTCTACTCATGGGTACTCATATTTCCCCTAAAATTTACAAAATATTGCTCAAATTGATGATTTACTATTAAGAAATTCGTCACACTATCTATGCTTAGGAAAAATCATGCAATAGGGTCAACAATAGGCTAGTCACACGTTACCCATATCAAATTCAACCATGACCCAACAATATTTGCCAGTAAATTTCAACAAATAACCAACACATCCAAGTTTATCAATATAGGCAAAAACATAATCAATCAACTAATAGGTAGAGTTCAATAGGATCATTTTAGCAGGACCCAATGAAATCAACCAACAACATGCATCACATGGCATAATACATATACATAAAACACAATTTAAGCTCAAATAATAAGATATAAATCAAATATCAACCTTAGATTGAAGCAAAATGCAAGAACACATGAGGTTATGGCTTGGATCAACTGATCCATAAATATAATGCATTTCACGAACTCAAAAATAACACAAAAAGGTTAGCTACACACTCAAATATGTTAATGCAAATGAAAGGAAGGAATGGGTCTCAGAGTTGGCAAATGGTTTTCTTTTTAAAAATGAAAACAATTTTTTTTAAATCAAAATTCGATTTTACTAAGAAAAATAGAAATTATATGTTCCAGACCCAAAAGAAGCCCAAACCTGAGAATAGAAACAACAAAATTAAATAGCAAAGCAGTGAAACCCATTTGGAAATTGAATCCCAAAAAGGTCAGCTGACTTTCCTCAAATCTCTAGATGAAGCTTCATCTCCTTCGGTGGAAAGCCAGCCAATCACTCTCACCGCATCCTTTAGTCCAGTTGAAATCTTCAACGTATCCAAGTTTGGAGTGAAATCACTTATACGTCAAAGCTCTCACTGATGCCATGATTCAGCACCTAGGAAGGCTTTTTCAACTTGATGAGTGAAAATATTAGTTGATATAGAGTTGCAAGATAAAGAAGACCTTACACAAATCACTCTATGGAAAGATTCGTTTAGACGTCCATTTCAGCTCACCATCAATTTTATAGCATTTCCTCCTTATCTCATCAATCTTACACATGATGAGCTCCGACGAAGCTAATACCACCATATATGATTTCAAATCTAGAGAGGTAAGCATCCTAATCTCTATCTTATAATAGAAATGAACGTACTCAACACTTTATAAGGCTCTGAGAGTTATTTTTGATTTCTTGTTGTTGTAATGTAATATCCTTGACTTGAATTTGTTTCTTTGTTGTTGTTCATGTCATGCCCTGCGTATCAGCTTGCATTATGTGCATTTGTGGTAATGCCTCTGTTTTGCATCACTTTTATCCTCAAATTCAGGATTTGATTCTTTTCCAATTGAATGGTAGCTTGTGCTCTTTTTGGTAACTCATGTATGTGGAAATATCTCTTTGTATCTATACCTGCAAAATGAGTAGCATTTTTAGTTAAAAATCAGCTAGTTTATTCCCTTCTCTGAATGTGTGAATCACCTCCACGTTCCTACTAAGCATTGAAACTTTTATGATTTTCACATCCATAGTAACAATCCAAGGAACATCACAAACTCCATCTAGGATTCTTTTAGTAATCAATGAACCAGTTTCTATAGTTAATGGTAAATAACCCTTTTGAACACAGTACTCTAGACCCACTTTCACTCCTTTCATTTCAGTTTCAACTGCTGAAGCTTTTCCTATTTTCTTTGCTTCAGCATATACCAGATCACCTTCATCATTCCTAATACAAAATGCCACTACACTAAGACCGGGATTCCCTTTGCTACAACCATCAGTATTACATTTAAAAGTCCCCCGAGATGGTAATTTCCAAGTCTCCACCTTACAGAAATTTAAAGGAGTATATTCTTCCAAATGTTAACAATCAATGGCCAAGTATTAGGTATTTCCTTCAGCCACAGATATCTGACCTTAACCAACAAGTGAATCAATTCTATTCACACCTAGTATTAAAGCATGTTTACACATAGTACCACCATTTCTAATAACATGTCTTCTCTTCCAAATTGACCAAATAATGAAAGTAGGAACTTCCTTAAGAAAGGGTTTTAATTTTGAACAACAAGTAGCATTCAACCATCAATCAATGACTTGTCTAAGTTGTATTAGGGGTCCTTATATTCCAGCAATTTCTGCAAACAGTTTCCAGACACTCTTGGACATAGAACACTGAATAAAAAGATAATCAACAGTTTCTGGAATTCTAGTATCACAACAACAACATTCAACTTCATTAGTGATCTTCATTCTTACAAGAACTTCCCTCTTTCATCTAATATTTGAACTATTTGAGCATAAGGGTTTTGGTTGCTACTATAAAAATGTCACATTTTCTAATGAATCATTACGATGAGCAGAGACTAATACAAGATGTTCGCTACCTCCATTATTTATGGAATCAAGGTCCCTCCAACCCCACCCCATGTCCACGCCGATATTCACCCCAAAATCCCAGTGATTCTACAACACTCCGATTCTACCCAGTTCAAGAAACGAAATGAGTAGAAATCAAAAAGGCTGAAGAAAGTTATAATAGACTCTGGTGTTGAATGGGTTTTTCCAATTCTGCTAAATCGACTCTAGTCACTGAATCTGGCTGGCCCTATTTCACTGCACAACCAATTTCGCAACCCTATTTGCCCACTACTGAAAAATTATCTAGTGTTGATGGGAACCGAGCTCAACAACGGACGTTGAAGAAGGTATCGGAGTATTTGAAGTACTAATTAATGATGATGAGGAGGATATGTATGAGGTTGAGGATGATGATATTATGGAAGTGGAAAACAGGGAGAAAAAATTGAAACTTTTTCGTGAAGTTGTTTGAGGAGGATGGTGAATTGAGAGAGTATTATGAGAAGAACAGTGAGCGTGGTGGGGATATTTTTTTTCTTGTGTGTAGTGGGGTTGGTAAGAAAGGGTGGAGTTAGAGGTTAAACGATTGTGTGAGTTTGGCATTCAATAACTATATTGAACACGAAGAAGGCGCATAGGGCTTATGTTCAGGAGCTGAGAATGAGGATTACAGACCGTAGATCTCATCCGTTGAATTTATATTAAATTTTAAGGCAAAAAATTTTATCCTACGGGTCCAAACTACGACCTATAGAAGTTTTTACGGACCATAGATCTAATACGTAGAATTTATATTGAATTTTAAGGCTCAAAAACTCATTCTACGGGTCCAAAGTATGGCCCATAGAAGGTTCTATGACTCGTAGATGGGTTTGTAGGAATTGGACCCCAAATTTTGACTCTTTGAAGTTCTTCCGCGACTTGAAAGTACTAGGACCCGTAGAAGGGTTTCGTAGTTCATTGCTTTAGAAAACTCTGTTGTGGTACTCTCTAGTAAAACAGCCACAACTTTTTACTTCAAACTCAAAATAAGGCAAAATTTATTGCATTGGAAAGAGAACTCATAGACCTTTGAGTTGATAGGTTATAGACCACTTAGTTCATTATGAGCTGAGATATTTGATCATTTGAAGCTTTCCGCTCAACTTTGTGCTAGGGAGTTTGGTGACCTTAATTCATATCAAAATTCATTCACACACTAAATAATTGACCTAATCACCTAAGAATAATTTAAGAATTGCCTAATACAACTTTTTTACAAATAAAGAATGGTTCGGTCCTTAGCTTGAAAATTTTTAGGGTGTTACAATCTCTTTGTTACCATTTAATTTGAAATGACTGTGACATCAATGTAAGCCTTAATTTTGGTTTCCAACTTTATTTTCAATTTTCAAAATAATGGTACATGCAAGAGAGAGTGAAACTTGTACTCAATAATCTGGTGCATAGAGTCTCATAAATTACACTTCAATAAGCTAAGGAACTTCTAAAATCATTCTTTTACTAGAACTGAATGTTTCAAAATTTTGCTTGTGATCCTCATTAAACTTACGCATGATCATTCTTTATCTGTTTACTTTTTAGAGTTTGTATATCATTTAAAGTAACAATATGTTGCAATGGTTGCACCAAATTTTTATTGTATTAGAAATATTTTGTCTCTTTCGCCAATTCATTGATGTACATTCTAAAATACTTATTTGGATTCCAATTTCTACTATCTAATTAATTACTAATAAATTAACTATAAATTTTAAAAGTGAGGGATAAGGCATAAGTACCCCTCTAGACTATGACCGAAATCCTAGAGATACACCTAAACTAAACTAAGATCCTATTATCCTCTGAAGTCATTTTTTCGTATTTTTGTGCACCTTTAGTGTTGACGTGGCACCTTCAACCACCCAAGTTGGTTGTGTTTGTACACACTCGTCTACCACGTGTGTAATTTTTATTTATTTTTAATTGAAAAATATTTTTAAAAAAATATATATTTTTTAATTTTTTAAAAAATATTCTTAATTTTTAATGTTGTATTTAAATTAAGTTAATACATATTTTTTACCTTGTATCAAACCTTTTTTTACCTACATTCATTGTTTTTTCTCTTTTATTTTTCTACTGACTTTATTTTCTTTGTCTTTCGTTTTGATTTGATTTCAAATGGTTAATTTTGAATGGATATCAAAATAAGTGAAGAAATTCAAATAAAACATAAAAAAAATTAAAACGTTAAAATTAAAGGACCCATGAACTTTTTTTTTTTTTGTAATTTTGTACACCTTTTTGGCCTACGTGGCCTCCAAACATCTCCCACGCACCTCACTTAAGTAGAGTCACGGAGTGTGTCACGTAAACCAAAAGGTGTACAAAATTACACAAAAAATGAGTTTAGGGGGGTAATAGGACCTTAGATTAGTTAATGTGTGTCTCTGGGATTTCGGTCATAGTCTAGGGGGGTACTTGTGCCTTATCCCTTTAAATTTTGTGCATTCTTCATAGTGAAAATCAATAATAATATTAAATTATCTCTTAAAGTGATGAAAATTAAAAAAATTATATTTAAAATATTGTTAATTCGGGATGAAAGTAGTGTATACTAAATAATATATTTTTTAAAATGTTGTATTATATTTAAAAACAATTGAGAATATTAGAAATTTAGTTAATAGCCTTTATATGAAAAAAATAATATGTTAGCTACAAATAGTAGAAATAATATTAAAATAATGAAAAAGTGAAATAGAGAGGTGAATAATAGTTCTCTAAATTTGGAGAACTACTATTCACCTCTCTATAAATAGAGAATAGAGAGCTTTTTAGAGAGTGATTGGAGACCCATATCTCTATTTTACTCTCCAAATATAGAGAATGGAGAGTAAAATAGAGTGGGGTTGGAGATGGTATAAAGGCAGGCAATTTGATAGAATTTTTGATGTTTGGGTTAGTGGGGTCGAGATTTTCAGAACCTGCACTGTTGAACCAACTAAAAATGGGATCTTTTGGACTGTCAAGGACATTACTAGGTACTCTTCTTTGGTTATGAAAAATCAAATCTTTGTTGTTTATTTAGGGAATATTGTTGATAGTACATATACTGGTGTGTACTAAGTGGAAATTTTTGCTCAATTTTATCCTGCTGAAGTGAAATTGTCACGACTCGAGTCTACTCCTTGGACGTGGCCGGTACTCAAGAACCATTGTTGGTCCCCAAGCGAACCCTCATCCTGGCTGACTACAAGCGGAAGACTAACTTAAGTATGCAAAAGCTTAAAAACTGAAATGATTCATGAAACTCAAATACAAAGCTTTAACTTATATGATTTACTCTAAATATAAATATAATATTCAACTAGCCAACAATAGACAACTTAAGTCTTTAATACATTTAATAAGATAAATGAAACAGACTTCTCAAACTCTACTGTCTGTCTATGAAGCCTCTATCTGACAAAGATGGAAGTCAGGACAAGACCCACGACATCCTAACAACTGATATAACTGAAAGTACAAGTGGAACCCTCTGGAAGCAAGGAGGCTCACCATAGCTAACTCAAATTGCATGTGGTATCAACGAAGCAACTGTTGATGACCCTGAATACCTGTATCTACATCATGAAATGATACAGGCCAAATGGCTCAGTACATGGAATGTACGAGCATGTAAGAGAAATTCTAAAGCATAAACATAGGCTTGAACTTGATAAAAAGGAAACATACTTACCTCTTGTGAACTCACTCAACTCAAGAATAAGATACTCAATTAAAAGATATGATACTCAACTCAAAGGTACTCAACTCAAGATACTCAACTCATGATACTCAAGGACAAAGCAATAGTAAAAGATGCAATATATATGGAAAGCTTTTAAAACAGTAGATAACAACTCAATGTATTGAAAAATACAATAATAACTCAATTTATATATATAAAAATACAATATAACTCTGTGGGAGTTTTTGTAACTGACAACCATCACTATGAGTTATGTGATGATACAACGGCTCGCCCGCGCTACCAAAACTGTCCTATACTTTGCCAGGCTATAAAACCTATCAACTAAGTGGATCCACTAGTCTATGCTAAAAAGCATTAAGGAATCATCTAAAAAGTATGACTCTTTCTACCCACATTGGCTATATGATTTATGGAGACTTGAGTTATCTGATTTCGTCCACATATCGGTGCTCAATAATACTCCCAAAAATATACTCAGCTTATATGTTTAAAAACATAACTCTTCCTCTGGTTTGAGATAATTACTCAAAAACTAGCGTAAAGGCTCTCTAGGAAATCAGTATTTCTTCTCTTGCTTAAATATGAAATTATTTACTCTTTACTGAAAAAAGTAGCTCAAAGGCTCTCTAGGAAATCAGTATTTCCTCTCTTGCTTAAATATGAAATCATTTACTCTTTACTGAAAAAAGTAGCTCAAAGGCTCTATTGGAAATCAGTGTTTCCTTTCTTGTTTAAATGTGAAAACATTTACTCTTTATTGAAAAACTAGCTCAAAGGGTCTTTTGGAAATCGGTGTTTTCTTTCCTGTTTAAATGTGAAAATATTTACTCTTTGGGAATACATAGTCCCCATATACTCTTTTGAAGAAAAGAACTTCACTCTTTACTCTTTACTCAACTCAAAACTCAAGTCTTAAAATAAGTTTAAAGCATTTGCAAGACTTTTTAAAATAGAGTTCATGTCGAATTATGGACGTGAACGACTCATTTCAAAGTTTTCAATAACCATAGATAGAACTCAATACTTGGAACTCAAGAACTTCAATGATACTACTCATTTCAAGAATGCTCGACTCGGAGGGTTCATGCGGAATTATGGGCATGAACTACTCAACTCAAGGACCTTCATGGTATCATGTAGTAGCCTCCTGATTAGGAATATAATCCCAAAATGATTAGGAACTCAATACTCAAGACTTAGAAGTTGAAGATACTACTCCTTTCAAAGATACTCAACTGATGGAGTTCATGCAGAATTTATGGGCATGAACAACTCGACTCAAGGATCTAAATAACAATATGAAACTCAGGTATACGACTCTTCTCATTCTCATACTTACTTCCTCAAAACTTAGCTCAAATCGACAATTGATCTCAAAGGATTCACAATTGAACTCAAAGACTTTCTTGAACTCTACTCTTAACTCTTTCTTGAATTTAAATTAGGAATTCAAGAGTTATGATTCATGCTATGAAGGATCTCAATAACAATATAGCAATTCGATAATTAGTAATAGAACTTTTAAAAGAAACATGAACTCAAGAACTCAAAATCAACTTATCTCAAGAATACTCAAATCTAAGGAAAGTATCATAGATTACTCTTTTACTGATCTGAAAGTAGATTTAGGGAGTGAGGACGAATTAGTCCAACACTATGATAGTCTTACATACCTAGAAGAACAAGGTTCTTGAAGAATCTTGAAGAAGAACTTGATTAAAAGCCTTGAAACCCTAGCTTGAAGGTAAATGATCAAGAAAACCTTTCTTGAGATTCTTGAATTAGTTTCTTGAAATCTCTATCTATGGCCAAGAATTATGATTTTCATTAGTGATTCATAACTGTATGGAGGATTTTGAGTTGAAAAAAAATGGAATTCTTGGAGAAAGACTTACCTTGAAGAATAATCTTGAATGAAGTCTTCTACTTTGATTTTACCTTAGGGTTTTGCCCTAGGATTTGAGAGAGAAGATAATGATGGATTAAAAGATGGAAATTTGATTGTTTTGAGCCTTTTATTAGTCAAAAAATTCGTTTAGGGTTTTCTTGGAGGTAAAAAAACAAAAACAACCGTTTTTAATGTTTTTTCCGTCGTCTAAATTCGTAACAACAATGTATAGGTTACTAAAATAGTCGTAACTTTTTACTTAGAAATTGGATTGACGCGAAATTGGTGGCGATGGAAAGTAGATTCAAATACCTTTAATCTAATAGGTTATAGCTCATGTAACTCTTTATATTCTAAGAGATATAGTCGTTTGAATTTGATCCAAGTAGAATCTTACATCAAAACATAATTGATAAGGAAACTTCAAGAACACTTATCAAGAACTCATCAAGAAATTAAATTGCTCAATATTTATGGATAAATTCGCAAAAGAAACTTGGTGTGTCGGTGAACGAATCCAACACTATGGAAGCTTACATACCTCTTAGGGATCAAACCAATGGCAAAAATCCGCAACAAAACTCAAGAACCTCGACGAACGCCTTGATCGTTTCCTCTTTTCTCCTCTTTTCTCTTCTTGAACTCTCAGCTAAAAGTTTATATTAGGATTATAAAACTGAACCTAATAGGATTAGACCCTTAAAACCTTACTAAAACAAACAAGATCAAAATACCCCTCAGTATTTTCGGGTAACTTTCTTTAACTAGACAACTTAACTTCAAAAGGGCATATCTCACTCATCTGAATTCGAAACATAGCAAACTTGATGGCGTTGGAAAGATAATTCAAAGACCTTTATTTTTCCATCTTATGTCACACCTAACGCATCCTGTACTAAGAGTTATGGTCATTTGAAGTTGACCCAAAACTCATAACTTAAGCATAACTTGCAAAATTTCAGATTTTGCTATTTCCAATTTAGTTTTTTGTGGAACTCAAGGTTCTACATCTAGTGACCTTAACACTTAACAAATTTTTAATTCCTTGGTAAAATCTCACTCACTACGAAGAACGGTTCGAGTCTTAGTTCGAAAATTTTTCTGGGGTGTTACAGAAATTGGGTGAATTTGATTCTGGAGCTGATTTGATTGTCCCCATTTCAAGAAATATGCATTTGAATGATGGGTTGTGGTTTGAGATTGAAAATTCAATAGATGTACAGTTAAAGGATTTTAAGATTCCCCCAAATGTATATTGGGCTGTATTGGAAGTTTTATGTTTCATTTCATGAGAATGATGAGTCTTTGTATGGGAATCACCTGATGAGTACATAAGTTTGAATAATCTTACTATCGCTGGGAATGGAGCTTTTAGGGAGGTGGTGGTTAGTTTGGATGAAATGGTAATTGGTGTAGTTTGGCTTTTACTGTGATCTATACCGGTGGTGCTAATCCTCTCTTTTGGAGACCGATTAGTGGAATTGGCTCGTTCGACCTTCCTTCTTATGACATTGAATTTACCCTGTTGTTAGAAAAAATTTTAGATGGATGTAGTCATAAAATTTCATTTAGAGTTGCGGATACTCTCAACGTGTGGTATGTTGATGCAAATTTGCATCTTTGGTTGGACGGAAAAGGTATGAAAACAGAAGGGAAGTTGTTGAAATACAGTTGCTCGCCCCTTTTTTTATCCGTGCTGACCAATTTTACTGGTCTTGATGGATCCTTTATCACGAATGATAGCAGGTCCATCACATTGACCGGAATGGTAAAGTCATCTTATGGAACTATCACTACTAATTTGTCTCAAAGTCTACGTTATAGAAACTATATGGTAATGGGAAATGAAGGGAACTTGAAAATAGTGGATCAGATAATAGAATTCAATGATATTGTTGATGCCATAACACCATCTTCTTCTGTTCACTCGCTTGAGTACTTCAAAAAGTATCTATTCCAGTGGTATACTGACAATGTAGATCAAGGAAACCAAAGCTATGCCTCGATATCAAACTTGACATTGGGATTAGAGGAAAAAAGGGTAAAGGGTTCCAAGTATGGATCCTCAGTCAGCCCTGTTAATAATTTGCTGAACATGCGGGGCTACGTGATTGTAAAGGGCCAGTTAGTAGTCAAAGGGCTTGGAAGTACCCAACAAGTAGATAAATATAATATGTCCGTGCTTAGCACGGGCCAACGAATTTAGCTTCCTTGTATTAGCACAACATTTATACTTACACTTGGTAAAAAACAGAGTACATAACATTCATAAATTAAACTGGCAGGCTAAACTAATCTAGTGTAATAGAGGTGTTAATTGTTTGATGCGATTCATGCTACTTGTAAATTTTAATTATAATTTCAATAAATAGGTGGTTATATCTAATTAATTTTGATTAGCTAATTATATCAAACTTAAATAACTTCACTGAGTCCACTGAAGCTTCGTCTTGATCCAGTGTTTCTAGATTGTTATCTGACTCAAACTTGTTCATCATTATAATATCTTTTATCAGTCTAGTGTAATTGGATTTGTTAATCATTTGGTTTGATTCAATTTTACAGGTCTATTTGTAAATTTCAAATATAATTTAAATAAATTGGTGACTATATTAAATCAAAATTGACCAACTAATTATATCAAAGTTAATCGTAACTTTGTTGGAGCTTTATCTTGATCAAGTGCTTCTAAAATTGTTTATTTGACGTAAACTTATCTCATTAGAATAATCACTACTAAAATATTTTCAAAAAAAGACGCCAAAAAGCGACGGATTGCGTCGCTTTTCGGGCCAAAATCGACGGACAGCCCAATCAATTCAATTCAATACTACTCTATTCAGCCCAATCAAATAGACAATTATAAACAATCTAAACAAAACATAAAATAACATTCAAAAGTACCTAAATCATAAATTAAAAATTATAAAATCTTTCAAAATTAGTTTTAAAAAGTTTATAAATGTCCAGAGATCTAAACTAGGGAGTGAGATCTACATAATCATCCTCATCACTCTCGTCGTCGGTATCATCAGGAGCTGAAGTATTAGGTCGACGAGGGAGGTTCATCACTTGTTCTTTGATTTGCTGAACGGTCTCATACATGCTTTCTTGTTCAGCTACTTTTCTCCGCTCCGACTCTGCTAGTGCCGCTGTAAGTTTAGCTATTTGATCCGACATGGCAGCAATTTGAACAGCGTCAAGTACCTTAGCTTGACGTGACGATCCAATACCTTCTAAGACTGACTGGAGTCGTCTAACATCATTTCGAGAGCCTAGACCATAGCATCTATCCTTGTGTGTCCCCCCTACCACTTTTTCTTTCCAAATCTGGGTGGACAGTTCAGGTGTCAATTGGACCGAACTATCTAGATTCCTAGCGACGTAGTGCTGAAAGTCATTATGCATATTAAATATAAAAATTGACATGAATATATATACATATCATATATTCACTATTAATATATATTATTCATATTAAATAACTTACAAAAGTTCGTTCGGCCCTTTCCTCCACCCACACATCCGGATCCGACTCATTTTCTTTCTTCCTTACTTGAGTCTTCTTGAAAACCCCTGGTTCAATGGGAGGGCGTCCCAATTCTTTTTCCTATAAATAAAAATTAAAATTTATAACGATATATATGAATTAACTAATTATTTATTTAAAAATTTAAATAAGAACTTACCATCTCTCGTGCAATTGTTCCAACTGTCTTTGCACCTCCGGTGTAAACCGAGCCACCTTTAAGACTGCCTCTAGCCTTTGTAGCTTGATCTGATATTGCCTAAAACTCGTATGTTTTCCAATACAGACCCAATTCATCAAAAACATTAGGCAACATCCAACCGGGACGTACACCACTATCCCAAACACTCTTTAGTCAGGTAGACAGTCTGGTGGATGCCTTCCTCTCAAATGTGGTCGCAATGACCAAATTGTACCTCGACTCCCAAGTACACATAGTCTGAAAAAAATTGAATAACGTTAATTAGATCGATAGTAAAAAAAAGTAAAGTATACTAAACTTAACTAAAATATATATACCTTAAAGTTACTAAACATCTCTTGGCGTATACTGTTTGGAATCTCGCTCTAAGAGTGACAAGCCTGCGTATAGAGTCTTCTAACACATTCTTTTAAAGCCTGAGCAGCATCCTTTGCAGGATACCACCTGCAAAACACATAATAATTATGCTAGTTCATGAAAAATATATTAAAGTATAAGAAATAAATAAAATAAACTAACAAATAGATAACAAAACAAACTTACGATGATCCATCCGGCTCAATCATGACTCTACCAAGTCTTTCCTTCTAGCCAGGAGCTAGATCAGACATCATATCATGTGGTGTAGCACTAGGTGTAGCTGTAGATGAGGGTGGTACGTCAGGATACACAAAACGCTGAGTCAATGGAAAGGTACCGGCCATTGCATCTGACTGCTCGCTACTAGAATCTCCAAGCCTCATGGCAGATAACTGAGGAGATGTACCTGTGGGAGATGAAGTACCCGCCGATAAGGGTCACGCTAGACGAATAGCCTATAAAGATAGGTCCTCGTAGCGTCGTGCAGGCAATGGCTGTGAAGTAGATAAAGTATCGAGTGGTCGACGATAATTAGGATAATATTGCCGAGGATCCGCCATACCAAACGGAATAGCAAATAAATGAGTATCATGGCTGATGCGCTCTGGCACAGAAGAAATAGATCCTGCAATATCCTCGGGATCTATCGGCCTCCTAGACTTCTTCTTCTTAGCCTGTTTAGTCTGGCTAACTCTAAGATTCTGGTGATGTCTATCACCGTCACTGCCTGATGACATCTGTATGCAAATTTACATGTATAATATATATAAAAATCATAAATTAAATAAAATTGGCAAAATACACTTACATATATACTAGCTAGCTTTCATTCTACACTATTCCTCCTCACTTGTTTCAATTCCATCATTCTCCCATTCTTCCTCCTCAGTTGTTTCATTTTCATTATCGTCCTATTCTTCGTCATCAAATGATTCATTTTCCTCATTCTCGAATATTTCTTCCTCAACATTTAGTATGTCATCATCAGATACTTCTTCTAATAGTGTTGAGGATGTTGTAGTGTGGTTTCCAATTCAACATCAACTTCTTGTTAAACAATTGCAACATCATTTTGATACGTCACATCTAATACATTGTCAATTTCAATTCTTCCCACAGGCTTACTTTTTATAACAGCCCACCAATCAGCTTTGTCTCTACACAATGGATATGAAGCGTAATACACTTGTTTAGCATTTTGTGCATTAATAAAAGGATCATAACTTCTGTATTTCCTAGTGTGCTTAACTTCAATTATATTATGTTGATGATCCATCTTTGTGCCTCTAAGTGATGGGTCAAACCACTCACACCGAAACAAAACAATCTTCTTCTTAGGCCAACCTGAATACCTCACTTCAATAATCTCTTGAATGACATCATAATATTCAATAGTTTGACCAGTACCATCAGTATCACCTTGTATGTACACACCGCTATTATTTGTTTTCTTGTTCCTACAAACTTCCTCAGTTTGAAACTTAAAACCATTGACACAATACTTATTCATTATCAGTACTTGAGATTCAGGTCCAAGTGCTACTTCTTTCACTAATTGCAAATGTTGGACACTTGAATATTCATCGTAAACCTACGTGATTGTTATTTCAAGTAATATAATTTAGTATAACATGAATAAATTATTAAATACTTAGTGATTGCACACTTACATAGTTCCTCAGCCATTTGGAAAATTTTGTATAAATGGCTTCATTACCCCATGTGTTTACAAACAAGCAGATCATTTTACATTCAAGTATTTCGTTAGTTAATGATCACTTATTAGTATGTAATTTAATAACATATTTTTAACACTTACTTGGCATATGATTGAATCTCTGGACAATTAAGCAAAAATGTCATAGCTGATTGCATTTCCATATTAGTGAAGCCTCACTTTCCACACTTTTTAGATCCTCTACCATTTTGATTAAACATTGATATCGGTGGAAATAAAGGATCACTATCGCCTTCATCATTGCAATTGGGCCTGTTTCTCCTACATAACACATCATGACCAAAGTAATAAGAATAAAAATCACCAGTTTCTCTCCCAATATGACCTTGAACAAATAATCCTTCGATCCTTCCCCTTTGCTTAATCGTTTGCTTCGAACTACTAATTTTTCTGCATGTATGTATGTATATATTTGTTAATATATAAAAGAGTTGGCGAATATATATAACTTAGTGAATATTTCAAATAGATATATCCATCTTGTTTGAACCAGACCTCCGAGGCGAGCCTCTTGTACAAGGTGAATTGGAAGATGCTCCATCACATCAAAGAAACCATATGGAAATATCTTCTCCAACTTAATAGTAGTAACAAGAATATTTTCCTCCATCCTGTCTAAACTACTCTCCAACAACTTTCCAGAACACAAATCTTTAAAGAAAAGACTTATCTCTATGATTGGTTTCCCTATCCTTTCGGGTAGATGGCTAAAAGCGATAGGAATCAAAGTTTCCATGAACACATGACAATCATGACTTTTCATACCAATCAATTTTCCTTCATTCATATATGCCCGCTTTTCTAAATTTGAAGCATAGCCTTCCGGCATCCTCAAATTTTTAACGCACTGAATAATTTCACGTTTCTCATCCAATGTGAATGAAAAACTGTCTTTGGGCTTAAGTATTTTACCATTCTGTAATTCCTGCAGCCATAACTCTTTTCTCCTACAATATTCTTTTATGTCCATTCTAGCTTTTGGAATATCTTTTGTCTCACCCTTAACATCCATCACCGTGTTAAACAAATTGTCAAAGTATTTTTTTTCAATGTGCATCACATCTAGATTATGGCGTAGCAGATTGTCCTTCCAATACGGCAACTCCCAAAATATGCTTTGTTTGGTCCAATTATGTTTAACACTATATCCAGGAAGTATAGAGGGTGAAGCTTCTGTAGCTTTAGGTAATTGAGAAACTCTCTCCCAAATTTGATGCCCTGTGAGTAATAGAGGTGGGGGGTCACTTTCAACCATATTTTTCCTAAATGCATTTTTCATCTTTCTAAACTCATGGTCCATTGGCAAGAACTGGCGATGACAATCAAACCATGTATTTTTTCTGCCATGTTTTAAAGTGAACACCTTACAATTTTCCATGCAATACGGACATGCTAGCTTTCCAGCTATCATCCAACCAGACAACATCCCGTATGCAGGAAAATCATTAATAGTCCACATTAAAGAAGCACGCATAATGAAATTCTGCTTAGTTGATATATCATAAGTCAAAACGCCTTCAAACCACAATTGCTTGATCTATCAATGGTTGTAGGTACACATCAATCAAACATTTTGGATTACGGGGACCTGGAATAACACAACTTAGAAAGATGTAGGGACTGGTCATGCACATTTCAGGAGGAAGATTATACGAAGTAAGAAATACCGGCCAGCATGAATAAGGCGAAGCATTATTAGAGAATGGTGTGAAGCCATCTGAACACAACCCCAATCTAACATTTATTGGTTCACTAGCAAAATCAGGATATACGTTATCAAAATGCTTCCATGCTTCACCATCAGATGGATGAGACAAGACACTCGGCGACCTTCTATATTCACGATACCATCTCATATGTGGGGCAGACCTTATCAATGCATACAACCTCTTTAACCTAGGAATGAGAGGTAGATAATGTATCGCCTGAACTGGGACCATCTTTCCAGCCAGAGTCCTCTTATAACGAGCATGTCCACAAAACTTACAATTTTCTAATTCATTATCAGCCTTGTAAAACAACATGCAGCCATTAACACAACAATAAATTCTATCATACGTCAATCCTAACTTGGACACCAAACGTTTTGCCTGATAGAAGTTCTTTGGTATGTTAAACTCCGGATTAACTAGTTCACCCAAAAGATCAACCATTGAGTCTATAGCAGCATTAGGAACATTCCAATATGATTTAATATTCATTAATCTAACTGTAACTGACAAAGCAGAATGCGGACTCGCTTCGCATAATGGACGACTAGACTCTTCTAATTGATCATAAAAGCGTCTTGCTTCTTCATTAGGAGCTTCATCAAAATATTGTTCCGGTTCCATCCCACCTTGAACCTCGAAAGCATCATTGATCATTTCATGAACCCTATCATGTTCAACCCTATCGTATTCAACCCTAACCTGTTCAACTCTAATTTAGCCATGTGGTGTAACCATATTATGTACATCCACAGGCATCGAATTATAAAACATACCATCCAATCCATCACTTTCTCCATGATAAATCCATACAAAATATCTAGGCTTAAATCCATTACGGTACAAATGAACCATAACTCTATCTGGTTTAAAAAAATTTAAGTACTTACATGCACTACAAGGACACCTAACCAATCCATTATTCTTGAAAACGTCAAGTGTCATTGTATGTTCAATAAAATTTCTAACACCGTCCGCACCAGTTTCATAATGCATATTATACATCCACAAACGATGATCCATCTACAAAAATATAGATATTCAATTATATTATAAATAATTATTTATCTTAACATATTCACACAACTTAACAACTTTAACTACTTTACTTTTGGCTTAATACAACAACCAAATCTACCAACTAAACCACATTATTTATCTTAACATATTCACACAACAACTTTAACTACTTTACTTTTGACTTAATACAACAACAAAATTCACCAACTAGACCACATTATTTATCTTAACATATTCACACAACTTAACAACTATAACTACTTTACTTTTGACTTAATACAACAACCAAATTCACCAACTAAACCACATTATTTATCTTTACATATTCACACAACTTAACAACTTTAACTACTTTACTTTTGACTTAATACAACAACCAAATTCACCAACTAAACCACATTATCTATCTTAACATATTCACACAACTTAACAACTCTAACTACTTTACTTTTAACTTAATACAACAACCAAATTCACCAACTAAACCACATTAATATTTATCTTAACATATTCACACAACTTAACAACTCTAACTACTTTACTTTTGACTTAATACAACAACCAAATTCACCAACTAAACCACATTAATATTTATCTTAACATATTCACACAACTTAACAACTTTAACTACTTTACTTTTGACTTAATACAACAACCAAATCTACCAACTAAACCACATTAATATTTATCTTAACATATTCACACAACTTAACAACTTTAACTACTTTACTTTTGACTTAATACAACAACCAAATTCACCAACTAAACCACATTAATATTTATCTTAATATATTCACACAACTTAACAACTTTAACGACTTTACTTTTGACTTAATACAACAACCAAATCTACCAACTAAACCACACTATTTATCTTAACATATTCACACAACTTAACAACTTTAACTACTTTACTTTTGACTTAATACAACAACCAAATTCACCAACTAAACCACATTATTTATCTTAACATATTCACAAAACTTAACAACTTTAACTACTTTACCTTTGACCTAAATTAAAGCTAAGTGTCAACACTAGATGGACACAAATCGATTTTGCAAGAAAATCAATTTTTTCATCAATAGGATCAACTAGTGTTGGTACTTATGCTTAACAAACACATTATTCCTAAATTAAAGCTAAGTGTCAACACTAGATGGACACAAATCGATCTTGCAAGAAAATCAATTTTGTCATCAATAGGATCAACTAGTGTTGGTACTTATGCTTAACAAACACATTATTCCTAAATTAAAGCTAAGTGTCAACACTAGATGGACACAAATTGATTTTGCAAGAAAATCAATGTTGTCATCAATAGGATCAACTAGTGTTGGTACTTATGCTTAACAAACACATTATTCCTAAATTAAAGCTAAGTGTCAACACTAGATGGACACGAATCGATCTTGCAAGAAAATCAATTTTGTCATCAATAGGATCAACTAGTGTTGGTGCTTATGCTTAACAAATATATTATTCGTAAAATTAAAGCTAAGTATTAATACTAGATGGACACAAACACATTATTGAAAACAATTGTACTTGAACTTAAGAAATTTAGAAGCACCAACCTTATCTCCAACTTTGATGAAAGAAGCAATATAGTCTTGTATCAACTTTTTTAGATGTTGAGCTTCCTCAATTGCCTAGCACGAAAAGTTCTTAAATTAGTTAAATATAAACTTCAAATCCAAGAATATTAGTTATATATATATATATATATATATATATATATATATATATATATATATTCAAGTTTTAATAAGTTCAAGTTTCAATTCAAGTTCATATCTAATTTGTAAACTTAATTAGTTATATATTCAAGCTAATTAGTTCAAACTTCAAGTTCTAATTTCAAGTTCATATTCCTAATTAAGTTCAATTTATAGTAAATTCAAGTTATAATTAATTATGAGTTCTAATTAAGTTGTAATTCAAATCCCTTAAATTTCAAATTCAAACTAGCTAGCTAATATCCCAAATTCAAACTATTAATTAGCCTAAAATATCAAATATAATTCAAACTATTAGTCCTAAATTCCATATTAAAACTAGTCTTAAAATCACAAATTGGAAATACTCCTAGAATTCAAAAACCAAACTATAGTGCTAAAATCCCAAATTCAAACTATTAGTAGTCCTAAAATCTCAATAATAATTCAAACTAGTCCTAAATTCAAAATTCAAACTAGTCTTAAAATCACAAATTCAAATTACCTAGCTATTCCTAATCCCAAATTCAAAATATTAGTCCTAACATCTCAATAATAATTCAAACTAACTCAAATGATATCCAAACTCAAACAACTCCTTAAATACCCTAATTCAATCTAATTTTACAATTCCAAAATCAAACTAATTAACTCAAGAAATACCAAATTTCTTTAATTGATAATGTATTTCATATCTGAACCACTAGTTTATAAGACTTGATTTGTTAAACTATTCGAGGAGTATATAATTAATCAACGTATTTCATACTCCAATGAAATATCTTTTACATGTCATCATAATTAGGAAGTGATCACTACACTTGACATCCATTCAAGATCGAACATATATAATAATACTCTCTCGCATTTCATACTTGAATGGATTATATGTTAGCTCTTCACCTCTACATCATGAGACGAGATATTAAGTTCATGAGTAGACAACGGACTAATAAAATTTGTACATTACTCTAGAAATATAAGTATATATAATTTTCTCCTAATTCATATCAACGTAGTTTCATACTCTAAATATAGATTATAGATATTTTTTTATTTATTCCACGAATTATAACTTTTTATTTATAAAAGTATACAAAATTGTTACACTTTTTGAACAATTAATTGTAGGTGTATGTAGATGAAATTTTAGTATTATGCACAATAGCAAAATTATGATTAATATGAATATTTTAAACAAACCAACCTCCGAATGTCACTTTTATTAAAAGTAATTAGATTTAATAAAAAATACCAACCTCATGAGGTCGGACCTCAGAGTCTCTATGTCCGTCGCTTTTTTTGAAAAAAGTTTGACCAACCTTTTGACCAAAAAGCGACGGACAAAGAGACATTGTCCGTCGCTTTTTTAAAATATTTGCCAAATATTTTGACCAAGAAGCGACGGACATAAAAATGCTATCCGTCTCTAATTTAAAAAATAATTAAACAATTAAAATTAATAAAAAGTGACGGACGGCGTGTCTTTTTTAAATTAATAAATAATTATTTTTAATAAAAAGCAACGGACTGTGTCTCTATTGATATAAAATAATTAATTATTTATTATATATATTGTTGGTACAAAATTCTACCAAAAAAAGCGACGGACTCAGCGATGCAATCCGTCGCTTTTTTAAAAAAATTAAAAAAGTGACGGACTCGGCAATGTAGTCCGTCACTTTTTAAAAAATTTTAAAAATAAAAAATAAATAAATATAAAATTAAAAATAAAAAAATCAAAAAGCGACGGACTCTGCGATGTCGTCTGTCGCTTTTGAAAAAATAAAAATTAAAAAGCGACGGACTAGGCGATGCAGTCCGTCGCTTTTAAATTTTTTAAAAAAAAGATTAAAAAAATAATAGTAATAAAAATATTAAAAAAATAAAAAAGCGACAGACTCTGCGATGCCGTTCGTCGCTTTTAAAAAAAAAAAGAAATTTTAACTAAAAAGCGACGGACAGCATCGCTTAGTCCGTCGCTTTTCGGAGCGACGCCGTCCGTTGCTTTTAGTTCCGTCGTTTTTAGCAGTTTTTTAGTAGTGAATATCTTTATCGATATAGTACTTGAATGTGTTAATCATTCGATCCAGTTTTACAAACCAATTTGTAAATTTCAACTAAAGTTTCAATAAATAAGTGAGTGCATATAATTAATTTTGATTGCCTAGTTATATAAAATTTAATAATAATTTCACCAAGTCTCACTAAAACTTCATCTTGATCAAGTGCTTCCAAAATTGTTATTTGACTCAAACTTATTTCATCAGAATAATATGTTTATATTATCTTTATATATCTAATGTAAATGAGGTGTTAATCGTTCGATTCAATTGAATTTTATAGACATTTATAAATTTCAAAAATAATTTCAATAAAAAGATGTTTAAATCTAAATAATTTTGATTAACTTATTATGTCAAACTTAAAGATAGCTTTATTGAATCTCATTGAAGCTTCATCTTGATTAAATGCTTCCGAAGTTATTATTTGACTCAAACTTGTTTCATCAAAATAATATCTTTATCGATCTAGTACAATTAGAGGTGTTCATAGTTCAAAACAATTTAATTTTATAAGCATATTTCTAAATTTTATATATATATATATATATATATATATATATATATATATATATATATATATATATATATTCATCATTTTCTTTATTGTGTTTCTTAATTACAAATGATTTGCACTTAAACAAAATTAAAAATAGGTAACGGAAACATAGGTCAATTGGCCGCATTTCCCTTCCTCATTTACACCCAAACCTCAAAATCCACCCCCCCTCCCCGCCCAAAACATTAAAATTGCAAAAATCCAAAATTCCCTCCCAAAAAATTATATCTTAATTATATAACTTACCTTCCCCAAATTAGAACCCATATCTTTTTGCCCTTTCCCCATTTCTTTCCTATCATCCCCTTCCCCTTCCTTATCTCACTATCTTGTTTAATTTTTTAAAATATATGTGATGTTTTGCTAATTAACTTTGGGTTTTTTGAAGATTTTATTCAATGTATGTTCATCTCTTTATATTTTAGGATTTTTAATGTATCCTACTCTTATTTGATTTAAATTTTTTGGATTTAGGTTTATTCCAACAATTTTACAAATACTCTGCTTTATGAGTGATTTTGAAGATTTTAAAGTTCAAATAATGTTGGGAGGAGCTGTAAGTTATCGACTGCAATAACAAAGTGACATAACAATAATGAGATGAAGATTCTTTTAAGAAGTTTGAAAAGAATTTTAGGTTTGTTTACTCTTATTTTGTTGCTTCACATTTTTTCTTGTTCTATTATGTTAAATTTTTCAGTAAAAGAATTATCCAAACATATTTATTTTCTCCTTGAAATTTTATGAGTACACACTCTCATATATAAAATCAATTAATTTTGATTATGGTGCTAAAATAATTTATCATATTTGTATGATTAAAGCATATAAGTGACATTCTAATATGGATGTTGATTAAGCTAAGGTTGTTGAAGATCGTGGAAGTAGAGGTAGGCGAATACTATGTTGCTTTGGACTCGAACAAGATGGTGTGGTAAAAGAATTATACATTAAAATTATTTTTAGAATTGTAAATTGCAATTATATATAATTGGAGAAGTGTTTTAAAATCTGTAAAATACACTTGTAGCTACACTATATAATTCTTGTAATTTACAAAGCTTGTGTAAATTCTTTAGTAGAGATGAAATTATTGAATGTAGCTATATGTACATGTATAATTGTCACATGACAGGAACATGTATATAATTTATTTATTTTCCATAGCAAATGAACTTGTTTAGCTATAATTCTATATATTTCATGGCTAAAATGTATGAGGTTTTTTTAGCTTCAATACAAAAAATTTGTGGCAAATACTTTATGTCATAGCCATAAATATTATTCTTTGTAACTAAATATGAATACTATTGCCTTGAAACTAAGCTATAGAAAAAGCTATGAAATCTAAATTTGCATGGCAAACAAATTAAATATTTTGCTACAATACAATACTTTTGTATCTAAATTTATGAAGATAGGTAAACTCTTTTTTTATTGTGGCAAAAATATAAAATAACTCATTGGTATCAGAATAGCTACAACACCAAAATTTTGTAGCAATAGATATTAGTTCTTAGCTATGGATTATGTAAAGTTTGTCGCTAACTTTTAGCCACATTACATCCTGCTACGAATGCTACAAGAAATAATATTGTAGCTAAAGTGTTTAGAGTCATGAAAATTTGTATATTTAGCTACAATCAATTTTGTAGCAATATATGTCTTTTCTTGAAGCGAATCTCCTTTCGGTCTCATTTATGTGCTATATTGAACAACCCAATACCTTACACTATTCTCTTTTTCGATGCAACAATAGGAAAAATAGACCGATCCATCACCTCTATTTTCAAGCAAGTTACAGATATCAAACCTAAATTGCAAGTATCAGACTAATTACCCACTCTAATCAATCTCTTCGAGCATCAATCAGAGATCGGAACTAGGAATTAAGTTTGCAAACTTAACAAATAAGTTAATCCCATATTAATTAACACAAATTCATGTATGAACAGCAGCAAAACAGAACATAACACAATACCCACTACAACATCAACACCCAACCTCATAGTTTCCAAAGAGTAAAGAAACTATACCTTTCGTGAAACCAGCCATGAGAAAGAACGCATATCTATTCCTTCACACCTCAAGATCAAATTCTTGTATCGTGATAAAACTCTCCACTATGTGGCATCCATGAAACAAATATCAATTCCATGACCTAAAAAATACAAACACACACACAAAAAATAAAAAGAAAGAAGAACAAGACAAAAACACGTACTTTGTATCTTGATGTCTACACGATGAACTCAAGAGTGTATGTAGGGAGGAGCTCCAAATTTGCTGTTGTCGATGCTGAAAAAACATAAGGATTTATGGGATAACATGTATTCTATATATTCACAATAAAAGAACGTTGTTGTTATGTATGGCCCACAAAGTAATAATGAATAAATCCAATTAATATGGATTTAATTAAAGACCGCTCCATAAAACTCATAGTCATCTCACTTAAATCTGATTGGCTGAAGGGAATCATGTTCCTATCACAACTCTTCTATTCTAAAACTATAAATAGGGGTCTTCATAATTCAAAAATGGAACTGAAAATTCTAAACAAGAAGCTAGAGAAAGCTCGTGGTACAATTCAAGCATTCAAGTTCAAGAACGATAAAGATCAAGACCATTGGATTCAAGAACAAGTTCAAAGTCTTGAATTCAAGTAATGTAAAAGTCAAGATAAAGTTCAAGTTCATCGAAGATTCATGAACAAACTTTAAAGCCCTTGAATACAAGATCAAGTTCAATACATCGAAGATTCATGAACAAGCTTTAAAGCCCTTGAATACAAGATCAAGTTCAATATAAATTCAAGATCAAGTTCAAGACAAATTCAAGATTATAAAAGATGAATTTAGAGGAATCATAGAGATTGTAACATTCACACTTTGAAATCAATAAATACGATTGTTGCGATAATATTTCATTCTTAATTATTGCTTTCTCGACTAGAATTTTACTGGCTACACATTCATTCTTCCGTTCTTTCAAATGGAAATGGCACCATCAACCAAAAAGGATTTTTTGAGGAGGCAAGTATTGAGAATAAGTTTACTTCGCATAGACGTCCTTCACAACATAGAGTTCAACTAATTAGTGTTTTTTCCAAACAATAGAAAAAAAAATTGGAATACAAATTTTAATTGAGATTTTACACTAAAATATTTCACCAGCCTTTGGATATTCAAATAAGAGAGAATGTAAAAGACTTTCAACGGTGCTTTAATTTCTACAAGCTCCAACGTATCGATTTCATTTGCATTCTAATCAAACCAAATTGTGTCACACTTTAATCTCAATGAGGCATTTTGCAATGCAACTTGTCAATATTTGACAACTTCAAAATAAAGTTTTTTGTGGATGTGAACTATCACTATCTAACGATCAGAAATTCCTTTGATTTACATACCTTGACATTGATCTTAAAAATATGTTACATAGAAAAAATTAAAATGAGTTTTTGATTTATGTTGATGTGAAATTTGTTAAAGATATCTATATAAGTTATACTGATTGTCAAATAAAATTGTCTTGTCCGCAACTTAAGTTTTTTAAAATATAAAGCTTTGGTGCCGAAAATTTTTACAATCATGGAGAAGAGGTCGATAACATATTCGAAAAGACATCTTTATTATTAAGATAACACATTCGAAAAGACGATTGGGCTTGTCGCAAGATGATGGAGGAGGACTCGCTCTAATTCAAAGGAAAGTTATGTAGGATTTTCGGTTCAGTAAGGTTTTTTTGTTAGGTTAAACATTAAAGTGAAATGAAATGGTGTAATGAGGGGCGACGTCAAAATCAAATTTTTTTTTTAAAAAAGAGATCTTATGTTTATTTAATAAAGTTTTTAATATTTTTTATGCTCATAAATTCTTAAAAATACATGATCGTTAATTATAATTTGATAATTAATTTTTGTTTTTTTTTCAGTTGATGATATAATGTTTCTTGTAATAATTCATAAGACATAAATATGTACATATAAATTATTATACATTACGTAATATCACAAATGCGTATATCCTACGCAAATCTATATTGATTATAGTTTTAAAAAACATTTCCAATTGTTACACAAATTATCAAAATTATTGTAGAAGTAGTAGAAATATTTTGAAATAGAATTAACACTTCATCTTATTGAGTATGTCAATTAGAGTATCTTTTACTTGTATAATATTTCGTATTACTCTCAATCACAAATATAGGTCTAAATCATCAATTATTGTAGTGATTGTTATGTTTTACAAGATATTCAAAGTTAAGACAACGCATTTTTAAATCTAATTATTTGATAATCTTATTAGTTTGAGCTTGAAATGTCTAAGAAGACTACTCAATGAATTGAAAATAATCTTAGAAAGTCAATGTTGTCTAAGAAGACTACTCAATGAATTGAAAATAATCTTAGAAAGTCAATGTTAAAACATGATTGATTCTAATTTAAATGAATTGGTAAAAGATTGATAACAAACTAATAAGAAAATCTCAAACAATTCTAACAATAAATGCATAATTATTTAAATTTATATATATTAACATTGGACAATTTTGAGGTTTTATTTTTCGAAGCCTAAAGTCACAGTTTCACTGGCTTTAAGGTTGAGCCTTACCTAGGTAAAATTAGTATATTTATTAAATATTAATATTTTAATTACATAATGGTAGAATATGAAATCCAACAACTACACTTTAATTGTTTAGCTATGACATTATAATTATAATTGATTAGGTTAAATTCAATTAGAGTAGAAGACAATAATGTATGAAACTCTTCGAATTTTGTGACTCTTTCAATATTGAAATCAAAATAAAATTTATCTATCATGATTATGTGTGTCCCATTAATAAATTTTGATAGGTAAAAAGATAGTCAGATATCACTATAAATACCAATTAATTGCTTCCTAAATCATCATATTTTTCTCTTTTCTTCTTCCTAGATAATGATATAGTTACATGTTGTCAAGAAGTTAACTGAGGAGACAAACAAATAGCTTCATTCTAAAATTAAAAAGAGAAGTTTTCTTATAATATAGTTCAAGTGTTAAACTTAACAGTATAATATATGGCCTATCTATTCCTTTAGATATTTTTTATGTTAGGATATGATTTTAAGTTTTTCTTTTCCATTTCGGAGTTAAGATATGGTTGTCCAAAATGAATTGGGTATGCAACCCATATATTTATGCAATTATGTATCATTGTTATGAAATTCTTTTCTTTAGTTTTGTGTTATTATACTTTTAAGTGTTACTTAATTGACAAAACTTTTATTAATACATAATGGGTTTGATAATACTTGAATAGTTTATGCTATATGTTTTTGTTTACCAAGTAATTTAAATAAAGATTGCTAAAAGATTATTACTTTGGATGAAAGATTTTGATTGTGTTGCTTTATCATCTATCTAACATAGTGTTGCGAACACAAAAATATATTGTTTATTTTCACCCCTTTTGTTTCATGTTTTTAATTTTTCTACAATTTATACAATATGAGATTTAACAATTTAAATTTCAAATAAAAATGAGAGTTACATTTACATTTATGTGACACTAAGCCTAATAGTTTTCTTAAACATAAGCATTCTATATTGACGGTAGCTTCCCGCAGTGTTAAAATTCAAACGGTATGATGACAATTTTTCTTTTGGACATTTTAGTTGTTTCTTTATTAATTCCTTCGACACTTAATTATTACTATTAAAAACTATTCCTCAAATTAAAATCATGTAAAAAGCACTCCCTCTGTCCTTAATTACTTGTCCTTTTTTTTTTTGTTGTCCCTAATTACTTGTCCATTTTGACAAATCAAGAAAAGACAAAAAAAATTACCTATTATACCCTCAATTAGCTACTTTGAAAAATGTAGAATTCTTGAAACTCTTAAGTTTTTAATTCATCCACTTCCTAATTAATATGGGTAAAATGATAAACTCACTATGTCAATCATTGTTTCTTAATAGGTGTGTGAATTCAAAAGTGGATAAGTAATTAGGGACAGAAGGAATATTATGAGAATGGAGTAATTAAGCTTCATTTTATTTAGATTTTAGTAATATAAGTCAACAAGATTATTATTATTATTATTGTCTATTAAAAGTGGAAAATGTCTAAGTCAAAAGTTGAATTACTAAAATGTCCTTTAAAAGTAGATTTATCATTTTATTTTTTTAATAAAAATTAGTTGTCTATTAAATTTAATTGAAAAGACCTTCATTTACCTTTAGACCCGTACAAATTCTATGAACTTTTTATTTACAAGTTTAATATTTTGTGTCATGTATTTAATTTCTTCACTTTTAGCTTCCAACCATTTAAAAACATATTATATTCTTTATCAAATTATATGTACCTTATTCAATATTTAATTGATTCACATTAAATATTCAATCTCTCTCTCTCTCTCTATGTATATATATATATAATGCTTTAGGTAAAGTTACACATTATAATTCTCCTTTTATAGGTCCTAATCAAATTCACAATAAATAATTAAAATAACATGATACTAAACACATAATTACACCAAATATATTTTTAGTTGGTTGGGATGTAATATAAATATATATTTCTATTTTCTACTCCTTTCTGCTTGAGTGTTGGTGTTTTAAAATGTATTTTTTCTAAATCAATAGGTAAAGAAGAGATTGTACATTATACCAAAAGAAACAAAGTCCAGTAACTTTGCTAATTAAAGGCGAAATTAGAAATCAAAGTAAGACAACCAAGGATTTCATTGGAGAAGTATTTCTTCCTTTATAAAGAGCTCGCTAAGTAGGATTAAAATATCACTTTAAGAATTTGCACTTCTTCTTTAGTATATAATTTATAACTCAAACATCTTGCTTAATACTAATATTTATGTAATTTTTTTTAAAATTGTAGTCAATAAAATTGGATTGCGCATGCCCAGAAGCTAGTGAATATATAAGCTCAAGAAACTTCTTGTTATTTGCGGTTGTAGGGTCTTATGAGTGTAGGAGGAGGAACCCCTCAGCCCTCAGGTGTGTTTTTCTAAGTTGATGTTTCTCAAGTGTTCTCCTAAAATCTAGAAGTTCTGAAGTTGCTTAGTGCAGTGGTAATTTTGTCATTTTTTTCACTAATTATTTTTGTACAAATTACATATATATTTAGATGAATGGACCTATATAGGAAGTAAAATGAGCTGTAATTGTGTGGTGAGACAACAACTTCAAATTTGAGGGGATAAACTGATCCTTCACAATGATATGTGAGTATGAACTTTCAACTCACAGTAACAACAGAATTGACGGAAGTCTCACTATTGTTGATGCCTGATTGCCAATAGGTATTGCCTTAAGTAGAATGCAAGGCACCCTTTAATATTCTGCGTCGATATTAATGATGTGAATTTCTGATTCATTTCTATTAGGAGCTATTTGGATGGGCGGCTTAACTACTTGTAGAATATAACAATGGAGGTCGTGAATTCTTTTGTATTGTGAACTGTTGGTAAGAGTCATGTTTCGAGGAGGTTTGTATGAGAAATTCTATGAATTTGTGTTGGGTTTGAGAATCAAGAAGAGTTTAGGAGGAATCATTTAATTCTAAATGAGTTAGGATCCTAAATTGAGAAGAAAAAACTATCGCTTTTCTGGGTAGGGGGTTGGGGCGGCGCGCCACCCATAGAGCCAAGGCTGAACTTCAGTAGTTCAGGCCTTGGCGCGGCGTGCTAGCAGTATGCCAAGGCCTAACTTTTGAAGATCACGCCCTGGGGCGATGCGCCAGCAGTACGCCAGGGTCGCCCCGTCCCTTTTTCTTTCCATACTTCTTTCTGAATGTGTTCCTTTGAATTGTGACTACGTTCTCTTCTTTTTATTAGCTCCTAAAGGCTCCATTAATCCTTGAGATGTCCTAATCACATGTCTTAATTTACATTCCAAACTAAAATGAATTTAAGAGAAAAGTTCAAGAGCTTTTATTGAATTTATTTTGAGTACTTGAGTTCCTGATCCTTTTTGAAACTCTATTCCTAATTTTTGAATTGCTATATGTTATGCATTGAGGTTCTTGAGTTGATTCATTCATGTCTACTTTTCAACATGAACCCTATGAATCGAGTATTTTTGAGAGTAGTATCCTTGAATTCTGAGTTCTTGAGTTCTAAGTATTGAGTTTTCTATATTGTTATTGATATCCTTGAGTTTATTCATTCATGTCTATATTTCAACATGAATCCTTTTTCGAGTTTAAGGGAACTGAGTATTCCAAATGTTTCATTTTTATATAAAGAAAGAGTATTATTTGAGAACATAGAAACTTTGATTTCTAAAAGAGTTTATGAGTTCAGAGATATTTCATAGCATTAACCTCTTTTAAGAGGATAGTTTGAGCAATTATCTCAAACAACAGAAAGAGCATGTTTTATACATTTGAGCACGAATATATATTTATTGGGAGTAGTATTGAGCACCAATATGAGGATGAGTTCAGACAACTCACATTCCTCATATATAAACCATGTAGCCAACATGGGTAAACGATCATACTTTTTAGATGAATCCTTAGTGCCTTCGGGCATTGCTTAGTGGATCCACTTAGTTGAGGTGTTCTATACCCCAACAAGGTATATGATAGTTCTGACAGCATAGATGAGACGTTGTATTATCACATAGCTCATAGTGATGGTAGTCGGTTAGAGAATCTTTCAAATAAGAGTAAAGAGTATTTTATTGTTTTTTTATATACATTCTTCAGTTGATATCTGTCATTTTAGAAGGTTTTAAATGTAAATCTTTTTTTACTGGTTTTGTACTCACTACTACTAGTCAATATTACAAACATCACCACCAATCAACATTACCATAACAACCATTAATAACTATTGACAATCATTACTATCGGTCACCATTATATATTATTAGTTACCCTCTTCATTTATCACTATCATTAACTATCACTATCATTCAAGTATCAGTAACACTAATAACTATTCTCTTTCACTTATATTTTCAATCACAATTACCACTAGCTACTATCTGCAACACCATTATTAACCAAGATCATCCTCAATCTACACTCATAACCACCAATACTAGTCATCACCATTATCAAATACTTTGTAGATATAATACCAAGAGATTTCTCATTTTATTGTCAATACGTGCTACATGTACCTTACGATGAAGGTTGTACTTTTTAATCTTACCTAATTTTGTATGATTGTCCACCCAATATTTATTCTCTAAAATATTCATCTTATGGAAATATATTGAACTTTATCGATCTAGTGATTCCTGATGAGTCCGAGATTTAGACACATTTAGGACTTTGTTTATATAGATTTAATGTCCTCAAATGCTTATTTTATGCCAATAACTGATGTTAAATCATTAATTTTCAGAAATATGGATTGAGTAACAAAGCAAGGACATTAACAGGCAAAAAGGAACAAAACAAGCTGAAGAGATGAAGATAGGTGAGCCTAAGGATCACCAAGAGCACTCGGCGTGTCGCCAAGTGGCTTATCTGATCGCCTAAAGTTCTAGTGTGCCAAGCCCTGAATGAAAGAACCAAGTTGGTGATGAAAAAGAGCAGTCAGCAGATCGCCGAGTGATTCCGCAAAGCCAAGATAGATCGCCCAAAGTTACAGACCTTGAGGATGCTAAATGCCAAGGCAGAAGGGCAATGAAAGAGACCAAAGGGCGGCTCGCCGAGTGGTTCGATAAGCCCAACTTTCTTCACCAATTGACTCTTCGCAGCACATTTTTTGCGACTATAAATACGTTTTTGAACATTTACTTTAGTATCAAATACTCTTTAGAACAATCTATTGCGAAGTTTTGAACATAAGGAGATAGTTTTCTCTAGTTTTTTTCCTTAGCTTTAAAGGATTGAAGAAATTCACTTTTGAGAATTTGGAAGTGGGTCTTTGAGAATCTTCAAATTGGAGATTGTAAATATGAAATCACTCTTACTCAGTTGATGGATAATCAATTTGGTAACAGTTTTTACCTTTTTATGATGTCTAGCTAAAACCCCAATTCTTGGGACATGATTGTGTGATTATGGATTGATTTAACTTATGGGTATTGCTAATTGTTAGTTTAAATGCTACTTAAAAGTGAGTTCATTCATTAATTGTGGTTTACCCTAAGAATTGTAGTTGCAAATGCAATTCTATGTTTGTGTTCTTGGCTTGCTCAAGAGAGAGGCTTTAGAGCTAAGGTTTTTGATTAATGGTTTGTGGGTATTGGGTTGATCTGGGTTTAGCTTGAGAAAGTGAATTCTAAACCCTTTCCCACACATTTAGCTCAAGAGAGTAAATGGATTAAGGTGTGGGTTGCTCTTAATTTGCATACTTGTTGATGTTTGAGAGAAATCAACATGATTCAGGGTAAATTGTTCGAGAGAAATTTTACCTCCGCTATACCCTAACCTACTCACTAATATATAGCTATTTTCTAATAGTTGCACTTACCCATATGTCTATATTTGCCTATAATCGATCACATCCCAAGAACCCGTCTCATTATTGTTAATTTGTATTGTTTGTAAATGTTTGTAGCTGATAATCAAAATCAAAACCCCCATTTGACATTCATGTCACCCTCAATTTGAATAATATCTTTATTCGATAATTTTTATTCCTATGACTGATTTGACCACATTTATACCTCCCAATTAAATCTGAAACACGTATCGTTCCCTGTGGGATTCGACCCTAACTCATTTGGTTGGGTTTTATACTAATATACAATCGTTAAACACCTAGAATTGGATGAGGTGTGCTTAAATCGTCAAATCAAAATGGTGTCGCTACCGGGGAGTGGTGTTATTTGAAATTCTTTTGGTGAAGTTAAATCTTGTTCTTGTTAGTCATAGTTGAATCTACTTACTTTCAGTTTTGATTTTTGTGTTGCTTGTTAAAACAAATGAAATGAGTGTCAATGGAAGCAATGGTAGCAAAATGGGCCACCAAGATGACATCAAAAATCTCAATGATGTAAATGAACTGAATTTCAATGACCTAAATCTGGTGGGTGGAATTGGTGCCATTCTTTTGCCTCCAAGGAACATTGTGTTCCACATTACAAGCACCATGTTGCAGCTCTTATAATTGAAAGGGTTGTTTGGTGGGATGGCTCATGAGGATCCCCGTGAGCATATAATGAACTTTGTTGATGTATGCGGACCATTCTAATTTAAGAACATATCTCAAGAGTCGGTCCAACTGAGGTTATTCCCATTTTCTCTAATAGGATAAGCATACAAGTAGTTGGCTTAGTTGCCAAGAGATTCTATTACTTCATAGGAAGAACTTATTACCGCAATCCAAGTGTGATTCTTTCCCCCTTCGAAGATGATGAATCTTAGGGACAACATCCAAAGCTTCAATCGTTTGGAGGGTGAGCCAATCCATGAGACTTGACTAAGGTTAACAAAGATTATGCTACAATGCCCTACTCATGGATTTCCCGACAACGTTCTGCTACAATACTTTTACAGAATCCTTGATTTGGTGAACAAGGGAGTGACTGATCAACTTTCTCCGAGAGGTTTAATGCAACAGCCTTATGTGATAGCAGCCCAAATCCTTAATGGCATGACCAAGATTAACCGGGCATGGTACACCCGTGAAGATCAGGTCTCTCCTCTTACAAGTTGACAAAGGAACAAACTAAAAAAGATCAAGAGAGAGACCAAAGCATGGCAAAGATGATGATCCAGCTGGACATATTGGCCAAAAACGTCATGAATGCTAGTACAAGGAGTGTTAGGGCCCGTTTGACCATGCGATATGGTATCATGATATGGAATCATGATATGATATCATAATATGGAATTATGAGATACAATTGAAGTTTTGTTTGGACATATGATATGGAATTTTGATATTGTATATTTTCTCATAAACATAAGATCCCCATAAGTTGTAAAATTATTAAAATAGCCTCAATTGTTTATCCAATCTTACCAAATAAACAAAAACTTATAAAATCGCATAATATATTAGTACACTGTTATTTGTTTTCCACTTAAGTAACTGTTTCATCAAACTTTAATTTAATAAAAAAAAAATGGAACATAAATTGTAGTCTACTAGTCTTTAATATTACTCAACAATCGGTTGGTGTGAGTTAAATTGACTATATGTTGGTGAGAATAATAAATTTTATGTCAGTGAGAATAATAAATTTTAAAAAGTAATGATGTCATTATAAATTTTATTTACATATGAAATAAATGGTAAGTAGATATAAATGTGGGATTGTTTTAACAAATTATAAACTTGTGGATCATTTTTCTTATTAAAAATATCTCAAATCATGATATGGTATTCCCACATCATGGTTTTAGGAGAATATGGAATCATGAGATGGAATCAACGTAAAATTGCATGTCCAAACGCTGGTTCCATAACTTCCATCTCACGATATCATATCGTGATATGGTATCGCATGCCCAAACGCCTATTTAATGTTGTTGGTGTTGGTGGTGTAAACCCGAAGATGCCAAATTTGAAGCGTTGTACAATAAGGAAGTAAACTTCCTAGCCAACCAAGGAGGAGGTTATCGTGCAAACTACCTAAAGCTGAGTGGTAACTAAGGATGGAATAGAGATGAGGGCTGGAGAGACCGTGATAAAGAGTGGCGTGATCGGAATGCCACTTGGAAGGAAAAAGATGGGGAGAAGGATAGGTATGTTCCTCCCCACAAGCGTCAAAAGCCCAAAAATTTTGAGGGTGGCCGGGCTGAGGGTATGCTCTCACGTATTTTTAACAAGGTTGAAGAGTCCGACAAAATTTTGAAGGAAATGAAATATGATGTATCGACTCTCAACCAGATGGTGACCTCTCATTCCATCTCTATCAAACAGTTGGAGACCCAAATGGTTCAAATTTCTTCACATCTTAACCCAAGACAACAAGGGGGGTTGCCTAGTGATACTATGGCAAACCCTAAGAACGAAGCTTAAGTGGGTACTTGCATCGTGCCATGACATTAACCAAGGTGCTTCTTGGGAGGCAACCCATGCTCAGAGTTGAATTTCTTTGCTGCTTAGCTTTACAAATTCATATTTCGGCTTAAAGGTTGGTTTTCTGAACCCCAAACTCTTAAACAGCGTTTGAATTCAAATGCAATTATGTAAATCTTATTAATGTGTGTTGGGCCTCTCTGAAATCATAAATTGAGTGCTAGTTTGCCTTTCGTATTCTTGTAATTGTGCTATAATGTTTAAATGGTTAATATCCCGAGTTTTATGCCATAAAATTGATTAAAATTTATTAGGTCGTGCTAAATTATTTTTAGGTCTAGTCGGGTGAAGTCTGAGTAACCCCAATTATGCTAAATGACATACTTTGTCCAATGATGGAGCATTTGACGTCATTCTTAAGGGCAAAATTCATCAAATGTCAATTTTGGCCAAATCGGGGTAAGTTTGAGTACCTTGATAGCATGGGTCATATGGGCTAGGGCTTAACTTATTGAGTATGTTGTTTGATTTTATTTACGAGGGTTGCGGGCTTGATTTTGGGAAATGAGGTCTAGAATTAGCACGTTGGACAGTTTGGCGAGATGGGTTGAGCTCGCCGAACCACTTAGCGGTTCGCCAAAGTCCCCTAGATCACCTTTCATTTCATGTTTTGATTGAGTGTGGTTATGTAACTTTCGCCGAGAAGCCTGAGCTCGTTGAGTTCACTCGGCGACTCGCCGAAAGTCTCCCTTGATCGCCCTTTCTGTGTCCCTAACCCCTAAAACATACTGTAACTTTCAACGGGCTAGTCTAAGCTCGCCGAGTGGTATCACCATTCGCTGAAGGGCCCTAAACATTGCCAACATTCCATTTTTTTGGAAAATTTTTCAGCCAGTCCTTTCGGCATGCCTGATCTGGATCGCCTAAATGACTTGGCGACTCGCCGAGTGGTTCATAGAGTCTTTCTGCAACCTGTTTTCTGCATTATTCTTGAACTATTTCTTATTATTTTCAATGTGTTTTGCAGATATGGCTAGACCAAAAGTAGCAGGTCGAGACATGCCACCTTATAAAAAGGTTAAAGGAATCACTATCAACAAGGATGCAGCTGCATCCAAAGCAAAGGCCACAAAACTCCCTACCATAGGTGGTAAGGGTAAAGGCAAAGGAAAGGCACCGGCTCCTTAGTCACCGGAGGTCAGCTTTGACAATGATCGAGTGTACGCCCTCACCTCACCACTTCTGAGAGTGAGGGTAGCACTAGGACCCTTAGGCTGACATTTCTGAGCCACAAAATGAACAATTATTGCTAGCCCAGAGTGCTGAATTGTGCTCCAAAGGGTTGAATGATCCGTCTAAGATACGGGTAACCCAAGCCATTACTCCTCCTTCTGTCCCAAATTAGGTGGTGGTCCCAACACTACTGACACAGGGTCCTCCTCCTCGGTCTATGAATAGACTAAAGGCTGAGGGATTGAGGACTATCACAGAGGAGAAGAGGTTGTTAATGGATGGGGTGATAGACCGGTACCCAGAAATTTGGCGTACTATAAAGGTTCGCAAGTTTGAGATTTTCACTAAACCCCGGAGTTCCTGTATTCCTAGTTGGGTCCAGGAGTTTTACACTACCTATGGAGCCTTGGTGTCACAGGGAAAAATGATAGTTGTAACCTTCAAGCCAGTAGACTACGTAGTTGTTAGGGGGAAGAAGGTAAAGTGTGACAGCAATGACATAAATGTTGAATTAGAATGCACTGACAACATTACAGACGACTACCAGTACATGATCAAGACAAAGTCCTTGGAAACTATGAAAAGCTGGTTAGCTCTGCTTTTATCTGATGGCACTCCTAGGTGGATCGAAGTTGGAATGCAAATTTGGGAAAAAAGACCTCAACGTGGCAGTGAGGTACTGATTTGGCTTCATCAGTAGCATCATTATGCCGTCACAGAACGAGTCTATCCTCTACCACACAAAGGTTGCTTGTCTTAGATCCATCATTGTAGGGAAATTTAGGCATGATTATTACATAGGAGATGGCCATGAGGGCCAAGCAACGCCAAACCTCCCTCATTTTTCCTGTGATGATCACTGAGTTGTATAGAAAAACCCAGGTTCCTCGAAATGAAAAGAAGGATGTGGAAGTGATTCCCACCTCTTGTATCAATATTCGGTAGATTGAGGCCAAATATTTGAAGGATGAGGCTGAGAAGAAGAGAGCAGCCCCGATGGATTCTTCCTCGACTATGGCATTGGACTCTACCTGCAAAGGTAGTATTACCTACTCCGACCACTTATAACTAGTGTTGCCCCCTTCATTACTCCGAGTTCCTCCACCACTCTCTTGCCCCCTAGGTCTGGTGCTAGTGCTGTTGCTGCTTCCCGATCTCCACTCACCTAGGCTGCGATACTATGGATGGGGCAGTTAGCCCATTCTGTTGATAGGAGTTCCTCCAGGCTAGAGGCTACATTCCCTGGGATAATTGAGAGAGCCCTTATTATTGCTATAATACCTCTTAGTGTGTCTATTAATGCCCTCGTGGTAAGGATAAAGGTTTGTGATAAGGGTCAGGGAGCGACTAATGAGGTGACGACCCTAAAGGCCGCAATTGCTGAATTGAGGAAGGACGTGGACCAGCTGAATTCCACGAATATGTCGATTTTTGGGACTGTGGAGATCCCCGACATGCCAGCTGATGCGAATGTGCCTCCAGATACCACCAGAGATGTGGTTCGAGCGAAGAGGTGGCTGCTACTGAGTCTGAGGCAGAGATGGATGAGGAACACCACAGTCTCCAAGAGAAGACCACATATGAGGGACATACAGAGATTGAGGAGGCTATGGTGGATTCTACCGTCCAGATTTCATTAGCAGATACACCTATGATAGGCCCTGGTAGAGCTAGTGTTGATATGACTCCGGGCACTAATGCCCCGATAGATAAAGCGACTGTGTAGATAAGACCTTTCTTTACCTCCCTCTCAGTCATTTATATTGACTTTTGATTATTTTGTTGCATTTGAGGACAACTGCCTTTTTATTTGTGGTGCGGTGAGGTATTTCCATACCTACCTCTTGTGGCTATATTTTGTATATATATTGGATTTTTGTGTTTAAACTGTGTTTTTGCTTTCTATCTTGTGGATGTTTGAGCTTATGGCTCCTTGTTATGAAATGAATATGGTTTTGACCATTTTGAAAATTTTTGCCACTCTTGTTGTGTTTGAATGTGGCAGTTCTTGTGCAAATTTTAGTTTCAATTATGATCAATACCAATGACTTGAATAGTGCTCTTAATCGAACAAAAATAAATGTGTGGCTAAAATTAGGCCAAATAAAGTTTCATAGACAATGTGTGAACATTTTGCATCTCGTTGTGACTAGCTGATTATCGAATGAGTCTCTTGTGATGAACATTGCACACTAGCGAAAGTGTGGAGTCTCGTTTGATATTGGTGTCAATATCTTGTGTGATGAGCTTACTTTGAACCTTGTGTGATGACACCTAGAATTTGCCCCGTTGGTCTGGTTGACTAAGTGATGCAAGCAATTGAGATAATCTTAGGCAACAATTTTGAAGAGTGAAACAATTTGACAATATACTTCTTTTGTGGCCAACCTTGTGAGATGTGTGAACCTTGCTTGAATCCCTTTGAGTCTTTTCCTTTTCTTGGAAGAAACTTGAACAATTGTGACACCTTTTGTTCCATCCACCCATAATCCTCATGAAGTGTGGTTTGTTTGAATAGTCAACTTAAGCCAAAAGCCTAAGTTGGGGGTGTGGTGAAAAGAGAAGGTAAATCAAGAAGTGTGAAAAATCCCCCTTTAAGCCAATGGTCTTGAAAAAGATAGAACTCCTCCATAAAAAAAAAAAAGATAAAGAAAGGAAGAAAGAAAAAGAAAATGAATGAAAAAGTTGAGAAATAAAGTTGTGAAAGTTGTAAAAGAAATAAGGTGTCTGAAAACTCATTTGAAGTTGAATAATGGGGTGAATTTTGAGCATGAGTAAAAATGTTGAAGAAAAGGAAGAAAAGCGATGTTCAAACCACATTTCATAAGGGTAGAAGCCACTGACCCTAAATGATCACACCTTTACACTCAACCCCGTTATAAGCCTTGAAAAGACATTTTTGATCTTGAGTGAGCTTAAACGAATGTTGATTGAAAAATAAGGGCAAATTTATGGGTGAAGTCATGTATGTGTTCATCTTTGTGAGTGTGAGAGTTGTATGTGATTTTGGAGTTATAAATTGTTAAAGAATTGTGTGTGAATATGGAATCTTCTTTGTTGTTAGGGCATTTGAGTACTTTTGTTGAGCTTGAACATGCATTTAAAGCAAGTATTGTGAACTTGAGCAATTTGATAATGGTGAGTCACAATTTGAATCTTTGAGTGCACAATTGATCCTTGCATGAGTAAGTTGAGTCTTGTTGTATGCATTCATGATTAAGTCTTATGTAGCACTATTTGAGACATCTCTTTTGACCTGCTGAACTTGAGTTTTACTTGAGGATAAGCAAAAGTTTAAGTTGGAGGTGTTGATAAGTCCGAAATTTAGACTCATTTAGGGCTTTGTTTATATAGATTTATTGTCCTCAAATGCTTATTTTGTGACAATAACTGATATTAAATCCTTGATTTTCAGGAATATGGTTTAAGGAACAAAGCAAGGACACGAACAGGCAAAAAAGAACAAAACAGGCTGAAGAGATGAAGATGGGCGAGCTTGAGGATCGCCAAGAGCACTCGGCGTGTTGCCGAGTGGCTTATCAGACCACCTAAAGTTCCAGTCTGCCAAGTCCTGAAGGAAAGAACCAAGTTGGTGATGAAAAAGAGCAGTCGGAGGATCGCCGAGTGATTCTGTAGCGACCCTTTCAGAGGGATACTACCACTTAACATAACCTAATTTAATACTTGCAACATTTAAACGAGATTAATGAAGGGCATATTTATTTTAATCTAGTAGAGGGATTAGGTTCATAATGAATAATTTAGTTAAGGATATACATCTTGCCCATTTAAACATTTATTTGACGTTAAAATTGACATGGCGTGGAATTTAACTTATGACGGAAAAACCCTTCCCAGAATAATTTAAGCAAATAACTGACGGGCTTTTCATGCATATATTATCCTCACAGTTAAGGATGAGTAACAAGAATATTACAAACTTCCGAGTACCGAAATCAGTCGGTTCATGCTTCACACAAACATTCAAAACTAATAGTAAATTTCGTATATTACAAGACTTGGGTTTACACACCCCAAAAGAACAAAACATATAGACATACTTATATTATAACCCATAGTGACATGATCAAATTAGTCCTCAAAATTTCATGTAAATATACAACTCATAAATCATGTACAAGTCCCAAGGTTTATATAAAATATAGATGCCTATATGCAAATGTGATCTTCCTTAAGGCTCTTAAAATCTCCATCTCCAATGGTCAGCTTCATGCATCCTCTCGAACATTCCCTACGATAAAAATAACTATCGCTAAGCATATAGCTTAGTGGTGCAAAAACTATAGGTTCGGAGCCCTCGGATTCACCAAGTTACCTTTCTCAAGTCATGGGCAGCATAATTGAACAAAATAAATAAATCAAGTAAACAATATATAAAGAGTATCAAGTTTGATATTTAAAGATCCAAATGTCAAGAACGCTCATGCACCATTTTTCAAGAGATTCAACAACAAGGCTCGCCCAATATATACATCATATCGTCACACCAAGCACAAGCAAGTATCAAGAAGGGTCAAATCTTAATAATCAAGATAACCAAGAACCATATTAAAAATGGCTTTCTAGTTCGTACTTAAAATGGACAACTTCCATTCTTAAGACGGACTAAAAATCCAGAGTCAAGATGGCAAATGATCCGAATCAAGAGGCAAGCCAATAGTGACAAAGTCACAGCCACAATAAGGACAAGGTCCCAATAAGAGTGCCAAGTGATCAAACAATCCGTACAAGTGGTGAGTTACATAAGCGTCTTTAACGTCTTAAAGGATACCAACACGATAATGAAAAGTGACAAGAGGTAACCAAGGTACCAAGATCAACTTTCAGATATACCAGCAGTCAAAAGAGTGCAAGTACAATTTTATACACAAACCTCAGTGCTTTAGCAAAGAAACAGTCCAATACAACTTCGCGAGTTTAGACCAACCAACGTTTCAAGGTTCTCAACTTGTTCACGAGTATATACAACCTTAAAAATATAATTAAATAACTTCTTTAATTCCTATCAGCTCCATAATGTTGATGAAAAACAGGATTATCATCACAAGTAAGCTTAGCCTGTACAAATACAACTATACTCCCAAAACAGTAATTCTAGTTAGCCTAGTACCTCATGTCGCAACTTAGATTTGAAAAGGAAAACGGCAAAACTAGACTTTATAACCTTCATGAAAGATGTAGATACATCTCTTAGGGTTGCAAACAAATAAGAATCACCGCAAAATTTTATATAAAAAGATATATTCAAAACACTAACAGTTGTTCATACATGATTTGTAATTTCAAAATCTGGACAGAACTTGTCCTATGTTGCATCCCATATTGCGAATTAATAACAGCTAAATTAGAGTTTTACATAAACATAAGAGTTGTAGGTCTACAAATTAGCTTTCCAAATCATATTTATTCACTATAAACTAATTTCTAGAGAAAGATATATGCATAAAATACCAAACACTACCCAGCTCAGAAACAGATTTCGTCACTTACCAAAAAGAAGTGTGTGTCTCGAATTCCAGCCAAAAGGGCCAAGTTTTTGTCTTGTGATTTTGAAGAACAACTTGTTAGATAATGTTCTAAGGTTCTTATACTTCAGGCGAGACGAATTTTACTAGAAGAGGTGTCAAAATATAGTCTTAAAAGTGAGGCTAGTCACATGTACAGCTATCACTAAAAGGGCTGCCCAAATAAAAGTAGGCTGCCCAAAAAGCATACATATATACCTATATGTATATACCTAATACCAACACTTTCAATTTATATGTAATTATAATTAGAAAATTACATAAATACCCCCATACAATACCTTAAATTACGATCACAATTATGTTAAGCAAGGTTGCAAATATCACAAAATTTCAAGTTCCCAAAATGAGAATAAAATATATTCTAGTAATTAAGCAATGGTGTATCGACATGCAAATATTGGTCTAGTATTTAGGGGTGTTACAAATTTCGCAAAGCCAAAATAGATCGCCTAAAGTTACAGACCTTGAGGATGTTGAATGCCAAGGCAGAAGGGCGATAGAAGATACCAAAGGGCGACTCGCCGAGTGGTTCGGTGAGACCAAGTTACTTCGCCAATTGACTCTTCGCAGCACATTTTTGGCGACTATAAATACGTTTCCGAACATTTAGTTTAGTAGCAAATACTCTTTAGAACAATCTACTGCGAAGTTTTGAACATTGGGAGACAATTTTCTGTAGTTTTTTCCTTAGCTTTAAAGGATGGAAGAAATTCACTTTTGAGAATTTGGAAGTGGGTCTTTGAGAATCTTCAAATTGGAGCATTGTAAAGACGAAATCACTCTTACCCAATTGATTGATAATCAATTTGGTAACATTTTTTACCTTTTTATGATGTCTAGGTAAAACCCCAATTCTTGGGGTGTGATTATGTGATTATGGACTGAGTTAACTTATGGGTATTGCTAATTGTTAGTTTAAATGTTATTTAAAAGTGAGTTCATTCATTAATTGTGGTTTAACCTAACAATTGCAGTTGCAAATGCAGTTCTATGTTTGTGTTCTTGGCTTGCGAGAGAGAGAGGGGTTTTAGTGATTTAGGTTCAACTCGAGAGAGTGAATCCTAAACCCTTTCCCACACATTTAGCGAGAGAGAGTAAATGGATTAAGGTGTGGGCTACTCTTAATTTGCATGCTTGTTGATGTTCGAGAGAAATCAATCTGATTCGGGATAAATTATTCGAGAGAAAGTTTACCTCTACTATAGCCTAGCCTACTTAGTAATATCTAGCAATTTTCTAATAGTTGCAATTACTCATGTGTCTATATTTGCCTATAATCGATCACATCCCAAGAACCCGTCTCATTATTGTTAATTCGTATTGTTTGTGACTGTTTGTAGCTGATAATCAAAACCAAAACCCCCATTTGACATTCGTGTCACCCCTCAATTTGAATAATGTCTTTATTCGATAATTTTTATTCCTATGACTGATTTGACCATTTATACTTCCCAATTGAATCTGAAACACGTACCGCTCCCTATGGGATTCAACTCCAACTCATTTAGCTGGGTTTTATACTGATTTACGATCATTGAACATCTAGAATTGGATGAGGTGTGCTTGAAACATCAAATCAATTCCTACCATATAATTGTTATGTGAATTTACCTTTCACTTTGGTAGATATATTTTCTTAGTCACATAACACCTCGATAACTTAGCTTCTTTATTCTAACCATTCATTTATAAATTGTTCGAGTAACATTTTCATCAATTATTTCATTCTCTTGAAATAACGAACTGAGATATTAATTGTTTGCATTTTAAGATTGCAATTAATCAATTTCCAATTTAATTTGTTTTTCTCGTGCTAACCAAATTTGCAATGCATATATTCAGTGGTATTTCTAGTTTTCATGATTATATTTTCTTATTTTCTAAAGTGTTTCTTATAGTTTAAGTTTTTGATGGACTCCCTTAACCGCCACAAATTATAAAGACTTGTGGCATTTACAAAACTTCACAATTTGGTGCAATTTGTGAGGGTTATCACAAACCTCCACTATAAAACCATCATAAATTATAATGAATTGTGTCATTTTCAAAGCTTCACAATTTATGATGCAATTTATGAAGGCTATCACAAACCTTCACAATAAAACTGTCACAAAATAAACTATATAACGGGGGTTAAAATAAACGCTACAAAATGATCTTACAGTGGAGTTTTTTAACACCCCCACAAATAAACCTTTACAATTGAGCCTTTTTTTTTTTTTTTTGTAGCGAAGTGATTTTCTTCTTATTATTTTTTTGCTTTGCATATATTTGAAAGCGATAACAATCTGGTTTGTTGCGAAGAAAAAATCGTTCATCTAACCTATTCATTTAACAAAATCTATTTTTTAATTTGTCCAAATTTTGACATTCCCCATAATCAACCCATTATATATATATATGTGATACCTGATATATACGTTTATATACAACAATTTCGAAGGAAAGAATAAAGTAACACGTTGCACGACAAATGATAAAGAGTAATATAATATATAACACATATCTGTTTTCTAGTTAATTACTCCAATATTAGCTACGTAATATCATCATATATTATTATAAGTGGGAGGCTCCAACATTTAAAGTTGGATTACCATTTTGTCCTCCACTAAATAAAAATAAAATTAATTTATTTATTAAATACTAATATTTTAATTACATAATGGTGGAATATGAAGTCCAACATCTACACTTTAATAATGAATGTCTCTTTCGATTTAGTGATTCTTTGAATTTTGAAACCAAAATAAATTTTAAGTATCATGATTCAATGTGCTCCATTAATTTGGTAGGTGAAAAAACAACTAAACATCACTATAAATACCAGTAAATTGTTCCTTAGATCATCATATTCTTTTCTTTTCTTTTCCATCATCTACTGTTTTCTTTTCTTCTTCCTAGATAATGATATAGATACATGTCATCAAGAAGCTAACTGAGGAAAAGAACAGATAGCTTCATTATGAAATTAAAAAGAGAAGTTTTCTTCTAGTTTAGTTCAAGTGTTAACCTTACAAGTATAAGATATGTCATACATATTCCTTTAGATCTTTTTTATGTTAGCTTATGATTTTAAGTTTTTCTTTTCCATTTTGGAGTTAAGGTATGGTTGTCCAAAATAAATTTGGTATGCAACCCATCTTTTATGTAATTTTGTATCATTTGGCATTGTTATGAAATTTATCCCTTTGTTTTTTTGTGCTATTATTCTTTTAAGTGCTACTTAATTGACAAAAATTATTTATACATGATGAGTTTGATAATTGTTGAATAATTTATACAATATGCTTTTGTTTAAATACAAGAAATTTAAATAAAGATTGAACTCTTCATATTGATTCATGTACTTATTTAAAATTTTAGAAATCCTAATTAACTCTTGTTCTTCCACATTCCCTTTCTAATAAATAACTTACAATTCAAAAAATAATTAAAATAATATTATTTAATTAGCTAGATGTTTACATATGTGTTCATTTTCTCCCCTTTTGTTTCCTTTTTATTTTTCTACAATTTATACAATATGAGATTTAACAATTTAATTTTCAAATAAAAATGAGAGTTACATTTACATTTATGTGGCACTAAGTCTAATATTTTTCTTAAACATAAGCATTCTATATTTACGATAGCTTTTCGTAGTGTTAAAATTCAAATGGTTGGTATGAAGATAGTTTTGCTTTTGGACATTTTGATTGTTTCTTTATAAATTTCTTCGACCCTTAAATGTTACTACTAAAAGCTATTCCTCAAATTAAAATCACGTAAAAAAAATTATGAGAATGGAGTAATTAAGCTTCTTTTTGTTTAGATTTTAGTAATATAAGTCAACAAGATCATTCGATTAAAAGTGGAAAGACTCTAAGTCAAAAGTTGAATTACTAAAATGATTTTTAAAAGTATATTTATTATTTTATTTTTTATAAAAATTAATTGTCTATTAATTTAGTTGGAAAGACCTTTCATCTACCTTTAGACTAGTATAAATTCCATAAACTTTTTATTTACAAGTTTAATATGTGTCATGTATTTATTTTCTCTACTTTCAGCTTCCAACCATTTAAACATATCATTTTCTTTATCAAATTATATATACCTTATTCAATATTTAATTGATGCACATTAAATATTCTATATATATATATATATATATATATATATGCATTAGATAAAGTTACACACTATAATTCTCCTTTTATAGGTCTTAATTAAATTCACACAAAAAAAAATTAAAAATACACATGACACTAAAAACATAATTTCACCAAAGGTATTTTTAGTTGATTGGGAGGTAATATAAACATATATTTTTATTTCTCTACTCCTTTATGTTTGAGTGTTTGGTATTTAAAAATGTTATTTTTGTCAAATCAATAGGTAAAGAAGAGATTGTACATTATACCAAAAGAAACAAGGTCCAGTAACTTTGCTAATTAAAGACGAAATTAGAAACTAAATAAGAAAACTAAAGATTTGTTTAGAGAAGTATTTCTTCCTCTTAGAGAGTTCACCATGTAGGATTAAAATATCACTTTAAGAATTTGCACGGCTTCTTTAGTATAAAATTTATAACTCAAACATGTTTGTAAATACTAATATGTATGTAATTTTTTAAAATTTTGTGGTCAATAAAATTGAATTACACGCACAAGATGCGTGCCCAGAGAGTAGTTATTATTATAAGTATATGAAAATATACATTTATATGCTGATCTCATGGTTTAAACTAGAGAATACAAAAAAGATCAAAAGACATATTAGCTCTCTCTATTGTTCCTTTCATATTTTGTCCGTAAAAGCAAGAGTGGGACAAAATAAATCACAAGATCTAGCATTTTCTTTTGGATAAACCCTCCCTAATAAAAAATCTCTAAAAAAGAAGTAAAGTAAAGCTACTTATCCACATGCACATCCCTTTATCTTTTTTTCTCTTTTTGCTTAATTATTCCCATTAACTCACCTTTTTCATTGTTTTCCTCCCCAAGTAACTTTTATTTCTGGGCCATCGTTGTCCTTTTCTGGCAGTATATTGAGGATATTCATCTACATGACACATGATTCATGATCTAGTCATTAAAGTAAAATGAAACACTTTGCTTAATGCTAAATGGGGTCCTCATAGAGTACTACTATTGTGCTGGAAAGAAAAGTGGTGAAGAATCTCTTTGTAATTTGCCATCACTTATTTTTACTTTGCTCATCTTGTCTTCACACCAATGCAATTGTTCATCATTTACTTGCCTCATTCTCAATACCCTTGACACTAATTTCAAGTCTATTAATGACATCAAGATCTCCATCTCTTCTTCTTCTTTTAACCTTCTTTTATTCCTCAAGCACTTTCCTGATCTTTGTAAATCTTTCACCTTTGATTTTTTCTGCACAAAATATAAAAAAAGGTTTACGTTATGTGCACTGTCAATATAAATCGTTATTACTATGCTATAAGGTGTAATTCTTTGCATTATTAGTGCCTATACATATACTTAAACGTTATAAACAATTAATATTATGGTTTAACTTCTATATACACGTAGCATTGCACAAAACTCACACTATCAAGTCATTTTAAACTCAATCAATTGTGTACTCTATCAAGTGTATATATAATAATGACACAACAATATTAACAACATATTCAGTGAAATTCCACAAGTATGATCTGGGAAGGATAGAATGTAAGCAAACTTTATCACTATATCGTGGATGTAAAGGTTGTTTTTGAAAGACCATTGGCTTAGATGTAACAAACTATAATAATGACACATTTTATAATATTGAATCCCAATATTATAAAATATAGAGTTGTGAATTTCAATACATAATTTTTGTTAATAAGAAGAAGAAATGTTATAAGATACTTGCCTTTTTGTTTTGTTTGTTTAGCAAGAAGATGGTAGCATGATGTGAACCTCTTCTTTTTCTCCTAAGGAAAGCTGCCATTAATATTTGGTAACGATTCTCCTTGTCTGCCTTTAGGAAATTCATAAAGGTTCTGATTGCTTCTTTCATTATTTCATGAAATGATTCTGAAGATATTCTTGAGCAATAATCTTCCTCCGCCCCTTTATCCTCCTCTGAATCTAATCAAAATAGTATACGATAAATAATTATGTAATATATCGCGATTCATCATAGCAAGAATATCGAAATTAAGCAATTGATTTAATTTTTTTCTCCAATAATCAACTTAAATTAGAAAGAAAAATAATTATAGTGTAATTAGTTCACATTTCTGAATTCTAATTTAAATAATGTGCACATGTCATCTATCTTGAATAAAAGACAAATTTGGTCCAAGTGTTATGGTGTGTGGGTGTGGGGCTGCTTTACTTGTCATCAAATAATAAGGTCACATTCATTCTTTTCCTAGTTCTCTCTACAAGACACAGAAGACTACTGAAAAGTGAACGTCTAAATTATTCAATAAAAAAAATTAATAATAAATGAGTTCAAATTCTATATACAAAAGGTTTTTAATACCACCAAGTCATTTAAATTACAGGCAACAGCCCATGTATGACATGAAAAGTTACTCTGTCACAATTTATGTGACACATTTTGAATTTTAAGATTTATATAAGTCTATCTTTGACTGCAAATTTTTTATATATTTTTTAAATATTTTGAATTGACAATTATATATTTTGGCTTATAATACTTTTTACATAGTTTACAAATATATAAATTTTATTTTAAAATTTTTGAAGATTTCATGAGCAAATTTTCTGTCAAACTTAAACTTTTTGACTATCGAAAAAATAAAATGTATCACATAAATTGAAACATGGGAGTAATAATTTTGCAATAGAAGGTTAAATAACACTCACGACCAACACCAACAACAACAATATACTCAATAAAATTCTTCTCAGTATGGTCTGTAGAGGATAAAGTGTATGCAAACCTTATCACTACATTGTGGTGTAGAAATTTTTTTCCTAAATATCCTCAGCTCAAATGCATCAAATCCAAGAATAGAAAAAAAATGAAGAAAGCATAGCAATTAATAAATAAAAGCAAGCACTATCGATGTTTAAAAAATTCATTAGACAATAATATTGGGTACAAGTCAAAATGGAAATTTAATTTCATTGACCGTATATATATATATTCAACATGGACTTTTTCATACGTATTAAAAAGTAGAGAAATTTAGTACCTCGATATTCTGGCACTTGAAGCAATTTTGGAGCTAAACTTCTCATTCTAGCATAAATTTCCGGTCTCCTTCCATTTTCATACGGCTCATTTTCAATGTATCTTTGTAAGAGAACTTGAAACTGTTGGAAATGTTGTGCTACATAAGCAGGACAACCTTGATCGTCCTTCGATTCCTTATTATTATTATTGTTATTATGGGAAGCTCGTAGTCGTTGGAAGTACTTGTAATTCCAACTCAGAGCTTCCCATGCTAAGCATACCTGTGCTACATAAGCAGCCTCTAGTTCATGATACGGGTTATGATGCTGCGTTGACTTCTTATTTATGAACAATTTATGAACAATCCTATCTGATATTGATCTTGGACATGCTTGAATTGATCTTAATGTTTCTGAAAATGAATTGATTGCTTCATTAGTCAATAATTAAAACAAAATAGAAACATTTTTGTGGTAGGAAAAAATAAAATATTTCACTTATCGTCACTAAATTTTATCTATCATTATGCTTTTAGTGTTTTCATTTTATATGATGCTCTTTGACTGAAGCAAAAAGTTGAAGAAGGAATATTTTAAACATGTCATAATATTAATGTAATTATAAATTATCTCACTAGTTATAACTATTGTAAATCGAGAAGTATGACTCATCACTCACCACGTTAGTGATGAGTCATACCTATCCATAATTTAATTTAAAAAAACATTTAATAACAAATTAAAAACAAAATAACTATAGAAGTCCTTAACTTGTACAAAAATATTTCCTAATCCAACACTAGAAATTTCACGTTTTCCATTATTTGTATTTTCTAAGCAATTCATATGTACAATTTCACTTTTTTTAATGTGATAAAATTGGTTTGTGATTTTATTATTATAAAGTACAAAATTCAGTAATAATACGTGAAATTAACTTGGAAAAAATGATAGAGAGATGGAGATTTACCTGTTTCATGTAGTTTTTGTGCACTAATTCTATCAAAAAACAACATTTCTTCATCATATTTTTGGAAGATAGTGTAAGACTCCCATTTAGGGCAACTTCTCCTTGATGAAGAAGAAAATGGATCATCAGTTGTTGAGTCTTTAATTGAACTTCTCCATTCAGTAGAACTCTTTGAAGTTGAGCCATTAGTACAAGAATCCCCAAATATTTCATGCTCATCCTTTTCTTCTTGCACTAATTGCAAAATCTTCTTATTGTTCTCTAACTTTGATGATGTTGCATTAACAAACATATTTTCCTCTCTAGTACACAAATTAATTTCTGTCACTTTCTTGTCTTCAATCATTTCCCTGTAACAATTTCCTGTAACAAAGACATCATTATTAACATATTTTTTTGGAATCTAAGTATAACTTCTTCCACAATTGCTATCCTAAACAATTTGAGCGTAACGGCACTAGATAGCCCGATGCGACAGACTCGACTCAAAAGTCATTAAGAAGGATCTATTCTAGATCATTTATGTGGATAACTAACTTCCAAACCAACTAAGTCATCTCGAAGGACCATTATTAACATTGTACAAGTTGTCTTGGGAAATAAATTTAATTGTAAAATAAGATTTGAATTAGTACGTACCATGATTTATGTCCTTGTCGATGATATTCGTTAATACATTTGTATTCATGTCCATGGGAAGAGGTGAAGTGGGCCCAACTTTGTTGATTTCAGAATCAGAATAACCAGAAGGATCAGAATCAGAATGATGATCTATTATTTCTTTAACTTCCACTTCATCATCATCACTATAAATAGATTCTGAATCCATTATTGAGCTATAAATAGACTCCTCTTCATAATCATCATCAGTACTGCTACAACTTTCTTCTATCTCTTTCTCAACACCAAGAATTTCATCATCTATGAAATGATTTTCTTCCACAAACTCACAATTATTATTATGATAATACTCATGTTCTTCCTCCACTTCTTCGTCATCAGAAAATTCATATCCATCTTGATTCCTAAATATAAAGTAATTGTGTTAAGAATATAATTAACTAATTATATCTTAAGTTTTCAAATGATATGGTCACACACTTCAACATAATAACAGAGCATGTAGAGGTCCTGAGATCAAGTCTCAGCCATTCATATCAAAAAGAATTTCCACGAACTGAGAATTAAAACATTAAAAGGAAAGTAAAGGAAAAATTACAAGTTACCTCCAGAAAAAGGGATTTCCACCAAGGAAATAGAAGAATTTGGCAAGCAAAATGGAAGTGAAATAGGTGAAGAGTAATAAAATTTGAAAAGAGCTAGAGACATTGTAGAACAAACTAGCTATAGTTTCTTCTGAACATTGCATTTTTCTTTTTTTCTTTTTTTTGTTTTTCTAATAAGGTTGAAGGCTTACAAAGGTTTTAGAGTCTCTATCGATTTTTGCAACAAAGCAAAGTAGCACTAGGAAAAAAGGTGTCAACTTTAATTGCTTTATAAAAATAATTTGTTTGTCACAAGATGGTCTGTTGCCTTTTATATTATGGAGTTTACTTAAATATCCTTATGCTTAAGACTGATCTTTTTGGTGTCAAATTAATACGCTCTATTAACTTTATTTAGGTGATAGTATGTACACCACTTTTATCAAATATTGCATGCAACTTTCATTACTTTTAAAAAAATAAAAATAAGGAAAAATCAACCAAAAAAAAAAAAACGACCTTGTATGAAGGTTGGAAAAAAATCGATTTGAGGAGGTCGATTTTTTGTGAAAGTTGGAAAAAAACTAATCTTGTTTAAAATTAAACAAATAGGCATACATCTTATGTGATATCCTACATGTTAATTTGTGTCCTATGTGGTGTCTTGTGTGTATTATGCCACATAGGACTCATATATTTACTTGTTCAACTTTATACAAGTTAAAGTACTCACTTATGCACAACCAAAGTTAAAGACCTACATAAATGTGAAATGAGGCCAAGTTAAAGGCAAGGGCGGAGCTAGGTGGGGGTTCATGGGTTCCGACGAACCCAGTAGCTTTTTTGAACCCTATATTTGTACTAGAAAATTAAGTTATAACTTGTGAACACCTACTAAAACTAATTGACAACTCAATGGTAAGGAAGGAGAAGGAAATTTAGAACCCCCAAACTCGTAATACTGGCTCCGCCTCTGGACTTAAAGGGTACATTTATATATTATACCTATTTATAAACCAAACATTATATAAATTATTCATGCATTAGCTTTTCCCTTATACACTAATCAAACAGCCCCTATATGTATAAACATAGATGTATATATGCTTTACATGAAATAATTTTTTTCCCCATATAAGTACACGAGACTTGTTTTTTGGGCTTATATTTAATAGTTGAAAAAGTAGAAATTGACATATGAAAAGAATAGTAATGAGCAATCCCTAAATAATAAAATACAATAACAACAAAATTTAAAAGGAAGAAACCTGCCCCAGCCACACGCATCTGACTTGCTCTTTACTAAAGAAATGTTAGAATACTTGGCTGTTGGCAGACTAAAAATGAAAAACACTTAAAGAACATGAAAATATTAAAATTAAAAAAAGTATGGATTTTAATAGTTAGGAACTTAGGTACGTAACTATTTACTTCCTCGATGGTATCTAAATCTGCTCAATTACTTAAAAGAGGAGGATCAACTTCGACACACTAACTATGACAATAATTATTTATCGTTTTTACTGAAAATAAATTATTCAAAATAATGGTCTTTTTTTTAAAAAAATAAAGATATAATTAAGTATTTTTCCCCCATTTCAGCCATAGTAATAATTATTATTCTAGGAAGTAATATAATTGACTAATTCGCATTAAAAAACACAAGTGAAGAGCGACACACATCTTTTTCAATATTATGATAGATTTAGATTAACTCTCTGTTTAATTATTGATGAGAAACTAAAGAGAAAATATTTATCGTAAAGAAATTAACATTTTAAATGATTAAAGATAATAACTAAGGGTATATATATAAGAGATTAGAGTTGTCAATATGGGTTGTCCTACCCTATCCAGGCTAACCCATACAGGCTTTGAAATTTGACACGCCAGGTCAAGTTAGCCCATTTTTTGTGTGGGCCAGAAAATATTCGGCCCATCCCACAAGTGCATGGGTTACGGACTTTGCCGGCCTACCCTCTTTTCTTAAAAGTATATTTTTTATAATTTTTTAAATTAAATTATAATTTAAAAATATTATCATAATATCGACAAGACAATATTATATGGTGTTAGTGTTACTATTTGTTAATCAAATGCACAAATAAAATTATTAAGTTTGATTTCAAGTAAAAGCATAAATAGCAAAATAGAAATATTAATCTAATTATTTTCGAATGATCATAAAAAAAACAGATTTTGAGTTTAGACGCTTGTTATTTTTAAATTTTAATACTCTATTTTATTTTATTTTTTTAATTAATTTTTTATATGGCCCACGGGCCGGCCCTATCCATATTTCTCATGCCCCACAAATCGGCAGGATTATTCAAGCCGGGTTAAAAAGCCCTTTTCTTAAATAGGCTCCAAAAATCGTAGCCTAGCCCTATCAAATCACAGGTTAGGCCAGACCGGCCCAACGCGCCTAGCCCATATTGACGGCTCTATAAAAGATTAACTTCTATCCACCGACAGTGGACAATAAAATTACATCGTCAGTTTATTTTTAAAAATATTTATTTATTTTAATATATTCATATATTATTAATATTTATAATAAAAATTAAAAAAAAGTATAATATGGTAACTTGAACTCTAAATTAATTATAATAGTTTGTTTAGGATTCTTATTTAGGGCTTTCTCTTGTCCTTCATTATTTTCACCTCATTTTCCATCAACACCATTGAAGCAATTTGATACAATAATCAATTGTGACTTTTTACTCTCTCTCTCTCTCTCTTTTTTGACTAATTAATCTTATAAAAAAATTATTCATAACTTATTAAGTCTTGTTTGCAACATGAAGATGTTTTGGATACTTTCATTGCTTTAGATTGTGTTTTCTCTTCTTAGTTCATTCAATCAACAATACAAAAATTAATTGAAAACAAATTTGATCTATATACCATAATATGTACTCTAATTTATTTAAATAATACTCAAAGTCAATAGTATCAAAAATATTTGAACGTTATTTCAAAAAAATAAATCTCAGATCTATAATAAAAAATGTTCTAGAAAATAAAAACAATAAGAGAAACTGAAAAATCATAATCTTTAATAGTTTTTTATTTCATTAATAACTAGTTTTTTTTTTTTACTTAATAGAAAAGATTAGTCCTAAATAATTTTTTTTATTATCCATGTACGTAAAAGTTAAACTTGGTTAAAGAAGATAGAAGTATGCACGCGCCATGATAAAAAAAATAAATTCAATCAAAGTGTAACACAAGTTATTTTAGGTGTGTTCGGTATGAAAGAAAATATTTTTCACGAAAAATAATTTATTAGAAAATATATTTTTGAAAAATAAGTGACTTTCTTTTTTATTTAATAGTGTTTGATAAGTAAGTAAGAAATTATTATGTCTAAAAATATTTATATGTTATCTACAAAATACTATAAGGGGTGGAGCTATACCATGCTCGGGATGTCCAAGCTGACAACCTTCATCAAAAAATTACACCGTGTATTAGGGGTGGACATAAATACCGAAAAATTGAAAAATCGAACCAAACCGAACCGAAGTAATTCGTTTCTTCAATTTTTCAATTGGTATCGCTATTACTTTTCCAAAATTTTGGTTCTTCGGTTCGGTTTACATGTAAGAGTCTCAGAACTTCGCTGCACTGAAGAATCAAACTTTTATGAAAAATGAAATAAAATAATATATATATATATATACACACACACACACACACATATATATGTATGTATAATATTTCGGGGCATTCCCTTAACTAAAAATAAAAAGTCAACTTACAGTTAAATTATTCATGAATAAATCAAAGTAGTAGCAAATTTATAATTCAATAGTTAGCTTCAACTATTAATTCTCAAGAGGAACTCAAACATATTTTTATCAATGTACTTTATGTAAAGGAACCCGTCTTCGTCCTTGTTTTACTCGAGAATTGTAGACACAATGCTTTTGACAAAGACAAATAAAGTATTTTGGTTAGCACAATAAGTGTTCCATAGCGAGACACATAATCCTTTAACATAGTTTTAAATTTTTAAGTATCTTATACTTTAATTTTGTACTAATTTTATTTTTCATTCTCACCGACAAGTCGTTTTTAAAACACCGAATGAACCAAAGTAGAAAAAATTGAAACGGACTGAATTAGTTTAGTTTGATATACAGTGTACACTTGTCTAAAATCAAAAATCGAAAATCCAATCGAAGTTTGATAAAACCAAACCGAAGAACCGAACATACATCCTACCATATATATAAGTAAAATAATACTTTAAATGGTTAAATAAGACATTTTAAATACCTTAAAACAATAAAGTTTATTAGTCCATTGGTTCAAACGCTCAACTAAAGCTGAGTTTAAGGACAGCATGCAAGCATGTTTGATTCCCCGTGGCTGTATTATTTTTTACATTTTCAAAAGAGCTCCTAATTATATTCAAAATCGTAGTTAATAAATCTGTTATTTTTTTAAATAATTCAAAACACAATATTGTCTATTAAAATAATCTTAAATTTAGAGATCTACAACTTAAAATTTTTTTTTAAAAAATAAAAATTTAGTAGCCAATTAATTTTTTTTCCATTAATATTTTAAAATAAAATTTAAAAGTAATTATTTAATTTAAAGTTAATATGCAGATTTTTTTTTATATAATGAAAGTGAAAAGGGTCTATATATATATATATATATATATATATATATATATATATATATATTTAAAAAAAAATTAATTTTACTATTTATTTTTCATGTCTCGTTTGTTAAGTCACCAGAGATTGGTGGTGAAATCTTGAAGTATAAAAGTGATTTAGTTCTAAACTTAATTTTCTCCTTCTTTTTTTTCTTTGGTCGTTCACTTTCTATTGAATAAACATTAACATTCAAGCTAAATATGTAGTTCAATTTTAAATATTTTGATATATTTTTTAATTAAAAAGATTAATTCTTAATGTTATGTAATTTGATTTATAAAATTTTAATGCATCCATCTATTAAGTTATTTTTTTACATAAGTGATTGTTAGGGGTGTCAAAAGAGTATGAAAAACAATCAGAACCGACAAAACTGATTTATATTATTTTTTCAATAGAACCGTGGACTTTTATTTAAGTGTATAACTGTCCCAAACAATTGAGATGGTCTTATTAATTTATAAAAAAAATAAAAAAATTTCCTTAACCGAACCAAATAACCTTACATGTATGTAAATATATTTTATATATTAACAATATGTTAAAATTAATATATAAATATATTTTGTAACATTTTTCAAATATAAATATAACTTAGGTCCTAGGCCTCTGGTGGTGACTGGACGACTTTGAGTCTTTGCTCTTTAATTATTCTTTAATTAATTAGATTTAAAATTAAAAGATACAATAATAGACACTTCATCAAACAATACGGCAAAACCTATGCAAGCACTCCTATTAAATGTTTAAGATCAAACAATACAACAACAAGGTGTTACATTCTAATTGATATTTTGGTGAAGTATTGAAGCGTTTCTTCAAGACATTCTTGCGAAAGAAATATTTTAATAATAGTATATTTTGAAGTGATACTTTAAAAGTGAAAAAACCCAAAAATTAACCGAACTGTACCGATACCGAAGAAAAACCTATATGATTGGGATGGTTTTAAAAATCTAATTTTGGTCATATATTATAAAATATCCAATAAATTGGGATGATATAATTTCTCAAAATAACCGATCAAACCGTCCCATTGACACCCCTAGCGATTGTTGAACACCCTTCGTAAAATTTCTGGCTCCGCCATTAAATATCATGAAAATAGAATGAGATGAGGAGTGGTCGTTTGAGAGTGGCGGAGGTTAGGATCGTCAAGGGTTAGGGTTGGGGAGATTGGGTGTGTAAGAGTAGACAATAAACTTGAAATATCAGTTATGCAACTTATTTTCACTACTTCATTTAAAAAAGTCATTTTTTTTATTTTTAAAAAAACTTATTTTCTAGAAAAAATATTTTTAAAACATTTAGACCAATAATATTTTCCTCCGTACCAAACACACCCTCAGTGTGAAAAAGGGGCTGGAGCCTGGAACAATGGGGGGTGTAGGTGGGTTATGGTTAGTATGTTCTAGTTTTCAACTTTATATATTTGTTTCTTTTTTATGGGCCTCTTTCTTTAACTTGTCTATTAAGATTTGCCACGATAGGATTTAAACTACTCAAGGGAAGCATCATGTATATCCTAATCATGTTTCATGCTGTGATTATAGACTATGTGATTAATAAGTCAATGTTTGAAAACTCTCAAGTGTTTTAATTTACAGTATCGGCAACCCTTAAAGCAGGAGTTAATACCTCATAATCCCTTTAAATAATTTGCGTTTGTTATTTTAATATTTAAATTATCAGCTATTGATATTATCCCCTAATTATAGTAATACTAGTGAATTTATCTGTATTTTGCAATATTAAAATATTAGCCTATTTAAGAAAAATAACTTTTCTTTTTTTATAATATTTTAATTTTAGCTCTCCACGTAAATGTTTAAGGCCTAAAGAACATTTTGGTACATTTGAGTTTGACATAACTTTAATTTAAAGCCACAAAATTAAAAAATCTTCTTTATGTTTTCTTAAACTTTGTGGCAAGTCAAACTAAGTCACTCTTTTATTTAACTTTTTATTCCTAATACTTTCATAATTATTCCTAATTTAAATTTAAAATCTAAAAAAAGAAACAATATGAAAATAACATAGGCCTTCAATAAGTATGAAAATTTGAATTACAAACTGAATACATACTAGTATATACTTATAAAAGGTATACAAGTTTTGCCAACACATTTTATGTGCATGACATATTAGTGTACTTAATTCTCCTTAATAACATGAGATGAACAAACACATTACAACATTTTGTTCATATTTACACAATACAATTATTATATATATAAGCATGTATTGGCAAAGGGCAAAATAGCAACATTTATTGTAGTCATCTAGTTCTGCACAGTTGCCACTGTAGTTGAGTGACGTTGCACATGTTCGCATTATACCTGTGGAGGATTTGCTGAAAAGGGAGAATTATATTGTTTAAATAGTGAATGTAGAGAGTGTAGTAGTAATAGTAAAACTTGGTTAGTTGTGTCACTTACCTTTGTAAAGCATTGGTGTTGAAATGGACAATCTCTGCTCCTAGTTTCCCCAACTTCACAGTTAGAGAAGGCCAGAGTCAATTTTAATGGTTTCAATTCATCAAGATGCGTCCAACATAGAAATAACCCTCTCCTATCTTCTTTTTGGTCCTTTGCTTAGTAACTCCTTTTCCATTCAAAATTTATGCAGAATCAAATTTATCAGATGTTCAAGTTGCAACACTATTAACAATTTCATAAAGATGAATAAAAATCATCCCTCTTTTTTTTAATCGGTCATATCATATGCAAATAAGAATTGATAAAAAGAAAAGACAAAGAGCTAAGGCAAAAAATACTAAAATAAAGAAATACCTTAAATTTCAACAACATTCTGAAAAACTGATGAAAAAATAGGAAGATGAAGAAGACTTCGAAGGATCATAGCAACATAGATGAAGGGGGCATGGAGGCCCGTATACTGATGCGGTGGTTGGAAAACTACGTGGAACTATTAAAGTTTAGGGGAAAACACTAAATGACGAAAATACCCTTTATTAGTGGTTGAAGCAGGCATGTTGATATCAAATATATACTCATGCTTTCTGTTATTATATAAGAGGGAGTTAGTGCTGAAGCAGGCACGTCTCCGTTGACGTTCCTGCTTCAGCATCTTTCTGAAAAGAAAAATTAAAAGATTGTTACTATTATTCTACTTTAATTTAATTAGTGTATATTTTTTTTAAATTGTGGAATTCTTTTTAGTTAAGACTTTTAAAATCAATATACCTGCTTCAGCGTGTTTTGAAAAAAAAAAATCATTTTTTTTTCTTTTGTTCTACTTTAATTTAATTAGTGTATAATTTTTTCGAAATTATAGAATCCTTTTTAGCTCTGGCTTTTAGTTGTCCGTTGACATGCCAGCATTGGCATGTGTCTGAAAAAAAAAATTTAAAAATTATTTTTTTTGTTCTACTTTAATTTAATTAGTCAATAATATTTTTGAAATTATGGAATCCTTTTTAGCTAGGATTTTAAAATTGACGTGCCTCCTTCAGCGTGTTTTAGAAAATTTTTTAAATTGTTTTTATTTTGTTCTATTTTAATTTAATTAGTGTATAATTTTTTCGAAATTATGGAATCCTTTTTAGCTATGATTTTTAGTTTTAAGTTCAAGATTTCACGCTGAAACAGGAAGGTCTTTGTTGACGTGCCTTCTTCAACGTGTTATAGATTTTTTTTTTTTTTTAAAATACTTTTTTGTTCTACTATAATTTAATTTGTGTATAATTTTTTCGAAATTATGAAATTCGTTTTAGCTATGACTTTTAGTTTTAAATTCATAGTCTTTAGTTATTGCTTTATTATTTTGAATGTCGGTAATATTTATTTTTATCTTGTACCTACTTTGAGTAAAAAATTAATTGTCGATGACGAAAAATACTTTAATTATAGACATCTAATGGACCTCTTCACAATAAATTTTCGCAAACAAAAAGTAATTAACCACTTATATATCTAAAAAATCATCTTAAATTTATTCAACTTTCTAAATTCTACATATATCACATAATGATCTTTATTAACATGGGAAAATTTGGAGACCTCTCCTTTGTTTGCATGATGTAAATTCACATTGTGGGATGGGTTGGGGCCGATGCGGGGTGGGTTAAAACTTAACCTACAAAATTTTAATCTATCACGCTTAACATTTTTTTCTATTCTTAATCCACACCGCCCTACCCCACAAAAACATGTCCTGCCCCGCAAACACCTACCCTGCCCCACTTATGTTAAATCTATTTTTTTTTCTTTATTATGCTATTTGCTAAAACAGTACACAAATTTAACATTAAATTATATTTTTTAAAGGCAGAATGGTCTGGGAGGCCCTTGTACTTGTCTCAGTTTGTCGCTTGAGCCCTTCTACCATGACTTCACCAACTAAACCATCGAACCCACTGAAACCCAACATTTTAAACCCTTTTTTTGAATACTCAGTGGTGCGTGAACTACAAACACCACACGTAGCTTTCCACGTCATTTAAAAATGCCATGTAGTAAATGACATGTTAAAAATAGGCTAATTCCTTTCTCTTTCAAACATTTTTTTCCTTTCCTCTTTTCAACTAGACCCTTCTACGCTCTCTAGTCCCGATTTACATTGTTGATCACTGCGGGTTTTTTTCAATTTTGTGAAGTATTTGAGTTCGTGTTTCACTCTTTGTTTTGCAGTCGTGTTTTTGGTGTTTCATTTTGATTTTTGTCGTTTTAGGGCTTAGTATTGTTGCAGAGGTCGTGGTGTGATTTTAGGGAGAATTTTGATTGTTTACTTGCCTAATAACAAGCCTAGTAACAATTTGTAGAAGTATTATGCATTCAATGGCATTTGTCGTGAATATCTGTTGAACCTAGGATTTTTTCGTATATGAATTTTTTTTTTTTCAATTGCATTGGATTTCTTTCTTGTTAGTGGTCCAATTGGATTATATAGATTATTATAGAGGTTTTTGTTGTATTTCATAAAGAATTAGTTTAGAATTAGATTTTTTTTTTTTGTTGATTAGGGCTTTTTTGTCATTTAGGGCATTTTGTCAATTATCTGAAAGTATTCTCATGACTTTGCAGGCATGGTAATAATATGGCTTCAACAATTATTACACTTCAAATGCATTATGGGGGCTATTTTTTATCAGATTCTAAACTCAGGTATGCTAATGGAGTTTCTAATCTTGAAAAACTAAGAATCGATATGGATGAGCTTCATATCATGTTTTTTCTGAAATTAGCTAGAGAATTGGAAGTTGAAAACGTTGAAACCTTTGGGTGCAAAGTTAACAAAAGAGGTGGTTTTTATATGTTGAATAGTGATGCTGATATGTTGAGATTTATTAACAACTTAAAGGGTAGGGACTTTGTTGATGTGTATGTGGTACATCAAATTCAAATTAGTACACTTTTAATTGTTGAGGATCCTAATGAGGTGCAAATAGCCCAATTGCTTACTCCCCAAAAAGGTAAGCCCCCCTCCCCCCACCTATTGTTATAAATGTTAGGGGGAACCATTTGATAAAAATGATACAAATATAAAAGAAGATCAGCAACCTAGGGTAGACAAGGATAAGAATAAGGAGACTGCTGCTCCTGAGGTTTCATTAGAGGACTTAGATGAGGATGAAGGTCAAGGTCAAGGTAATGACTTTTCTTCCTGCCACCTTCAAACATCTGATGTATCTGATGTAGATGTAGATGCTGAACAATCTAATTCTGAGTCACTTTATGATGTTGATGAGAACAGTGGTGACTTAAGTGACTTGGATACTGAGTTTGTTGAAGTTAGGCAGTCAAACATTCAAGAACAAGTTAGTAAAAAGAAGGCTACTAGAATAAATGTAGGTGAGATACCTTCTGGTCCTGTAGGTATAGATGCTAGTTTTGAAGATATTAATAAGACTAAAAGGGGAACATATGAAGGAAAATTGGGTGGAGATGACCAGATCCTGGCAGTGATATTAGTGAAGATGAAAGGGATCCTGCTGAGTCTGATAAGGTTGTAGATCCACCAACTAGGAATTCAAGTATAAAGGTCTATTTTGACCCAACTGCCAATTTTTTTTTTATTTCAGTTGTATATGATTTTTGTGAATAATGTTCAGTTTAGAGAAGCACTACAGACTTACTTTATTTAGAAGGGTGTGAACATTAAACTTAAACCTAATGAAAATGAGAGAATCGGGGCAAAGTGTAATAAGAAGGGTTGTCCTTGACATATTCTTGAAAGTATTGAGGGTAATACTGAAAATTTTATTGTGAAGACATATTTTCCTATTCATAAGTGTTTCAAAAGAACAAGAAACAAGTTGTGTACTCGAAATTGAATTTTTAAGACTTATAAAAACAGAATCATGAGTGAGCCTAGCATCAGACTCCATCAGATTCAAGGCATAGTACAAAAGGATTATGGATTGTTTGTTGGTAAAACAAGTTGTAGAAGAGCAAAAATGAAAGTCATGAATGAGCATATGGGTGATTTCATAGAAAAATTTGCTAGATTGTATGACTATGCTGAGGAGTTGAAGTCTATAAATTCAGGAACTATTGTGGTTGTTAGGACATCCAAGAATATAATTCCTAGAAAAGAGGTATTCCAAAGGATTTATATTTGTCTTTGAGCATTAAAAAGTGGTTGGATGGAGGGGTGTAAAAGGATAATTGTTTTTGATAGTGCATTTCTGAAAGGTGTATGTAGAGGTGAACTATTGTCTTGTATTTCCAGGGATGGAAATAATCAAATGTACCCTGTAGCATGGGCAGTAGTTAATAAAGAATCCAAGAATATATGGTATTGGTTTATCAAGTGCATCAAACATGATTTGGAACTGACACAAATTGAAGGTGAAGGACTCACAATTATGTCTAATATGCAGAAGGTATGAAAACACTTTGAAGTCTTTTTTTTTACTTTGCCATAGCAATTTCTATGTTACACTTATATTCCTATTGTTTTTCCTTGGCATGCCTTTTTTCTTTAATAGGGTCTTAACCTAGCACTAGTTGATTTATTGTCAAATGCTAAGCATAGATGGTGCGCTAGGCATATATGGGCCAACTGGAATAAGGTATGGAGGGGTGAAGAAAGGAGGAAAAAGTTTTGGCAGGTTGCCAGGGCTCCATTTGAAGTTCATTTAGAATCAAAACTTGATGAAATGAGTCTGTTGGGAGCAGGTATTGTGGAAGCTTTGTTAAAGTACAATAAAGAGGCATGGTGTAGGGCATTATTCAAGGAACATAGCAAGTGTGACATAGTTGAGAATAATATCTGTAAGACATTCAATAGTTGAATCTTGGCAGCAAGATTCAAATCAATCATCACAATGTTAGAGAAAATTAGAGTCAAAGTCATGAAAAGAATGACTCAAATGAGGGAGTTTTCTGAAAAATGGATAATTGATGTTTCACCTATGGCTATGCAAATTCTTAGTGAGAATGTTGAACATGCAGCCATATGTGAGGTTAATTTTAATAGAGATAATGTATATGAGATTCAGGAACCACCATATAAACATGTTGTTAATCTCAAAAAGAAAGTGTGTAGTTGTAAGTCATGGCAACTGAAGCGAATTCCTTGTGTATATGGAATTACTTCAATGCATTACAAGGATCTAGATGTTGAGTCATTTGTTGATCACTGGTACAAGAAGGAAACATATTTGAAGGCCTACAGTAAGTTCATTCAACCCATGACAAACATGAATATGTGGCCTAAGAGCACAAGACCATCCATTGAGCCATTGAGCCACCTAAAATCACTTCTATTCCAGGAAGACCAAGGAAAAAAAGGTCAAAAGATAGTGATGAGCCTAGTAAGACTAAGTTTGGAAAGGCTACAAGAAAGGGGAGAAAAATGAAATGTTCTTTGTAACACCCCATAATTTAGTGAGTTGAACTAGTGAGTTCTAGAGCGTTTGGTACTAGGGGGTACCCTTGGGTCGTGACATTCTTTGTGCAAAAATTTTGGACATAACAAGAAAATATGTCCAATTGTTGTAGGTTTTGCTTTAACTTCTTCAACTTTGTTAATGAAATTTATTTTTATCAATACTTCTTAATTCAGTTTGAAAAAATTTTGTATGTAGAAAAATGGCTATACTACTGGTGTCACGACCCAGGGATACTCCCAAGATGTAACACAACGTACTTGACCCCGAAGGGGTCGCATACTAGCCTTTAGCATATCATAAACATACAACTCATAGAATAATGCGGAATTAAAAATTTTCTTTACAATCGAAGTCATTCATAAAAGAGAATGGAAGACTAGACCTTTGTCTCATTTAGCCATCTAGATACAATTGAAGCCTAAAACTTAGGGACACAGCCCTTACAATAGCTCATAAATGAAATACTATAAGAAACTACTAAGTAAAGATACTCGTCCTCGAATCTTGAGGACTCACCAACTAGCAAGGGAGATTACCTATCCCAAGCTTGAATCAATAGAAGACCACCTTCAAGAGCCAAAACCTACACTTACAGAAAATGTAGAAATATGGATTAGTTCGAAAATGCACTAAGTATGATAGCAATGCATAAAATCATTGAAAATATGCTAAAATGACATTTTGGTTGGAAACCATGCATATGCCAATTTGAAACATCCTCTTTGGAAAATAGTTGGAGAACATACTCATAAGACTACTCATAAATAGTTCATCATAGCATAAGTACATCAACATAGTCTTAAACATAGTCTCCAATCATAGGCATAATGCAAACATCAACATTCATAAGGCATAGTGTACATACATAGTCAAATACTAAGACCACCTCATCATAATAAAACCATCATATATGTGGCCCAAGGTTATACTTGTGTCATGTATAGATAAGATCACATAACCCTATCTACACTAAGTACCACCTTTATGTCACCATGCTCATACTTATCATACATTAGTCTCATCCATAGTTAATACTCATAGATAAGAAAATATGCATATTTATTAGCTCACGTCAAGAAAAGTCAATCATAACAACAATCCAAATGGAGCATGCATTAATTCAAAACCCATCATAATGTAATGGAACCACACCATGGCTACTCTCAAAGTCTACTTGTGCCATGTATGAGTGAAGTCCCATACCCTCACTCATACTAAGTAGGTCTTATTAAGGAGTCATTAGTCATAGTTCATGTTTCATGTTCATAGTTTATAAAAATAAGAGAAACACACCATGGCTACTCTCAAGGTCTACTTTTGCCATGCATGAATGGCATCCCATAATACCACTCATACTAAGTATCCCTTTTAAGGAACCATAGCACATAACTCACTTTCTTGTTCATGGAGGGAAAATAGCCTTAACCGACATAGATCATGTGAGCTACATGGAATCCAGTGTAGTGTAACCCCACATCGAAAGAAAGTGTCCTAATTACCTAAGGTAGAACTAAATGTATTAGTTTTTAGGTGGATCCACTAGCTAAAGACCTATGTGGGCACATAGTTATGAGATATGGAGATTGCTTCTAGAAACCCCGACATATTGTATTGACGGAGGAGCTTCCATCTCATGAGAATAATTTAGAGGACCCGACCTTTTGTATTGACGGAAGGGCCTCTACCTCACCTTCCATATCCACTCGATGCTAAGCATTATTTTCCAAAATTACTTGTTTTAGTCTTTGAATTGGATTTACATGTTTGAAGGAGTATTTCACCATTAGTTTAACCCAACACATAAAATAGCTCATAGATTCAAGTGGGTGAGAATGAAATTTCAACCTTAGAATCTTCATTAATATGTGAGGAATACTTTCACATTATAATCATGTGTTTGCATAAGATGGACTTTCAATTAACACTAAAGTACCATCATGGTCATGTACATTTCATTCATAATAATGTGTAAAGGTGCATATGAGAACTATACTTTCAATTAACACTATTGATACATCATAATCATTTTTATTCATGGAGTGTGTGTGTGAGTGTATTTGTCTTTGCAATGACACAACAACAACATTATCATCATAGACACTCACCTCTCAAAGTATTCATAAGCATGTACATAATATCACAATCATGCATGATTCACATATATTGCATTCAAGGATCATAGACCATGTAAATTAACACATCTAACATTCATCATAATAGACATGTATATAATCGTAATGTGAATAGTTCATTCATTGCATGTATAAGCTCATATACTCATATTATAGGTCATGTGGGTCAAGTCCTTCCACAATAGTACCTTATACAATTCAACATGCATAATAGCTTCATTTTTAAAGCCTCAACATTTATAGCTCATTCATACTAGTTATTACCCTTAGGGCACTAGAAGTCATATACAAGTTTAACTCTCAAGCATTACCTCATATGGTCATTATGTGAACTTAATTCTCAAGGTAAACTAACTATATGCTTCATTATTGATCAATTATAGTCACTTAGTATCATATATAGTCAATCTTAATACTATAAACCATGATCCATCATATAAGACCTAATCCAGTTAGTTCATGTCTACAAGCTTTTCTCATAAGCAATTCATGTCTAGGTGATCTAATCTAAGCCAATTCATCAAGAAGTTCATCAATTTTAGAAGGTCGCATCTAAACCCTTAATTTGCCTCTTTCATGACATAACCCTAGGCTATATCAATTTCACCCTAGAATCTTAGGTTAATCAATAATACATGTAGAATCATACTTAAATCATGTAATTATATCATAATCAACTCTCATCCAATCAATTGGATCAACTTTCAACAATATTGTTAGTGTAAAGAAGAATATTAGCTAGGATTGAGAAAACTCATGAATTCTTTAGGAATTCGAGTTAAAATCATATAAAATCAGTAATAAATTCATAAACAAACATAATTCATCATTTAAAAACAACTTTGAAAGGATTCCATGGGGTTGAGTTGAAACCCTAGCTATTTGGGTTTTCTAGATTTGAGATAAAAGCTTTTGAAGGGGCTCCTTGGGTGATAGCTACCCAAGGATGAAAACTACCATACCTTAGGTTGAATTCCACATGAAATTGGAGAAGAAGGGTTGGTTCTTGAATCCCTAGCTTGACCTAGACCTTGCTCTTCAATGGAGTCTTAGAGAGAGAATTTTTGGGGGAGGGAAGTTGGTTTCTAAGTTGAGTTTGGGGAACTAATGATTTGTAAGGGTAGGTAATATCTTAAAAGCCTTAAATATATATTATAAAACCATAAAAATCATCCCCTAACTCTAATTAATTAATTAGGAAAAGACCAACCTAACCCTCCTAATGGCCGAAACTAGTGTGCTTCAGGTGGTGACCCACAAAACCCCACCCACAGACCGTGGGTGGGGTCACGCCAATATTGGCAAGGTGTCGTTTGGTGCTGCAACATGGGAGGAACAGGGGAAAAATGGGGAGACTAAATCTCGACCCAAGACTCCCACCTACGGGGAGTACGTCCACCCATGGCTCGTGGGTGCCCTATCCGTAGGTCCCTGCTATTTTGACAGCTTTTTGGGCCTTCTCTTGGGTACTCCTCAAGGACCCCTGGGGGGTCCTTGGAGGGCCACGCCTTGACGTTTAGGGACTAAAACATTAATACTAAGTAGGGGAGGTTATTTTACGACTCATATCTTTACGTTTAACTCATGTAGGCTACTAGACTACATGTTAGGCTCTAGCTTAGGTCATTAGATTTTCGGGGTGTTACAACTGGAACTGCAAGAACTGCTACAGGTGGAAGTGGTGGTGCACCTACTTCAATAGCTTTTACAGGGGTAACTGGTGGGGCAACTGGTGGTGCTACTGGTAGAAGTGGCGGTGCAACTACTTCAGCAACTTCTACAGGTCTAACTGCTAGTGAAAGTGGTGGTGCAACTACTAAAAGACCAGTCACTACTCCAGCAGCTTGTAGAGGTGCAACTACTGCTACAACATGTACTGATGGAAGTGGTGGAGCAGCTACTAAAAGACCAGCCACTACTTCAGTAGCTTTTGGAGGTGCAACTACTGCTGCAACAACTATTGGTGAAAGTGCTGCAAATATTTCTGTAAATTTTGCAAGTGTTGCTCAATCAACAAGTCAATTTAGTACTCAACAGTCACTACTAGTGCTAGTGGCTCAAAGAGGAGTAGCAAAGTTAAAAGAGGTGGTGCAAATCCCGGATATAAGAGGCCAAGAACAGAGAAGTCAAAAAAAGTAATATTATTAACAACTTTAAACATATTAAAAACCAAAAAAAATGGTTGACTCTCAAAAATTCAATAAATGTCACATAAACTGGGACAGAGGAAGTAGCATAAATATTATTTACAAATCACATAAAAAAGATATAATAAATCGCAACAATTAACAACTTAAAATATTTAAAAAGCATATAAACCATTTGGCTGGCTCTTGAAATTCTATCTGTGTACTTCAATTGTGTAACATCCGGCAATTTGAAATAGCTATGAAGAAGCTTGAAATTGGAAGTAGCCATTTTTGGAAAAAAAATAAAAAATAAAAATAAAATACAGAATCTGGAAAATTTGGCTAAGTGTGGAAATCAGTGATTTTTGGCCAACTTTGAGCAGTTGTAACTCCTAGATCAGGATGAGTTAGGAGTAGTTCCAGTTATGATTGCGAAGCTTGTGGAATGATCTTTCCAACGCCACTGAGATTGCTCGATTTCGAGTTCGTATGAGCGAGTTATGGCCATTGAAAGTTGGGCAGTAGGCAGGGAATCCGTCCGGAAATTTTAAGGGCATTTTGGTCTTTTCCCTAGCCATTTCTTTTGAGGTTATATTGTGTGTTAGGCTGATTCTGGATCATTTTATCCTATTTTTAAAAGAGAAAGAGTTAGGGTTCTTGAGAGTGAAGAAGAAGAGAAGAAGAGAAGAAGAGGAGAAGAAGAAGAGAAAGGAGATCAACAAGTTTCCGTTGTGGATTTTCGTCGGGGGTGATCCCTATCAAGGTATGTGAGTTCCTTGTGTGGTTTGATCCTTTCCCCCACACACCAAGCTCATCTTTTTTATGATTTGAGAAAAGATTGGATTGGTGTTGAAGTTGTCGAAGTTGTTAGTTGTTGTTGATGTTGTTAGTTGTGTTGTTGAAGTTATTGTTGGTTGTGGGACATGATTGGGTTGTGTATTTGAGTTGTAATTTATTGTATGTTGAGAGATTGATGATCCCTAGTGTTTGGGGTTAAATCCATTGAAGTAAGGGTGGTTTAGAGTTGAAGAAAAGAGGGAGAAAAGTCGGTTTTTTTTTCTGGGAAAAGGGCTGGCACTTGGCAGAATGCAGAGTGTCCAGCAGTCCCCTTTGAAGCTGAGGGCTGGTGCCTGGCAGAGTGGCCAGCAGTCCCGTTTGAAGTTGAGGGCTGGCACCCCGCGCCTCTTAGAGCGCCAAGGACGCCAATCCTTCCCGTTACCTTAATTTCCCATTTTTTTTAATTTTATTTTTGTTCCTAGGTATTATACCTATGTTTCCTAGTTGTTTCCAACACTCCAAGGTACTTCTAAAAGTCAAGAACTCATCCGTAACATGTGAGCAAACACCTTGAATCCAAAATTCCAATTTAATGAGAGTTAGTTAGAAGTCAAGTGAAGTTAGAAATTAAGAGTTAAGCTTAGAAGTTAAGCAAGTCAAGCTAGTTGTAAAGTTGTTCAAGAGTCTTTATTGAACGTTTTAACTTTATTTTTTTGACTCAAGTGTCAAGTCAAGCAAAGAGCTTAGAGTTTCAAGCTAAGTAAAGAGTCTCAAGTTTCAAGTTGAGTTCATTTTCTCAAAGTTATTAGGGAACTATGTATTCCCAAAGAAGTTTTAAAGAATTGTCTTTACATTTAAACAAGGTTGGAAACTGAAATTTCCAAAGAGCCTTTGGGATAGTTTTTTTTTTTTGAGTAATTATCTCATGTCAGCAGGAAGAAATGTGTTTTAAAAACATAAGAGCCAGTACATTTTTTTGGGAGTAGTATCGAGCACCGAATTGGGGGAGCGTTCAAAGAACCCACAGCCCCCATAGAACCATGTTAGCCACCATGGGTAAAAAAAAAAAAGGATCATACTCTTTAGATGAATCCTTTTCATATTAGACTAGTGGATCCATTAGGCAGTTCAGGTCTTATACCTTTGGCCGGGTATAGGATGCTCTGGCAGCGTGAGGTTGATCGCTGTATCATCACTTTAGCTCTTATGTGATGGTTGTCGGTTAGAGAAACTCCCACCGCAGTTATTGTATTTTTATACACGGAAATTATTGTATTTTATATACATCAGTTCAATTGTATTTCTATATACATCTCAGGCTTATTGTATCCTTGTATACACACAGAGTTTATAGCATGTTTTAAACAGTCTTTCTTTATATCACACTTGTTTTAAATTGCCTTATATTGAAAGAAGTCAGTCAGGTTGAGTTGAGTTGAACAAGGTAAACTTTTCAGTTTCTTCCAAATTTCCTTCTAGCCTATGTTGCTTAGTTTTCCAGCTCACATACTAGTACCTTCCATGTACTGATGCCAGTTGGCCTGCATCGTCTTATGATGCAGATACAGGTACCCCGGATCAGCATCCTGCACGTCGTTGATCCAGCTGAGCACTCCAGAGTCAGTGGTGAGCCTCCTTGCATTCCGGAGGACTCAATTATTTTGTGTTCTTAGTTTTTGTTTTATTAGGATGTCGCGGGGTCTGTCCCAACATCCATCTCAGCATTTAGAGGCTTCATAGACAGTCAGTCAGTTAGTTTGGAGTCTCTCATGCATGTTTATATTTAAATATCCTATTTTGAGACTCGAGATGCCTTGTTGGTAAATTACTTTCAGTTGAGTTGTTTTATAACCTTTCATTGCATTGAGTTATCCTGTTGAGTTAAGTTTCCGCTGAGTTAAGAAAGCCAGGCCAAGGGTTCGCTTGGGGGCCAGCGATGGTCTTCAAGTGCCGGTCACGTCTGGGGTGTAGGCTCGGGGCGTGACAAATTGGGATAGGGGGAGTAATGCTTATTATTTTTAAAAAAAATTAAATCATTATAATTAACAACTCCAATAAGAGTTTGGATCAAAACTCCAAATTAATTTATCTGTATCACATAAATTAAGATATCAAAAATAATATCTATTGGGCCCATACTAGCAAGGGCGCTCCTATATCTAGTAGTACCGCTAAAAGTAGGTATCTATCTACCGTCATCAAGTAACTAAACCGTGAGTAAATAAAGTCATCTACTATTTAATAAGTGAAAGTTTGGTGGTACAACGAAGGGTATTTAATAGTTGCTTGGTCATTTAATTAATTAATTGGGGAATTAAGATTATCTTATCATTTTAAAGAATAGAGGAAACGAGTTTTCTTCTTTATAAATACACTGGCCAAATGATAAGAAAATACCAAGTAAAAAAAAAGAGCATAGAATAAAATATGGGTAGCATGGCTGAGAAATGGGAGGAACTTAGTGGGAAAAACAAATGGGAGGGGCTATTAAACCCATTGGATGTTGATCTTCGTAAATACATCATTGAATATGGAGAATTAGCTCACGTAACTTATGACTCTTTCATTTCGGAAAAAGCATCGAAATATGCAGGAGCTAGTAGATATTCGATGGAAAATCTTTTCTCTAAGGCGGGCATTGATCCATCGAAGTATCGCGTAACCAAATATTTCTATGGTACCTCATCTGTGCCACTTCCTGATACTTTCATTACAAAATCATTGTCAAGGGAAGCATGGAGTTAAGGAATCAAATTTTATTGGATATATTGCTGTGGCTACTGATGAGGATAAAGTTTCACGAGGAAGGAGGGATATTGTGATTGCTTGGAGAGGAACAATTCAGACACTGGAGTGGGTTAATGACCTTCAATTTTTACTAATTCCAGGACCAGAAGTATTTGGTAAAGGAGGTTTACTTCCATTGGTGCATCATGGCTTCTACAACACTTATACATCAGAAAGTGCACCATCAAAGTTTAATCAAGCGAGTGCTAGAGACCAGGTACATATTAAATTCTGACCAGTTGAAGCGTATGATCATCTCACTATAAATTAGTAAAAATATTCATGTTTTCAGGTCCTTAAAGAAGTGAAAAGATTAGTTGAGGAATACAAGTACTCAAGGAATTGGACCTTTAGAATGGTTTTAAACTAGAGGCGAATCGCGATCTCACACTTGTGAACAGGATATGGGACATCTTAAAAGATAATATTTGGAACCTGGAGCTTGGTAGGTCGAGAAGCACAATGGGATGGTTAAACAAGAAGATGGAAAATGGATTCTCATGGATTGCGAGGAGTATGAGTTTTGAGAGATTTATGGTTTAATTTTACGTGTCGTTTTAATTTATTTCTTTTCATGTAATGTTTTAATAAATGATTTTCCGTGAACTTGAGAAAGAGAACCATATATATATATATATATATATATATATATATATATATATATATATATATATATATATATATCAAATCAACTGTAATGGTGTGTTTTGGAAGATGAATAAAATTGTTTTGTTAAAAAAAAAATAAAATAAAATAAAAAAAAAAAATATATATATATATATAAGGAAAATGAGTATTGCAATAACGTCTGTACGCTTAAAGCTGAAAGGAGCCACGGCGGACCGATATTGCTTATTAACTTGTGTGTACTATCGGTGGAACTCTTTTTACACTGTCACTTAACTCTAACACAAAAGTTAGGTTTTTCAATTTATTTTTACTTTTAAGTTTTTAAATACAAATATTAAATATAGTGTTATAAGGTAACTAGGATTCCAAATTTATTTTACCAAATTAGTTTAGGATTCTTTTTTTTTTTTAACCTACGGACGATATTCCATTGTCGTTCTTTTTCATCGTTCTTGATTCATTGTGGTATTGTTATTTCTTCGTATCACCATCATTCACTTGTAGCAATTTAAAACTATCATCATTGAAATTCATGGTAACTATTTACTCATTATTTTTTCTATTTCAGATTTTTTAAAGTTGTGAATAGGGAACATGATTCAACTTAGAAAGACATAGTTACTTTATCATCAATCATTATATTTAATATACTTCACTTTGAAAAATAAATGAACTTAATAGTAACTAAGATAAATTGTTTATAAAGAATTTTTTCTCTTGAATAATATAGTTTGAATCTTTAAGCGATATTTATCTTGTTAATCTAACATCTATTATCTACATGTTGCAGGACAAATTTGGATTCTCTAACTTGCCTAAGCAAAATACAGAAGATATTAGATCTTCACAAGAGGATATTCCACAGTTTGGTGATGAAGAATCAAGAGTGCCGTACATCGGTATGGAGTTTCAATCACTTGCTATTGCATTTAAACTTTATCTTGATTATGCTCATCTTAATGATTTTAGTGTGCGCAAAAATCGAATCACTAGATCAAGAAAAGATAAATCAATAATAGGTCAAGAATTTGTTTGTTCAAAAGAAGGATTTCGCTCAAAAATGAACCTCGAGAAAAATATACAATGAGATGATATTAGAGAAGGGTGCAAAGTGTTGATATATTTGTCGAAGAAAGAAGAGGAAAAGTGGGTTGTTGCTAAGTTGGTCTCAACCCATAATCATGAGCTTGCTTCTCCACGTAGCAAAAAATTATTGCGATCGAAAAGAAAAAAGTCAGAAGCTCAAAAGAATCTTATTGATCTATTAGATAATTCAATTGTGCGTCCTAGTAAAATTGCATCAGTATTAATTACTCAGGTAGGGGGTAGAAAATCTCAATTTAACTGGACGAGACATTAAAAATTATCTATGTACTAAAAGGCAAAAGAATTTTGAGAAAGGAGATGTCCAATTGATGTTGAAGTACTTTCAAAAGCGTCACTGTGAAAATCCGGGCTTCTTTTATATATGCAATACAAATGGATGTAGAAGGCCATTTAGCTAATTGTTTTTGGGTAGATGCTATGTCTAAGATAGCTTATAAAAATTATGGCGATGCTGTCATTTTTGACCCTACATACTTGACAAATAGATATAAGATGTCTTTTGTCCCATTTATCGGAGTTAATAACCATTATCAATGTATTTTATTTGGTTGTGCTCTTCTCTGGGATGAAACTCAAGAAACTTTTGAGTGGTTACTTCGCACTTGGCAAGAGGCAATGTTTGGTGTTATGCCTCAATCGTACAATTATCACGGATCAGGATGCTGCAATATAAAATGCAGTTGCAAATGTGTTTCCAAATTGTGCATACCACTTTTGCATGTGACACATCGAAAAGAAAATTCCTGAATATTTAAGTCATGTCTATCATAATTTTGATGATTTCAAAACTAAGTTTAGTGAGTGTCTACATGGTACGACAACGCCTGAGGAATTTGAAGCTGCATGAATTGGATAATCTATAATTATAAGCTTGGTTGATGAAAGGACACTGTTACATTTAAAAACACTTCTAAAAATTTTGTCAAATATCGATAGCCTATTTGAATTAACTTATTGTAAATGTTTTTTAAGTCAAAATAAATTTTAAATATTTTTTAAATATTTTAATAAACTTGTAAAGTATTTATAACCACTTGATTTTAAACTAAAGTAACAACTTAAAATTTCTAACTTATACACTAATTTGGCTTATAAGTCAAAAATCAAAAGTCAATTCAAATAGACTCTAATTACATCTCAAAAGTATTTTTTTTTTAAAAATTATTGGTCAAATACAAACTGCTTCTAACTAAAAATACTACGTATTTTTTTAGAAGTACCATAGAAATAAAATACTTTTCAAAATAAGTTGATTTTAAAATTTTGGCAAATAAGCTATAAGATTTCTTGAAGTTTATTATTTTCAAGTAAGTAGTGCGCTAAAAAATAATTTATTTCCACCAAAAGTCTTCCAAAAAGGAAAAATATAAAATAATTTATCATGCATATCCAAGATACTATTAGAGATACTTTAAGGACTCATTTCAAATAAATTATTTGAAAGTAGATTAATTTAAAGTTGAAAATTTTATTGGGTCATTCGCAGAAAGCCTCTACTTTTTTGGAATGATATTTATTTTTTATCATTTATCATTTTAAATAATAAAAAATTACTCAAATAACTCTAACATTAAAAAACAAAAATAAATTCTCAAGTTGCTCAAGCTTCAAGGAGATCGACAGGACCGGAGAAGAATAAGAGGAAAAGATGAAGGCTTTATAAATGGAAGAAATTTATTCTGCAAAAAAGAAGCGGAAGATAGTTGGTTAATTATTATATATAATAAGCTAAACAACAAAAAAAAGGGTTGGTAAAAAGATTTTGAAAAGGAGTAACTTAGATCTTAGGACGACTGAGGCATAAGTTTAGCTTTAGAATGTTACGCTTATGTCCTAAAAATTTCATAATTTGTAACTTACGTCATATTACTAAAATTTATTATAATAAAATGTCATACCTTAAAAGGTTCATAGCCTACAAAGTATGTCATATAAGATATAACTTAGTTCAGGTAAAACTTAATTTTGATAAAAGTATTCGTTCAATTTTGGAACCTATAAAGTTGTGTTTTAAGATCAAGTAATAGTTTATTTTTATAAAATTTTTGTCAGTTTAAATTGTGTTGCAAATTAGATACTACACAACTTGTGTAGGATAAAACAAAAGTTTTCTGTCTTGTGAAATTTAGTCATATATAAGAGTATTTTGAGTTAATATCTCAAAAGATCACTCAATTTTGAGAATTTATCTAATAAAGTCATTAAACTTTATTTTTATATCAATAAAATCACTAAACTTAGACATTTCTATAAATCACTCAATCAAATTTATTATTAAAAAAATATTGACATAGCAAAATAAATCACTCGTATATTTTTATATCATGTAAATACGGACTCACAAATTAATGTAATTAAAGAAAATTTGGACAAACTTAATCACGGAAACAATTTTTTTTAATGATATTGTTGTATAATTTATGTCTTGATTTAATAAATAAATAATTTTTTTTCTTGATGTAACATATTTTGGTATTGTTGTAATACCATAATATTTGGTTTGCCTCCTTAATAAAAAAATAAGTACAAGTACTTACACAAAACAACAAATTAAATACAAAACAGGAAGAATAAAAACAATAAACAAATGGCGAAAATAGAACAAGTATTTATTAATTAAGTTCTTCGGCGTGCAATTTATTTAGATGTTTTTTGCTTATAATAGGTAAAGATCTTACTTTTCTTTCGTAATTCCACTGTTTGCTAACGTTAGATTCGTTCAAGCTCGAAAAAAAATAATTTTCAAAATTGTTGATAAATAATTTGAAATTTGAAAATGTGTTTGGACATACATTTTAGTTGATTTTTTTTAAAAAAGTTTTGTGAGAGGAAGTGAGAAGTTCTTAATCGGATTTCTTTAATTTTATTTATTCGTGGGATCATATTTACATGCTATAAAAATAATAATTTATTTTGCTATGCCGATAATATTTTCATTGATAAATTTGATTGAGTGATTTTGATGATACAAAATAAAGTTCAATGACTTTACTAGATAAATTCTTAAAGTTGAGTGACCTTTTAAGATATTAACTCAATTAAGTATTTTGGCCGTAATTTTTTATCAAACGACCAACATAGGCAAAATTTAAAACTATTACTCCCACTGTCCCTAATTACTTGTCCACTTTTGAATTGACACACCTATTAAGAAAATAATTATTGACATAGTGAATTTATCATTTTACTCCTATTAATTATGAAATGAATGAATTAAAAACTTAATATTTTCAAAAGGTTCAACCTTTTTCAAAGTAATTAATAGAGGGTATAATAGGAAAAAAAATTGTCCTTTCTTGATTTGCCAAAATGGACAAATAATTAGGGACGATTATAAAAAAAAATAAAAAAAATGGACAAATAAAGAGGGAAAGAGAGAGTATTATTTAAGGATGACAATTAAAGGTTTTTAGATGCTGTTGGAAATTGATTTTAATTAGGTATAGTTCTATTTTGCAGCTATGATTTTGAAGGCAAAGATAAGACTATCCATCTCTTTGTATATGTTGGTGCTGAATTTTGGGATTAATACAACACCCAGGCTCTATTGGGAAATTGAATTGGAAAAAAATTAAAGACTACCCGAAATAGGGAAAATTCTTGCAAAAACTTCAATTTTATTTGACGTGAAATTTGAGTTCTTTAGTTTTTTTTTTTTCATAAATGTGAAAATCCCCATAATTTATCAAAACTATTATAATCTCACCAAGCAAATCATATATAGTTCATTAATAAGGTAACATGTATCCTAAGGTGTCACGTTAATAAATTGTATATCTTAGTGTTCTCTTTATAAATAAATGTTTACGATTCTATGTTATTACAAATTTCTAAATACACATAATTTTACAAAGATTCATTGATCCAATAAATCAATAATATCGATAACTAGCTATTCTTTAATATAATCTCCTCACATTGTATAAACAATCTCTTCACATCAAACATTGGTCTTCTTTTACAGAATTTTAAATTATGAATCTTTCTTTGTAATATAAAATAGTTCATATTTTATAAATAAATATTAATTTCAATATTTTTTAAAAAAAACTTTAAATTTGAGCTCCAAATTTTATCACCAACCATGGGTGATTGATTATCTTAGTATTTCATGTGGTTGTAATATTATTAATGTATAGTATCTTTAACAAGAATCATTTGGTTTTGAGAATGGTCAATCATTAAAGTGTTTGAGAAACAACAAAATCAAAAAACTATAAAACCTAATTTATAAAGCTTTTTAAACTTGAACTTCAGAACATTATGAATTTTAAATCAGATACAAAATCAAGATATATGAGAATAATAAAATAATAGAAACAAACCTATATGTATAATGTTGATTTGAACATGCAAACATGTATTGAGAGTATGAAGGAAGAAAGAAAGAAAAGATGGAGGAAGAAAGAGAGCTGGTGGACATGGGGATGAGGGCAAACGATTGATGTGAGTAGAAAATTTTTTAACTTGTTAATGGACCATTAATTAAGGAGTTTAAATTTAAGATAATTATCGATTATCATATTTAAGAGATTTGTGTATCTGATTAAATCTTTTAAAATATATGGTATAAATATGTGTTTTAAACTAGAGGTATATATAGTATATATGGTAGTGATGTATGTGTAGTTAAGTAGTTTTTTCTTTTATTTATAGATATAATTATGCATCCATACTAAGATCAGTGAACTAGCGCATTGCCAACGCCTAAATTACCTACTACATCAACATCATAATTCATACCAACATAATCCATACCATCCGAATTTAAAATCGGCATCTAGTAAAATTAATTCCATTCTTTATCTGCTTTGATGATTTTTAAAACAAACAGAGGGAACTATCCATTTTATAAAATCTACATCTTGCGCTAGTTAATCTACTTGATATGACTTGATTAAATGCACCCATGTGACATGTTAAAATGAAATTTGTAGATTATATATTATGTTACTGTAAGTCGAGAAAAAAAATGTTTTTTTCTATGTATATGTTAATGATTAATTAACAGTGTTTTCAATCAATGTTTATTTAGATATTGTATTTAATTTGGTGATAAAGATTGCTCCGTTGTCCCAATAAATGTGAAAGCTTGACCTAAATTATGGTAACAACCAACTCGCTCTTGTCTACATCATAAAAATTGGAGTAACTTAACATATGTGTTTTTTGTGTTACATTTTTATCTTTATTTTTTTAGCAATGATTTGCACTCTAACATTTTATAAATGCTAAACATCAATGACGACGACACCATTACAACGTACAAGTATTTTAAGATTATTATTAAAGACTACTAAAATACAAGTTGCCAATGAGAATATCATGCACATAGAAAGTTAAATTAGTATTAAACGCCCTCCTTGTTAATCTTCGAATTCAAGTTTTGTTCTTATTTCGAGCCAAATTGGCCCTCGTTATTAACTTTTTAACTTAAAGCTTAGTTTGTCCTTATTTCTAACGGTCTTTCAGTAAAATATTTAACATTTCGAATTTCATTTAAATAAAAATCAGAAAAGAAAATTAAATTGGAATTTTATTTTATTTATTTTTTAAAAAATGACGTTTTGCGAGTTGAGTAGTACTACCATTGAATAGAACATCTAGTAAGGCTCATAAATTTCTTTCGAAAGTACTCTCTCTGTCCCTAATTACTTGTCCACTTTTGAATTGACTCACCTATTAAGAAAACAATTATTGACATAGTGAATTGGTCATTTTACCCTTATTAATTATGAAGTGGATGAATTAAAAACCTAAGATTTTCAAGAAGTTCTATATTTTTCAAAGTAATTAATTGAGGGTATAATAGATAAAAATATTTTGTCCTTTCTTGATTTGTCAAAATGGACAAGTAATTAGAGACAACCAAAAAAGGAAAAGTGGACAAGTAATTAGACACAGAAGGAGTACTATAGATGTTTGATTATAAGTGTTGAATTGAAATGTATGCGTATTTTTTTGGTTTAATTGAGTGTTATGTATATAATTTGATTTATGCCTAATTTATATTTAAGGTTTTAATTGATTAACCATTTTTTGTTAATTGGATTGTAATTAGTTTATGCCTAATAGGTAGAATTTTTAACTAAGTGAATTCTAATTAGTTTTGAATTCTACATTGATTATAGAGAAAAATATCTGAAATATATCCGAACTTTTACTGAAATTACTGTAACAATCTCAAACAGGACCTAAATATTGCTCCCTGCACTAATTAATAGTGTATTTTTAAAGATATATAAATGTCTAGCTGGACAAGCTACTATTTATAATGTTGCAATATTTATGATGTCCACGTGAAACCTATATATCTTTAAAATATACTACTTATGTTTACATCCCTACTTTATTCAAATAGGGCGAAACGTCACGGTGACTCAAAAAATAATCAATTAAATCAATTTTAAGAAAAAAGGAATTTTAAAGGAGTTGTCATCTAATTTTAGGACAAAACTAGGAAATCATTAAGTGATCTGTGAAACCAAGATTCTAGATAAGGAGTTCAAGTCATTTTGAAGGAATGGTGTTAGGCATCATTCGAAATTCACATTGTGGGTCCCGACTGAATTCATTTTTTCAAATTGAGGAGGAGATAACACAATATATAAGTAAAACAAACATGCAATATATACAAATAATAAAGTAAATCAATAATATAAGAAACAACTTTGCCTAACGTGAATAATACAAAATAATGAATAAAGAATATTGTTCGAACTTCATTCGAATAGCTTCAATGAGAAGCAAATCTGGTGTACCTGTAAAGACACTTAGTAAAATTGTTAGTAATAAATAAATATGAATAAAAATGAATAAATCAAATAGTGACTTTTAAATAAAAATCCGTCTTATGAACATGGGAGGCTTTGAAAATCGACTGTAATTTCGTCACCGGTCAATTTTAACAAATAATACATATAAACTTAAACTAAATTTCCATCTTTTACAATGTAGAGACCTCTAAAACTGACTAAGAGATTTTTTAATTGGCCCTTTTCAACTTGTAACGATTTAAAGAAGACTAATTTAATAAACACAAAATATCTAAAATTAATCCCCGACAAAATGAGTAAAAACATAATAATATAAAAATAATAGCAATAATAAAATAAGAAAATACATGACAATAATAATACTAATAGCAACAAGAGATGAGCAAAATTGAAACAACATAGTTGTAATATAATAATAACAACTAAGCAAATAATCAACTTAACTTATAACCAAATTAAAACTTAGTTGTAATATAATAATAACACCTAAGCAAATAATCAACTTAACTTATAACCAAATTAAAACTTATTTAACCGAACAAATCAAATATCTAAAAGAAACTTAAACAAAGAGTTGGAATCCATAAATGAGGAATAGTTAACAATAAATGAATAAAACTGTAACAAAATTACTAACATAAAATGCAGTAAATAAGTTATCACTGAAAAATGAATAATTTCAACCAATAAAGAAACAAAATGACAGCCACAAACCCATAAAATAAATAAAATCAAATAATAAATTTATAAATAAATAAATAAATAAATAAAATCATCCTTGACAAAACTAAACAGTAAGCTCAACATATTCACAAATGCAAAGAACAACCCATTCAACAGTAAACCATCAAAATAAAAGACAAGAGTGTAAAGATTATCACCGACCAAAGTGGGAATGATGGCAGTGAAGTGGATCTTGTTCTCCGGAGTTTCGTTTCGTAGTGGGTTGTTTTTTTCTGGTTGGGTTCTAGTTGTTTGAGCTTCGAGCTCCGCCGGAAATGGTGATTCTGGTTGGTTGTTGTTCCCTGGAGCTGGGGCCACGCTTGACGGTTGGATACCTGCAAAAATGGAGAAAAAATTATGAAAGGGGAGAGGGGAAGGGAATCGATGGGTCTTGTTTGCTGTTTTTAGCGTAAGTAAGAGTCGGGGTTTCGATTTCGCCGAAAATGGTGAAGGGATAGTGGAGCAGTGGTGGTTGTTGTTTGGTGTTCTGGCGGCAGTTTTGGAGTGGGGATTTGGTGGTGGAAGAGACGGGAGGCAGTGGGGAATATGACAGAAAAATATTTTCGGTTTCACCTTTTGGAATTTTTCACCACACCCCACTTCAAGACTAAGAAATAGATTAAATAGAAAATTAAAAATCATCTACTGTTTAATACTATTATCTAAAAATCATGGGCTGAAACCATTAATTAATAAAATAGTCGTATACGAAAGATTATCTATATTTGAATGAATTTTTAAATTGTGCAAAATATTAAAATGAATATTAACAAATATAACTAATAAAATCAATATTAAAAAATATAATAAACGTAACTAATGACATGTAAAAAATGCAATTTTAAAATTAACTACCAAAAAAAATCTTAAATTTTGATAAATAAAGATAGTTATCGATAAACTTATTTAAAATTATAAAACATTTATTTTGTACTATTAAATAAATAAAACTTAAAAGGTATGCATTTTGAAAATATTAGGCCAAAATTGAGTGTCAACAGCTGTCTCTTTCATTGGATATGATTGATGAAAGAAATTGTGGAAAACGAAAATTGACAAATCCGATTTTGGCCGAACACATAACCTTTATATAAAAGTGTGGTTGGAATGTGGTGGAAGTCGATCCCAGACTTGCCTCCAAAAGGTTCCACGCTATATTGCCTCCTTGTTGAAGTAGTCCACACATGTAGCTCAACTGAGAATACATCCTCTTGGATGTTCTCGAAAAAACAAAGATGAAACTCATTAGTAGAGACAAAATTACAGGAAAAAAGGTAGCATCTCTTATGGTAAGACAAATGAAAATAATCCATTGGTAGGATAAAAATGCATGTCCAATGGTAGGACGAATAAAGATGATGATCCATCAGGAGGATTTTGAATGTATGTCTATCGGTAGGATGAATGAAAAAATATGATTCATCGATAGGATTTTGAATGTATGTCCATCGGTAGGACGAATGAAAAATATGATCCATTGGTAGGATTTTGAATGTATATCCATCGGTAGGACGAATAAAAATTCTTTCAATGCAAGTCTCCTCCGACTTGAGCGCGGAATAGATAGGGTGCACATCCTTCACCTCCGAATAGATGCGAGTTAAATGCAAATATCTTTCAATGCAAGTTTCCTTCGACTTGAACGTTGAATAGATAGAGTGTGCATCCTTCACCTCCGAATAGATGCAACTTAAATGCAAATATCTTTCAACGTAAGTTTCCACCGACTTGAACGTTGATAGATAAGGTGCACATCCTTCACCTCCAAATAGATGTGACTTAAATGCAAATATCTTTCAATGAAAGTTTTCTTCAACTTGAATGTTGATAGATAAGGTGCACATCCTTCACCTCCGAATAGATGCGACTTTAATGCAATATCATTCAACGCAAGTTTCCTCCGACTTGAACGTTGAAAAGATAAGGTGCACATCCTTCACCTCCGAATAGATGCGGCTTTTATGCAAATATCTTTCAACGCAAGTTTCCTCCGACTTGAACGTTGATAATATGCACATCCTTCACCTCCGAATAGATGCGACTTAAATGCAAATATCTTTCAACGCAAGTTTCCTCCGACTTGAATGTTGAAAAGATAAGGTGCACATCCTTCACCTCTGAATAGATGCGACTTTAATGCAAATATCTTTCGACGCAAGTTTCCTCCAACTTAAACGTTAAAAAGATAAGGTGCACATCCTTCACCTCTGAATATATGCGACTTAAATGCAATGACCTTTTCGGCGAATGAAAATGCAATGACCCTCTTAGTAAATGAAAAATGCAAATGAACTCCTCGGCAAATGAAAAATGCAATGGCTCTCTTGGCAAATGAAAAATGCAATGGCCTACTTGGCAAATAAAAATACTATGAAAAATGAAAACAATGGATGACCCAATGATTTTCCACTGTAACGAGGTGGATGACTCAATGATTTTCCAACTATAACGAGGTGGATGACTCGATGATTATCACAACTGTAATGAGGTGGATGGCTCGGTGATTGTCCAACTGTAAAGAGGCGGACGACTCGATGATTGTCCAACTGTAACGAGGTGCATGACTCGATGATTTCCACTATAATGAGATGGATGACTCGATGATTGTCTTGAAAATGTCATCATCTTGATGCTTTCATTTGTCTCTGTATTCAAAAAGAAATGGTTGGTAGACACAATGTCGCTTTAGCTAGCAACATGATCAAGAAACTTTAAGGCAAGATTCACAAGAGAATGTGTACAAAGTGCCTGATCACTTTGACACATGTGAGCAATCATCATTTTGCTCTTAAACACTTTGTGTTCATTGTAACTCATGTTTTATTGGAGATTGTACGAGGCGCCGGTGGCTCGCATTCTAAGCTTATTTTTCTCCATTATGAGTTTATTCCAAACTGATGTTCGCTTTTTAGGGCATCAAATTTGTCAAGAAAAGATTATTCCTATTCAAAGAGCCATTGACTTTGCTGACAAATTTCCTGATGTTATCATTGACAAAACTTAATTATGAAGATTTTTGGGGAGTTTAAATTACATTTCCCCTTTCTACAAACATCTCTCTAGAGACTTAGCTCCGTTATATGACAGGCTGAAAAAGGATCATAAGTCTCCTTGGACTGAAAGTCGTACTAACTTGGTGAAAGAAATCAAGCGGCGAGTACAATCACTACCTGGTTTAGCCTTAGCCAACCCTGCCTGGAAAAAGGTTATTGAGATTGATGCGTCTAATATTGGATATGGTGGGATTCTTAAACAGATCAGTCCACTTGATAAAAGTGAATATCTGATTAGATTTCATTTCGATAAATGAAACGAAGCCCAGAAGAAATATGCGACTGTAGCACATGAAATGTTAACTATCGTTAAATGTGTTCTCAAATTTCAAGACGATTTGTACAACCAAAAGTTTTTGATAAAAACTGACGTTCAATCTGTCAAATTCATGTTTTACAAAGATTTCAAACACGATTCTTCGAAATTGATATTCGCCAGGTGGCAAGCACAATTAACCCCCTTTGATTTTGAGATTTTGTATAAAAAAGGATTTGATGATTCTTTATCGGGTTTTTTATCCAGGGAATATATTCAATAAATTATATTTTTCCAAACTCTTCTTGATGATGAAACTCTATTTGAAATAGTGAGGGTTCTTACTCCTTTGCCTAGAGATATGTAAACTTTTATTATTACAAAGATTGTTGATAAAATGTTAAGTGAAGATTTTTCTCATATTCAGATAAAATATTACTCAGATGATTATTTGACAGATTATTCTTCTGAATGATAACGAAAGAATGTTTTGTTTGCAGAATGGATCCTTCTTGGATTCACGTCAAAGGAAGAGGAAGGGGAAGAACAACCCCAACAAGAGGAAATTATGGTAATCCGTCATATGGATCCATAACCAGGTCATCACTGTGATTGTCATACAGATCCGAATTGAATTTTCCAGTTATACAATCAGGAAAAAGAACTTTGATTAACAAAAAGACTTCTTCTCAGGAAGAATCCTCATCAAGTTTATAGCAATTGATTAATTTGGAAGATATTCCAAAAGATAGTCCATTGTATGCTCATATGCAGGCCTACTTAGAAGGTAAAAAGCAAAAGCATACTTTTGTTTCAATTATAAGAGAGGATTCTGATGATATCAAATCTTATGAAAAATTATAGAAAAAAGAAATAATATTTCTCTTAGAAAATTCTGATTTACAACGAAAGGATGAATCTTGGAAGATATTTCAATGATATCTTGTATATGAATTATATTATCCAAGAGAGTCATAAAAAACTAGATTCTACTATGAAGAAATTTTAATGAGTACAGGAAGTGCGGAATTTCAGCACTTTTCTGGCATGGGTCATAACCCACATGAGAAAATTTATAACTTGTCCAAAATCATTATAAAATAGATTATATCTGTTGAAGACTGGGGCATGTCAGCTATGAAAGAGAGGCAGATAAGTCTCAACAATACCAGAATGAATTTTACTTATTGGGATTATATCCGAGAATTTGATAAAGTGTTATACTACAACAATGATAAACATAAACACACTTGGTTCATAAAAGTGTGCGCAAAGATTTTTGCCGAACCAATACCAAATTGGTTTATTAATTGGTGCTCATACCACGGTCCAACTATTCAAATTCTACCAAAACTTTTTTTAAATTTATACAAATAATGGATTAAAGTATCACCATATCTAAATAGATTATATCGTGAAGATCATGTATGTTGGATAGAAATGATAGATCAAATCTATTTTTCATAGAATTTTCAATACCTTGGATACATAAATGGACGCCTGAAGTAGGGTTTAACGAGGAAAATATTCTTTGTCTTTACAAGACTTATTATAATAATTTTTGGGATAAGCTCTTAAAACAAGATCCCAAGACCAAACAATAAATTGTCAAGAACTTATGGACTCAATTAAAGAAAAAATTGTTGATTATAAAACAATTCATCCAGAAAATATTATTGAGGATAACTCAGTTCGTCATATTGCCAGAAGAATCTCCTTTCAAGAAGGAGATAAAGAACAAATGATTCAAAATTATCTTGAGGAAGTAAGAAAGAATTTACTTCAAACCATTACTCAAATAGACAAATCAGACACTTCAATGCGAAGTGATACTAGCAATGATGTAGAAGAATCACAAGGTGCTGAATCAGATCATATGCTGTCGGCCACTAAATTACAGGATGCGAAAGATTTTCTACAACAAATGAAGGCTTTAGATAAATGCAAGAATATGATAAAAGATTGAAACATAGCCATGTGAAGAAAAGCCTACTCAATAGAAGATTAACTGTTGAAGCCCCACTAAACAGTTGATACACTGTTCAGGGACCAGATGTGGCCCCTTTTTCACTGTACATAGGTTCTTTTGGTCTTTTAATTTTGTTTATATAAGTCTTAGCTGGTTTTAGAAAAGAGCATTAGAAAAATTTAGCAATTGCTTTCTCTTTTCTTTAAGTTTTGTAAATTTTTTGTAAAGACTCTCTCTTTTGATCACTGTTTCGATATTCATATAAATAAACCGGTTAGTTCTTCAGAGTTACTTGAACTTGGAGACAACGTTCTTTATGAGGTAATCATTTTAGTCTTTCTTTTTAGTACGTCTCTCCTAGCCAGGATTATGTCCAGCTAAAGATTCTCTATGTCGAATAACTAACTTTTCTCATGTATAGACCATGAACGGATCTAAGTTTTATTTAAATATAGAAGAATTTTAGTATGGATTTTCGACTTGGTTCTGAGATCGAGGTACAATCGAATCCAGTACTACTCTTATTGGCTTTGTCTTAGTGACTCCTTCTGGACCGCCATGGTTTTTAGCCTGCAAAGGAGTTTTGATAAGTAGGGCGTTTTATACCTGGTTAAAACTGCCAAGACACATGTGCTTAATAAGTTGTTTGTATTGGATTTTGACAGACCCTTTTTGCTTGGGTAAAAGGTTTACTATGCAGTCTGAAAAACTATGCTAAAATTCTTGTGTATTTCGATTCTTTCGCAGTTTGACTACCGCTAGCTTAAGAATGCTTGACTTGCTAGATCTATAACTGGGCAGATTACCGCCAGGTCCTTGATCCTGTAAATCCTTATGAGAAGCATCATCATTTACCTGAAATATATATATATATATGTCACGCCCCGAGCCTACACCCCAGACGTGACCGGCACTTGAAGACCATCGCTGGCCCCCAAGCAAACCCTTGGCCTGGCTTTCTTAACTCAGTGGAAACTTAACTCAACAGGATAACTCAATGCAATGAAAGGTTATAAAACAACTCAACTGAAAGTAATTTGCCAACAAGGCATCTCGAGTCTCAAAATAGGATATTTAAATATAAACATGCATGAGAGACTCCAAACTAACTGACTGACTGTCTGACTGTCTATGAAGCCTCTAAATACTGAGATGGATGTTGGGACAGACCCCGCAACATCTTAATAAAACAAAAACTAAGAATACAAAATAATTGAGTCCTCCGGAATGCAAGGAGGCTCACCACTGACTCTGGAGTGCTCAGCTGGATCAACGACGTGCAGGATGCTGATCCGGGGTACCTGTATCTGCATCATAAGACGATGCAGGCCAACTGGCATCAGTACATGGAAGGTACTAGTATGCGAGCTGGAAAACTAAGCAACATAGGCTAGAAGGAAATTTGGAAGAAACTGAAAAGTTTACCTTGCTCAACTCAACTCAACCTGACTGACTTCTTTCAATATAAGGCAATTTAAAACAAGTGTGATACAAAGAAAGACTGTTTAAAACATGCTATAAACTCTGTGTGTATACAAGGATACAATAAGCCTGAGATGTATATAGAAATACAATTGAACTGATGTATATAAAATACAATAATTTCTGTGTATAAAAAAATACAATAACTGCGGTGGGAGTTTCTCTAACCGATAACCATCACATAAGAGCTAAAGTGATGATACAACGATCAACCTTACGCTGCCAGAGCATCCTATACCCGGCCAAAGGTATAAGACCTGAACTGCCTAATGGATCCACTAGTCTAATATGAAAAGGATTCATCTAAAGAGTATGATCCTTTTTTTTTTTTTTTTACCCATGGTGGCTAACATGGTTCTATGGGGGCTGTGGGTTCTTTGAACGCTCCCCCAATTCGGTGCTTGATACTACTCCCAAAAATGTACTGGCTCTTATGTTTTTAAAACACATTTCTTCCTGTTGACATGAGATAATTACTCAAAAAAAAAAAAAACTATCCCGAAGGCTCTTTGGAAATTTCAGTTTCCAACCTTGTTTAAATGTAAAGACAATTCTTTAAAACTTCTTTGGGAATACATAGTTCCCTAATAACTTTGAGAAAATGAACTCAACTTGAAATTTGAGACTCTTTACTTAGCTTGAAACTCTAAGCTCTTTGCTTGACTTGACACTTGAGTCAAAAAAAATAAAGTTAAAACGTTCAATAAAGACTCTTGAACAACTTTACAACTAGCTTGACTTGCTTAACTTCTAAGCTTAACTCTTAATTTCTAACTTCACTTGACTTCTAACTAACTCTCCTTAAATTGGAATTTTTGGATTCAAGGTGTTTGCTCACATGTTACGGATGAGTTCTTGACTTTTAGAAGTACCTTGGAGTGTTGGAAACAACTAGGAAACATAGGTATAATACCTAGGAACAAAAATAAAATAATAAAATAAAAATGGGAAATTAAGGTAACGGGAAAGATTGGCGTTCTTGGCGCTCTAAGAGGCGCGGGGCGCTAGCCCTCAACTTCAAACGGGACTGCTGGCCACTCTGCCAGGCACCAGCCCTCAGCTTCAAAGGGGACTGCTGGACACTCTGCATTCTGCCAAGTGCCAGCCCTTTTCCCAGAAAAAAAAAACCGACTTTTCTCCCTCTTTTCTTCAACTCTAAACCACCCTTACTTCAATGGATTTAACCCCAAACACTAGGGATCATCAATCTCTCAACATACAATAAATTACAACTCAAATACACAACCCAATCATGTCCCACAACCAACAATAACTTCAACACACAACTAACAACATCAACAACAACTAACAACTTCAACAACTTCAACACCAATCCAATCTTTTCTCAAATCATAAAAAAAAAATGAGCTTGGTGTGTGGGGGAAAGGATCAAACCACACAAGGAACTCACATACCTTGATAGGGATCACCCCCGACGAAAATCCACGATGGAAACTTGTTGATCTCCTTTCTCCTCTTCTTCTCCTCTTCTTCTCTTCTTCTTCTCTTCTTCACTCTCAAGAACCCTAACTCTTTCTCTTTTAAAATAGGATAAAATGATCCAGAATCAGCCTAACACACAATATAACCTCAAAAGAAATGGCTAGGGAAAAGACCAAAATGCCCTTAAAATTTCCGGACGGATTCCCTGCCAACTGCCCAACTTTCAATGGCCATAACTCGCTCATACGAACTCGAAATCGAGCAATCTCAGTGGCGTTGGAAAGATCATTCCACAAGCTTCGCAACCATAACTGGAACTACTCCTAACTCATCCTGATCTAGGAGTTACAACTGCTCAAAGTTGGCCAAAAATCACTGATTTCCACACTTAGCCAAATTTTCCAGATTCTGTATCTCTTTTTTTTTTCTCCAAAAATGGCTACTTCCAATTTCAAGCTTCTTCATAGCTATTTCAAATTGTCGGATGTTACAATATATATATATATATATATATATATATATATATATATATCAAAAAAAAATTATTTATGCACCACAATGAATTTAAATTTTTTTTTATTTTTTCTTCTTTTCATTTAATGGAGTTTTTAGGCCAATTCCTACAAGAGAAACAAGATCATCAAGATCAAAGTGAAATATCAAAAGAATTGAAGATTCAAGTTTCTGACCAAGAAAAAGCAAAAACTAGTATGTGGAGTATACAATAAAATCTTAAGCTTGTATTTTTTTAATACCATGATTGTATTTATTCCATATACTAGTGTTTTTTTTCTTCTTGATCATTAACTTTATTCATCAACTCGCTTGAAATTCATATTTGATCTTGATGAGTTTGTTCTTATTGCGGATATTTTCATTGAATTAAAAGAAGAAAAAAGAACAATACAAATTTGAATTTATTGTAGTGGATGAATAAGATTTTGAATAGATATATAGTGACTTGTCTATAATAAGGTAGATACTTCAAACTGAAAGTCAAACTAAAACTAAGAAGCATTAGATTAGATGTGTAAGTAATCCAGCTTATTATTAATGATTAAAATTAAAAAGATGACTAAAAAGTAAAGTGATTAAATGTTTTTCACAAAATTTAAAAGATTTCTTCAATGCCTTCAAAAGAAGAAGGAAAATAATGCATGAAGTCTTAAGATTTTCTCACGTTTTTCTATTTCGCTTTTGCTCGGATGCAACAAGAGATAGCAAGGGAAGCAAATAAAAAATTATACATATTTCAAATTTAGCCGCGATATTAAGTCTCAAAGAAAAACTCCTTACGACAACAAAAGTCTTTATAAAAACTTTATTTTTGTTGTAATGGGACACTGAATGAGGTACTTTGATCACCAATATATATTTAAATAGTGATGAATTTGATAAGATCTTGTTAAAGAAAATATCGGTGGTATGAACGACGAAAAAGGTTCGTCGAAAAATAAATGCAAATACTACTATTTATAGGAATGAATCAAAAATTCTATGCTCAACATTTATGAGGTATTGCAAGAAACAAAACAATCTCTTGAATTTTGAATCAAATCTTAGGATTCGGACAATGAAAAATTTAGAAGACTTTCGTTTATGTACTTAACTGAATCTACCACGAAGAGAAAAAAATGAAAAAGGTAATGGAGTATTCAATGTTTGCACGGAAATAGAGATGTGCTCTGTCAATAGTGAAAAAGAGATGAAGTTTTAGTAAAAATTGAAGGATCTAATTTGATTTTTGGGTCTTGAGAGTATTGCCGGTGAAATACATGGATTAAGACCAATATATGAGCTACCTTTTATATAGATTATGACAAAAATTATGAACTGAAATATTTCATCTCATATAGATCTTTGATCGGATTTTTATGGTCTTTTCTATTCCTTCTTTTACACTATTTCGAGCTTCTAACTTAATAACTAATACAATGAATTATGTGATGATAACTAATAATTAACATAGATAAAATATTAATATTATAACTTTATGTTAATATAAAATAAAACTACAATTTAACGACCTATAGTTAATATAAAAAGTATCGACTTTTTTTGAATAAGGTGACAACAATCAATTGTTTAAAACAAAAAGATGCAAAGTAATAATTGTGACATCGATACTAAAATATACAATTTTAATAATAATTATAAAAATATAAAAATAATAAATTGGTAGTTAAAATAAGGTGATTATATCTATTATTAATATGGAAGCTCGAATATAAATTAAATAAATGGTCAAAATTGGATGTCAATATTAGTAATACTCATAATATATGTGTCTTCGTGAACTAAATAAATTATTAATTAAAAAAATACGTATCTCGAAAAATCAAATGAGAGATTGGATTTGTGGCTGATAAAAACTCTCTTCAAAAGAAGAGGAGGAGTATCTTGAAATCACCACTTCTGCTTTATATGAAGAAAAAAAGGGGGATGGGGGGTTAGATCGAAGATAATGAAAAGAGATGAAAGAGATTGTTATAAAAATGAACTAACATGAAATTATTCTCACAACACACTTGACTTTGTATCTTTGTCGAAGCCACTTTGAAATCCATTACATCTATTATCAAGAGTATATCCCTGCAAAAGAGGAAGAGATTACAAACAAGGAATAAACAAGATAAAAAAGATGACAAAGGAGGATACTTACTTTTGCGATCTTAGAAAGTGAAGCATTAAAAACATCAAAAGTTAAAATGTTAATAATACATAACAAGAAAAAATGGAAGGTCATGTTCAAAGAAGCCCCACGCCTTGAGGCGACATGATAGAGAAGAAAGCGGAGATCACAATAGAAAACCCTAACTCAGAGGATCGATTTATAGATGTTGGCAGATGTCTTTATGGATCAGCCAAACTTTATTTACCTTTTTTGGGCTTTGTTTGGGTTCATTTGGGCCTTTTCTATACATATTTTATTTTAGGAGAAACTGCGTAAATGGGCCATAAAACATAAATTAATTATAATTTCATAGTTCAACCCAAACTAATTCAGTAAATACACATTTGACCCAAAATAAATTACAGCCTGCACCCCTTTTAGTTTTAGCCAAATTTTCCTTCAGTGTCCTTTAAATTTAGGTTCAATTTTGCCCCATGCCTTTTAAATTTAAGCCCAATTTGTCCCAACCCAAAACTTTTATCATATTATTAATTATTTTTGTTTGTTTTCTCATTTATTGTTTTTACCCTATTATTAATTACTTTTATTGTTTCTCAATAATTTTTTTTATTCATATTATCATTTATTAGAGATACCATTTGGTAATATTTTTTTTATATTTTTTTCTTCTTTTTTTGGTTAGTTTATCTTCGTTTTATTTTTCTCTCTTTCTATATATTTACCTTTTAAGAAAATGGAATAAATTGCTTTTGTGATTTTCTTATTTATTATTTTTATTATTTTTTTTATTTTTTTTATTTTTTATATTATCTTTTAATAGAGATACCATTTGGTAACAATTTTATTATTTCTTTATTTATCTTCTTTTTTTTTTTTTTTTCTCATTTTATCCTTTATTGGAGATACCATTTGGTAATATTTTATTATATATTTCTTTGTGCTTCTTTTTATTTTTCATTTTTCCTTTATTGGAGACACCATTTGGTAATAAATACTTTTACAATATCATTTATCAATGAGTATATAGTGTAAACAAGAAACTTTAATGATATCACAAGTAAGGTTATATTGCAACACCCTAGAAAATTTTTGAGCTAAGTCTCGAACCATTCTTCGTTGTGAGTAAGATTTTACCAAGGAATTTAAATTTTCTTAAGTGATAAGGTCACTAGAATAGTTCCAAATAGAACTAAAGAGAGTTCATTCAAGTCATTTCTAAGTTCTTCTAGTTTTGGGTCAACTTCAAACGACCATAACTTTTCGCAGATGATGAGTTAGGTGGCCTTTTAGATATCAAAGGAAAGATCTCTGAGGCCTCTTTCTAACACCACCAAGCTTACTAAGTTTTGAGTTTGGATGAGGGAGATATACCCGTTTGAAGTTAGCCTATCCAGTTAAGGAAAGTTACTCGATTAGTGAGGGGTATTTTGATCTTTTCCTCACCCAATCAAATTAAAATGATTTTTAGTAATATTTTGGGAACAAATATGATTTGGGTCAGTTTTACAAATCTAAAGTACGCTTAGGTTTTAGAAGAGAGTTCTAGAAGACAAAAGGGGAGAAAAGAGGGAAGGTTTAAGGCGTTCATCAAGTTTTCTTGCGAATCGATGATTGTTTTGCCAAGGGTTTGATCCCTAAGAGGTATGTAAGTTCTCATAGTGTTGGATTCATTCATCCACACACCAATCATGCTATTTTTGTGCAATTTGTTTCTCAAAGTTGAAGGATTTGTGTTCTTGATGAGTTTTTGTGAAATTTCATTCGTAATCTTGATTGTTGGGGTTTTGATGAATTCTTGAGATGAGTATTCGTGATTTGAGGGTTTTTTTGAGTAGATTATCATGTACTTAGGTTGGGTATTCGAATCTAAGTGAGTTTGGAAGAAACCATTCGATTATAGGAGAATTAGGGTCAGAAAAAGAGAAAGAAAATTCGTCGGAAAAAAATTGGGTAGAGGCTGGCGCCCTGCGCCAACCAGTGCACCCCAAAAGTACTTTTTTAGTTTAGGGGCTGGCGTAGGGTGCTAGGTTTGCCTGCCCCTACTTCTTCTCCGTTGTTTGGCCCGTCCGAGTTCCTTCAAAGGGTACATTTACTCCTATTTGATTCTAACTACTCTAAACTAATTCTATACATCGAGAAATCATTCATAACATGAATCATAACCTTGAATTCATAATTTAAATTCAAGGTAGAGTTATGATTCAAATCTTGAGTGTTCTTTTGAGTCTTTTGAGAAAGTCCCTTTGAGTCTTTTGAGGAATCTTCTACAATTACTAATAACTTGTTTCAAGACTTGAGTGACTGAGTATGAGAGTGAGGAGAATGTATTCATGAGTCTATATTATCACTGAGATCTTTGAAATCGAGTTGTTCATTCCCATAAATTCCGCATGAACTCCATAATTTGAGTATCTTTGAGAGGAGTAATATTTTTAAGTTCTAAGTCTTGAGTATTGAGTTCCTAATCCTTTTGAGATTATATTCCTAATCATGAGACTACTACATGTTAACCATGAAGGTCCTTGAGTTAGTTGTTCATGCCTATAATTCTGCATGAACCCTCTAAGTCAAACATTCTTGAGATGAGTCATATCATTGAGTCCTTGAGCTCTGGAGTTGTTGAGTTCAGAGTATTGAGTTCTATGTATGGTTATTAAAAAACTTGAATTGAGTCGTTCACATTCATAATTCAGCATGAACCCTATTTTGAGAAGTCTTTTACAATTATTTATAAATATTTTAAAGGCCTGAGTAAATAAGTATGAAGATGAGTAAGTTGAGTTCATTTTCTTTAAAATGATATATGAGAACTTAGTATTCCCAAGAATAAATGTTTTATATTTAAGATGAAGGAAAACACTGATTTCCAAATGAGTTCATGATCATTTTTGAGTACTATCTCTTTTAAGAGAAATATTTTGAGTAAAAATCTCAAAGTTGAGGAAGAGGTAATGTTTTCCTTAAAACATTTGAGCTAAGTTATATTTTGGGAGTAGTATTGAGCACCAATACGGTGGAGAGTTCAAACAACTCACAGCCCCCATAAACCATGTAGTTAACGTGGGTAAAAAGGGTCATACTTTGTAGATTGTTCCTTATTGCTTTTTAAGCATAGACTAGTGGATCCACTTAGTGAGTAGGTTCTATACCCTGGGAAAGTATAAGACAGTTCTGGCAGTGTGGGCAGTGTGGGCTAGACGTTGTATCATCACATAGCTCATAGTGATGATTGTTGATTAGAGAATCTCCCACAGAGTTATTTTGTATTTTTATATACAAACTGAATAATTATTGTATTTTCCAATATATTGAGTTGCTATCTATTGTTTTAAAAGCTTTTCTTTATAATGCATCTTTACTACTGCTTTATATTGAACAAAGTTGAGTGTCTTAGTATTGATTTGAGCCCTATTTTCTCTGAGTTGAGTTGAACTATGTTTCACAGAGTTGAGTATTTTATTGTTGAGTTGAGCCTATTACTCTGAGTTGAGTTGAACTATGTTTCACAAAGTTGAGTATCTTATTGTTGAGTTCAGCTCTATTTCTCTGAGTTGAGTTGAACTATCTTTCACAAAGTTAAGTATCTTATTGTTGTGTTGAGACCTATTTCTCTGAGTAGAGTTGACCTATGTTTCTTTGAGTTGAGTTGAGTGAGTTAAGAAGAGGTAAATATGTTTCTTTTCCATTAGTTCAAGCGTATGTTTATGCTTTAGAATTTCCCTTACATGCTCTTACATTCAATGTATTAAATCTATTTGGCCTGCATCTTTTCAAGATGCAAATACAGGTAGCTAGGGTCATCAACAGGTGCTTTGTTGATACCACTTGCAGTCGAGTTAGCTACGGTGAGCCTCCTTGCTTTCGGAGGATTCCATTTACTTTTTAGTTTTGTCAGGATGTCGTGGCTCTTGTCCCGTCTTCCATCTTTGTCATTTAGAGGCTTCATAGATAGACAATAGAGTTTGAAAAGCCTGTTCATTTATTTTGTTAAATGTTTTAAAGTCTTGAGTTTCCAATTTTTGGCTAGTTGAATATTCTTTTATATTCAGAGTTAATCATTTGGCTTAAATTTTTGTATCTAAATTCTATGAATTTTATCCAGTTTTAAGCTTTGTATGCTTGATGTTGGTTTTCCGCTTGTAGTCAACCAAGATGAGGGTTTGCTTGGGGACTAGCAATGGTTCTCGAGTGCCGGCCACGTCCAGGGTGTAGGCTCAGATCGTGATATATATATATATATATATATATATATATATATATATATATATTGATTTAGCATAAGATAAACGAAATTCGTTTGGGAGGTATATAGTATAATTATTTAGTGGAAGTATGAATGTAAGGGGGTATATGTTTATAATTATTTTGTTTTATGAAGTATTTGCTTAGTTTCCCCATTATTTAATGAAATAAAAAAGTTTTGAGGTTTATTCAAAAGTTTAAAAAATCTCAAAACCACAAATCACAAACAAAACTCACACTTACCTCTAATTTAAATAAAATTTACAAATTATTGATTGCCTCTAGAATTTCAATTTCATCAAAGATTTTTGTTTACTTTTTATTTCCTCATTTATATAGCTATCTTTCAAAAATAATGAGTAACAAAATAAATTTAAAAAATAACTCTTTTTTTCAAACAAAAAATACCAATTGATAATACTACTAATAGGGATGTTCACGAGTTGGTTTGAATCGGGTATTGATAAAAATCAAAACCAAACCAACTTAATCAGTTTTAAAATTATTAAAATCAAACCAAACCAAATATAATATACATTTATCAGTTTGGTGTTCATCGGTTTCAATTTTGTTTGGTTCAGTCAGTGGTGGAGCTACAGTGTCCCGAGGGTGTCCAATTTGTCGGAAAATTATATCCCATATATAAGTAAAATATTACTTGAAATGATTAAATCAAATAATTTGGACACCCTTGACACAATGTGACTCTGCAGCCTAGTGGTGTGAGGCTCTACTATTAATCCCACGGGTGTGGGTTTGAATCCCTGCAATTGCATTTGTTTTATTTATAATCATTTTTAATACAACTTTCATATTTTATTATTGCTCTAAGTTATTAACTTGCTCCTTAATTGTCTAAGGTAATTAAATTATTTTTTAAATAATAGTTATTAAATTTGTTATTTCACATCAAAATGATTCTTAATTAGAAATTTACCCTTATTAGCCAAATAATTTTTCAATGAATTTAACTTTTTATTTTGTTTCATTAAAATTTGATATAAAATTTAAATGTAATTATTTAATTTAACGTTAATAAAAAAATTCTAACTATTTATATAAAGTTGCTAAAGGAGAACGAAAGAACACCTCGTTTGATTGTACTTCCATTATTCATGTCTCATTATTGTTGTCGTCATAAGAGATTAGTGAAAGCTTGAAACGTAAAAATGATTTCATTTTAATCTAAGTACCCCCCCCCCCCCCCCCTTTTTTTTTTTATTCTTTGTTTCTTCATTTCATATTAAATTAAACACAAATATTAAAGCAAAATATTATGCAGTTTGATTTTTAAAATTTTGGAACATCTATTCCTTTTAAAAAAACTAATATTAATATTACATAGTTCAATTTTAAATTTTTCAGTGCATCCATTCATCAAAAGAAAATGTTATGTAATACTTGGATACCCTTCGTAAAATTTCTAGATTCGCCACTAGGTTCGGCTATTCTGTTATTAATCATACATAAAAATAAAATAAAAAATTCATTCAAAATGTGAAAAAGTGACAACAATCTATTCAAAATGAAAAATAGTTAGAATGACTGAAAGTACTTGTACCACCCCAAATAAATTTCTAAGTTAAAACCCGAAGTATTCTTCATTTACATGTAAGGTTGTATTAGGTGATTCATAAATTTACCATATTGTAAGGTAAATTATTTAGTGTAGAAATGATTTTGGATATCAATTAAGATCACTAGAAACTCCTAGCACAAAGTTGAGTTGAAAGTTTCTTTACCGATAAGTTTTGATGTAAGATTCTTTTTGGATCAACTTTAAACGACCATATCTCTTAGAATATAAAGAGTTATGTGGGTCATAACCTATCAAATTAAAGGTATTTTAATCTTCTTTCCAATGCCACCAATTTCGAAGCAATCCAAGTTTTGAATAAACAATTATGACCATTTTATTAATCTATATAGTGTAGTGACGAATTAGCCGACGGAAAAAAATATTAAAAAGGGTTTTTTTTTGTCTTTTAACCTCTAAGAAAACTAAATGGATTTCTTGACTAATTAAAGAACCAAAAAAATCATATTTTCATCTCTTAATCCATCATTCTCTTCTCTCTCTCAAACCCTAAGGCAAAACCCTACAGAAAAATCAAAGTAGAAGACTCCATTCAAGATTCTTTCAATCTTTTTCAAGATTCTTCTTCAAGGTAAGTCTTTCTCCAAGAATTCAATTCTTTCTAAATCAAATTCCTCCATACAATTATGAATCACTAATGAAAATCATAATTCTTGGCCATAGAGATTTCAAGAAACTAATTCAAGAATCTCAAGAAAGGTTTTCTTGATTATTTACCTTTAAGCTAGGGTTTCAAGACTTCTAATCAATTTCTTGGTCAAGATTCTTCAAAAACATTGTTCTTCAAGGTATGTAAGACTGTCATAGTGTTGGACTAGTTCGTCCTCATGCCCTACATCTACTTTCAAATTAGTAAAAGAGTAATCTAGGATTCTATCTCTAGATTTGAGTATTTTTGAGATAAGTTGATTTTGAGTTCTTGAGTTCCTATTTCTTTTTTTGAAATTCTATTCCTAATTATTGAATTTCTATATGTTATGCATTAAGATTCTTGAGTTGATTTGTTCATGTCTATATTTCAACATGAACCCTATGAACTGAGTATTCTTGAGATGAGAAGTATCATTGAGTTCTGAGTTCTTGAGCTTGAGTCCTTGAGTTCTGAGTACTGAGTTTTTATATTGTTGTTGAGATTGTTGAGTTTATTTGTTCATGCCTATAATTCAACATTAACCCTATTTTGAGTTATTTAAAAATCTTGAGAAGCTTTTTAAAGTTAACCCTTGAGTTTTAAACTCAATTTTTGATGAAGCAAATATGAGTTTGGAGAAAGAGTTTTTAAAACATGATTAGTATGACAGTGAAATATGCCATCAATGTTTAAGCAATATGGTATCTGTAAATTGTAACACCTCGGTCTTAGAAAGAGCTTAGTCTAGAAAGAACTAAATTGGAAAGAGCTAATTTGAGATTTGTGCAAGTTAGTCTTCAATTGTGAGTTTTGAATCAAATTCAAACGACCATAACTTTCAGTGCATAATGAGTTAGGTGGCCCATGAAATATAAAATGAAATATCTTTGAGTTCTCTTTCCAACGCCACCAAGTTTGCTAAAGTCCGAGTCCGAATGAGGGAGATATGCCTGTTTGAGTTCAGCCTTTCCAGTTAAGGAAATTCATTTGGATTATGGAGGGGTATTTTGGTCTTTTCCTTACCCCACTTAGTCCACACCTTTTTGCAAACAAATTAGGGATCAAAGCTGATTAAAATCAGTTTACACTAAAGTCTAAGATGTTTGGAAAGTTAGGGCAAAGTTCAAGAGGAGAAAAGGGAGAAAAGCTTCAAGCATTTAAGATTCTTGCGATCTTTGAGGAATTTCACCAAGAATTTGATCCTTACGAGGTGTGCAAGCTTTCATAGTGATGGGTTCGTTCAGCCTCATGCCAGTCATGAGTTTCTTGATTAAATTTTGCCCATGACAATCTGTGTATTGAGTTTCTTGATGTATTGCTTGCGGTTTCATTCTTCATTCTTGTAAATAGGGTTTTGATGAGCTCTTGAGGTGAGGGTTTGAGTTTGAGGGTTGTTCTTGAGGAGATTTGAGTAGAGTTTTGTTTACTTATGTTGGGTATACAATTCTAAGAGATTTTTGAAGTAATTAATCGATTTTAGGTGAATTATGGAAAAAAGAATCGAGATGAAAAAATCGTTAGAACATTCTAGAGAAGGGGTGGTGCGATGCGCCACTGATGCGCCAGGGTGGATAGTGCGTCATGCTTGCAGTGTGTTAGAAATGGCGATCTAAAGTTCAGGGGTTGGCGCCCAACGCCACTCAATGCGCCACGGTCGTTTTGCCCCACTCGTTTTCCGTCATTCGACATGTATGATTTCTTTTAAAATGTATCTTCACTCTTTTCCTAATTATAACTAGCTAAACAACACCAAATCATTGAGAAATCCATATATCCAAATCAAAATTCTTGAATTCACATTTTCAAATTCAAAATAGAGTTAAGAGTAAAGTTCGAGGGAGTTCTTTTGAGTCATTTTGAGAAGTCTTTTGCAAAATTTTATAATTTGTTTTAAGACTTGATCACTTGAGTATGAGGATGAGGAGAATTGAGTTCCATTTTTCAAAATGAATATATGGGGATTAAGTACTCCCAAGAGTAAATATTTTACATTTAAAATGAGAGGTAACATTTTTGATTTCCGAATGAGTTCATGAGGAGTTTTTGAGCACTATATCTTTTAAGAGAACCTTTTAAGTAATAATATCAAAGCATGAGGATGAGGAGTTTTTTTTGAACATATGAGCATGAGTTGTATTATTGAGAGTAGGATTGAGCAACGATATGGGTACAAGTTCAGAAAACTCAAAGTCCTCATAAACCATGTAAGCTAACATACGTAAAGGTTCATACTTTTTAGATGATTCCTTATTGATTTTTAAGCATAGCTTAGTAGATCCACTTAGTTGAGAATGTCTTATACTCTGGCAAAGTATAGGACAATTTTAGCAGTATGGGAGAGACACGATATCATTACATAGCTCATAGTGATGGCTGTCAGTTAGAGAATCTCTCAAATGAGAGTAAAAGAGTTATTATTGTATTTTTAAATACATTGAGTTATTATCTACTATTTTAAAAGCTTTCTTATGCATCTCTATTGTTGTTTCTATATTGAACTTAGTTGAGTATTTCTGACTTTGAGTATCCTTGAGATGAGGTGAGTATGTTCTATCTTTTTATCAGTTCTAGCATATGTTTGTGCTATAGAGTTTCCCTTGCATGCTTGTACATTCCATGTACTGATACCATTTGGCCTACATCTTTCATGATGCAGATATAGGTAAGTAAGGTCATCAACAGATGCTCCATTGATACCATTTGCAGTTCCATAGTTGCTTTGGTGAGCCTCTTTGCTACAGAGGGTTTCACATTTATTTTCAATCGTATTAGGATTTCGTGGGTCTTGTCCCGATTTCCATCACATTTGTTTGTGGTTTCATAGAAAGTAGTGTTTTGAGGAGTCCTTTTCATTTTCATTGTTGAATGTTTAAGACTTGAGTTGCCTCTTTTGGCCTGTTGAATGTTTTCTTTAAAATATTCTGAGTTATGTATTTGAGACATTGAGTTAAATCTTTACTTTTGAGTTCATTTAATGTTGAATAAGTCTTCTGCTGAGTATTAAGCAAAGATAAGGGTTCGATTGGGGACCATCAATGGTTCTCGAGTGCCGGCCACTTCCAGGGTGTAGGTTCAGGGCATGACAAACTTGGTATTAGAGCATCTGGAGTTTAAGAGTCTTAGGGTGTCTATGAATCTGTGTCTGTAGAGTCTTAGTAATCAGTGTGAAGTGCATCATATCTATAACTAAGAGGCTACAACATTTAGAAACTATCTCACTTCTTTCATACTCTTTTTGTGCGATAGAGTTCAACTCTATAAAAGTTTCCTTCTAATTCATGCTTGTGCGTATCTTTCAGATCATTCCTCTATGAAGAGTTGTTCGAGGTCGTCCTGCTAGGAGGAATGTTGATCCCCAATATCAAGGGGTCCCCATGCAACTCCAAGGAGACGTCACTAATGCTGAGTTTTGGGATGCTATGCGGTTGAGTCAAATTGTGACCAACCAAGCTGGGCAACAAAGAGGGAATCAACAGGATGTGGCTGATACATCCAAGATCCGTAAGTTCTTAAGGATGAATCCTCCGGGCTTCACCGGTTCAAGAGTCCCTAAGGATCCAGAATATGGAAGAGTTGCAGAAAGTGTTTGAGGTGATGCATGTTGCAGATGATAAACATGTGAAACTAGTTGCATACCAACTGAAGGGTGTTGCTAGAGTTTGGTATGACCAATGGAAGAAGAGTAAACCTGAAGGGGCACCAATTGTGAGTAAGGCTAAGTTTGATGAGGCCTTTATGGGGTGTTTCTTTCCCCATGAGCTGAGAGAGGCAAAGGTAAGAGAATTCCCCACTCTTAAGCAGGAATTCATGAGTGTGCATAAGTACAGCCTCAAGTTCACTTAACTGTCCCGTTATGCTCCGGATATGGTTGCTGATATGAGAAGTAGGATGAGTTTATTTGTGTCTGAGTTATCTCGTTTGTCAAGAAAAGAGGGCAAGGCCGTGATATTGATAAGGGATATGTACATAGCAAGGTGTATGATCCATGTGCAGTAGAAGAAGACAAGTTGAGAGATAGGGGCGAGTTTCCCAACAAGAAGGCTAAGACAACGGGTAATGAACTGGGCAGTAGATAAATAATGAAAATCGAGCATCCTTTCAACACAAGTCAACTAGACGTGATCTATCATTTGCTAGTGCACGTGCACCAAAGAATAGAGGTGAGTTTAAGAACCAGAATTCTCAGAACTTTAGAGCTAGACCTGCTCAATCTCAGGGTAGTGTGGTACAAGGAGGTAATTGGACTCCAACTTGTGTTAAATGTGGTAGAAACCACCCAGGAGCATATCGTGATGGCTTCACTGGCTGTGTCAAGTGTGTTCAGACATGTCACTTCATGAGAGAGTGCCCTAAGAAGAGGCAGAGAAATGGTAATGGGGGTAATAGATCCTAATCTTCTTCAAGGGCTCCGCCAGATAGGGCTGCAACTAGAGGAGCTACTTCAAGGATAGACAGAGGGACAAACCATCTGTATGTTATCACCAGTCTCCAAGATCAAGAGAATTCACATGATGTTATCACTAGTATGATCAAAGTCTTTACTTTTGATGTATATGCATTTTTTGATCCAAGTGCGATTCTATCTTTTGTGACTCCATATATTGCTATGAGATTTGATATCCTTTCTGAGCGACTTCTTGAACTCTTCAGTATTTCCACATGTGTTGGTGATTCTATTCTAGCTAAGAGAGTTTATAGTGATTGTATCATTTCTTTCAATCACAAGGACACCATGGTTGACTTAGTCGAGTTAGACATGGTGGACTTTGATGTTATTCTAGGTATGGACTGACTTCATGCTTGTTATGCCTCAGTTGATTGTAGAACTCGAGTAGTAAAGTTTTAGTTTCCTAATGAGCCGGTTATTGAGTGGAGGAGTATTTCAGCAGTCCCTAACGGTCATTTTATTTCATACCTTAAAACCAGAAAGTTAGTTTCCAAGGGGTGCATCTATCACTTAGTCTGAGTTAATGACTCTAGTGTTAAGACACCACCTATTCCAGTGTGAGTTTTGGCTTTAGTTAGTGGCGTTCTTAGGCCACATTATTTTTGGTGAAGGGTTTCGGGTTGACACTCAGAAGATTTAGGCAGTGCAGAATTGGCCTAGACCCACATCTCCAACTGTTATTAGGAGTTTCTTGGGATTGGCTGGTTATTATTGAAGGTTTGTCGAGGGGATTTCATCTATTTCATCCCCTTTAACAAAGTTGACTCAGAGGAAAGCGAAGTTTCAATAGTCTGAAGCTTGTGAGAAATATTTTAGGAATTGAAACCGCGGTTGACTACTGCCCCAATCGTGACCTTATCGGAGGGTACACTAGGGTTAGTTGTGTATTGTGATACGTCTAGAGTTGGACTTGGCTGTGTGTTGATGCAAAATGACCTGGTTATTGCCTATGCTTCCAGACAGCTTAAGATTTCGAGAAGAATTACCCAACCCATGATCTAGAGTTTGTTGCGGTAGTGTTTTCCTTGAAAATATAGCATCACTATCTCTATGGTGTTCATGTAGATGTGTTCACCAATCACAATAGTATTTAGTATGTGTTCAGTCAGAAAGAGCTCAATCTCAGACATACGAGGTGGTTGGTGTTACTCAATGATTATGACATGAGTATTCTCTATAACCCATGTAAGGCTAATGTTGTTGTTGATGATTTGAGCAGGTTATCTATGGGTAGTATTGCCCATGTGGAGGAGGGAAAGAAATAGATAACAAAAGATGTGCGCAGACTTGCATGATTAGGAGTCCGGTTGGTGGATTCCAATGAAGGTGGAGTGGTGGTGATGAATGGGGCTGAATCATCATTAGTGTCCGAAGTGAAAGTGAAACAAGACCAAGACCCTATTTTACTTGAAGTGAAGACAAATTTTCATAAGTAAAAAGTGATGGCTTTTGAACAAGGGGGAGATGGTAGTAGATTGTGTGTACCAAAGGTGGATGAACTCCAAGAAAGGATCATGGAGGAAACTCATATCTCCAGATACTTTATCCATTCTGATTCCACAAAGATGTATCGCGACTTAAGAGAGGTATATTGGTGGAGTAGCATGAAGAGGTGTATTGTAGAGTTTGTTGCTAAGTGCCCGAATTGCCAACAAGTCAAGGTAGAGCACCAAAGGCCTGGTGATATGGCTCAGAATATATATCTTCTAGAATAGAAGTGGGAGATGATCAATATGGATTTCATTATTGGTTTGTCGCGATCTTGCAGGCAACATGATTCAATTTGGGTGATTGTAGATCAGATGACTAAATCAACATATTTCTTACCAGTAAAGACTACTTTTTGAACAGAAGATTATGCCAGATTATATATTCAATAGATAGTCAGACTTCATGGAGTTTTGGTGTCCATTATTTCAAATAGATGTGCGCAATTCACCGCACAATTTTGGAAGTCTTTTCAGAAGGGTTTGGGTTCGAAAGTGAACCTTAGTATTTCTTTCCATCCTCAGACTGATGGTCAAGCAGAGCGTACGATTCAAACTTTAGAGAATATGTTGAGGGCGTGTGTGATCAATTTTGAGGGTAATTAGGATGATCACCTATCTCTCATTGAGTTTGCTTACAACAACAATTATCACTCTACATATAGTTGGCTCCTTTTGAGGCTCTCTATGGGAGAAGATGTAGATCTCCTATTAGGTGGTTTGAGGTTGGTGAAGCTGGGTTGATAAGACAAGATTTGGTTCATCAAGCTATGGAGAAGGTGAAGATCATTTAAGAAAGGTTTAAAATAGTGCAAAGTCGTCAGAAATACTATACTGATGCTAGGAGGAGAGACTTAGAGTTTGAGGTAGATGATTAGGTTTAGTTGAAGGTTTTACCTATGAAGGGTGTTATGAGATTTGGTAAGAAGGGGAAGCTTAGTCCCCAGTATATTGGTCCGTACATGATATCCAAGAGAATTGGCAATGTAGCCTATGAGTTGGAGCAACTACAGTCCATCCGGTATTCTACATTTTCATGTTGAAAAAGTTTATGGGTGATCCTTCACTTATAATACCTACTGATAATATTGGTATTAAGGGCAACCTATCTTATGAGGAGATAACTGTTGAGATACTTAATTGTCAGGTTCGCAAGCTGAGAATCAATGAGATAGCATCAGTCAAGGTCTTATGGAGGAATCCATTTTTTAGGAAGCTACTTAGAGAGGCTGAGGAGGATATGAAAAAGATATACCCACATCTCTTTCCTTCCAGAGAAATTCCAGACGAAGGTAATGATTTTTTGTAAAACACTCATTAAATTGATATGCTATGTTGTGTTAAATTGCATGTTAGGTGTTGGAGTTGGGTGTTAGATGTTCCTACCCCCCTCCCCCCAGTTCTATTTAGAGCGATCTCATTTGAGGAAGAATGTTTCCAATGGGGAGATATTGGAATACCTCGTTCTTAGAAAGAGCTAAATCTAGAAAGAACTAAATTGGAAAGAGATAATTTGAGATTTGTGCAAGTTAGTCTTCAATTGTGAGTTTTGGGTCAACTTCAAATGACCATAACTTTCAGTACAGGATGAGTTAGGTGGCTCATGAAATATAAAATGAAAGATCTTTGAGTCCTCTTTCCCACGCCACCTAGTTTGCTAAATTTCGAGTCCCGATGAGGGAGATATTCCCATTTGAGTTCAATGTGTCTAGTTAAGGAAATTCATCCAAATTATGAAGGGGTATTTTGGTCTTATCCTTACCCCACACGTTTTTTCACCCAAATTAGGGATCAAAGATGATTAAAATCATTTTATGCCAAATTCTAAAACATTTGGAAAGTTAGGGCAAAGTTTCGGAGGAGAAAAGGGAGAAAAGTTTCAAGTGCTCAAATTATTGCGATCTTTGAGGAATTTCGCCAAGGATTTGATCCTTACAAGGTATGTAAGCTTTCATAGTATGGGTTTGTTCACCCTCATGGGAATGATGAGTTTCTTGATTAAATTCATCCATGAAAATCCGTGTATTGAGGTTCTTTGTGAATTTCTTGAGGTTACATTTTTCATTCTTGTAAATGGGGTTTTGATGAGTTCTTGAGGCGAGGGTTTGAGTTTGAGGGTTTTTCTTGAGGAGATTTGAGTAGAGTTTTGTTTACTTATGTTGGCTATATGATTATAAGAGAGTTTGGAAGTAATCAATCGATTCCAGGTGAATTAGGGCAAAAAAATCGAGAAGAAAAATTCATCAGAAAATTCTGGAGAAGGGGTGACGTGACGTGCCACTGATGTGCCAGGGTGGCTAGTGCTCCATTCCTACACTGCTCCAGAAATGGTGTTCTGAAGTTCAGTGGCTGGCACCCCATACCCCTTAGTGCGCTAAGGTCGTTTGCCGTCGCTCCTTTTTCATCGTTTGTCTTGTATGAGTTTTTTTAAAATGTATCTTCGCTCTGTTCCTAATTATAACTATCCAAACAAAACCAAATCATTGATAAATCCATATATCAAAATCAAAATTTTTGAATTCACAGTTTCAAATTTAAGATTGAGTTAAGAGTAAAGTTCGAGGGAGTTCTTTTGAATCATTTTGAGAAGTCTTTGGCAAACTTTTAAAATTTGTTTTAAGAGTTGAGCACTTGAGTATGAAGATGAGGAGAGTTGATTTTAATTTTTCAAAATGAATATATGGGGAATAAGTATTCCCAAGAGTAAATGTTTCACATTTAGAATGAGAGGAAACTTTGATATCCAAATAAGTTCATGAGGAGTTTTTGAGCACTATATATTTTAAGAAAACTTTCTGATTAATAATATCAAAGCATAAGGATGAGGAAATTCTTTTGAACATATGAGCATGTGTTATATTATTTGGAGTAGTATTGTGCATTGATATGGAGACGAGTTCAGACAACTCAAATTCCTCATAAACCATGTATGCCAACATGGGTAAAGGGTCATACTTTTTACATAATTCCTTATTTCTTTTTAAGCATAGCTTAGAGGATCCACTTAGTTGAGGATGTCTAATACTCCGAAAAGGCATAGGACAGTTCTGGCAGCGTGGGGTAGACGTTGTATCATCACATAGCTCATTGTGATGGTTGTCGGTTAGAGAATCTCCCAAATGATAGTAAAAGAGTTATTATTGTATTTTTAAATACATTGAGTTATCTATTGTTTTAAAATTTTTCTTTATAATGCATCTCTATTATTGTTTTTATTTTGAACTGAGTTGAGTATTTATGAGTTTGAGTATCCTTGAGTTGAGTTGAGATGAAGTAAGCCTGTTCTTCTTTTTTATCAGTTCAAGTTTATGTTTGTGCTTTAGAGTTCTCCTTGGATGCTCGTACATTTCATTTACTGATGTCATTTGGCCTGTATCTTTCATGATGTGGATACAGGTAACCAAGATCATCAATAGGCGCTCCGTTGATACCACTTGTAGTTTTAGAGTTTCTTTGGTAAGCCTCCTTGTTTTGGAGGGTTCCACATTAATTTTCAGTCGTATTAGGACGTCATGGGTCTTGTCCTGACTTCCATCACATTTGTTAGAGGCTTCATATTCAGTAGTGTTTTGAGGAGTTCTTTTCATTTCCATTGTTGAATGTTTAAGACTTGAGTTGCCTCTTTTGGCTAGTTGAATGTTTTCTTTAAAATATTTTGAGTTATGTATTTGAGACATTGAGTTAAGTCTTTACTTTTGAGTTCATTTAATGTTGAATAGTTCTTCCGCTGAGTATTGAGTCAGGCCAAGGGTTCACATGGGGACTAATAATGGTTCTTGAGTGTCGATCATGTCCAGGGTGTAGGCTCAGAGCGTGATAGATATGCCATCAATGTTTATGCAGTATAACTTCTCGAGTCATCAATGATCATATCATAATATGATTTTGATATATTTTGAGAAAGAGTTTACAAATATGAATTGAGTAAGAGTATAAGAGAACTAAGTATTCACAGAGGTATTAGTTTTTACATTGAGAAAAGAGAAACTTTGATTTCTAAATAAGTTAATGAGTTCAGAGATATTTCAGAGCTGTTACCTCTTTTAAGAGGACAGTTTGAGCAATCATTTCAAACCAAAGGAAGAGTATGTTTTTAAACATTGAACATAACTATATATTATTGGGAGTAGTATTGAGCACCAATATGGGATGAGTTCAGACAACTCACGTTCCTCATAAACCATGTATGCCAACATGGGTACATGATCATACTTTTTAGATGAATCCTAAGTGCCTTCGGGAAGAGCTTAGTGGAACCATTTCCCATCGTGACAATACCACTATCCGAAACCATTTTTTATAGACTTTATATCAAATTATTAGCCGAAATCATTTCTCGTCAAATTTGTACCACTTACCAGAAATGACCTTGGCATCACAACACTCGGCAGCAAAGACCTCAACATCATGTACTCATCGGCAAAGACCTCAGTATCAAAACAGTTGCCATTAAAGATCTCGGCATCATAAGGATTCACCGGTAAAGATCACGACATCACAACACTTGTCGGTAAAGACCTCAACATCATAACACTCACCACCAAAGAAATTGGAATCATAAATCATCACATGTCTCATCAAGGTGTTCACAAGCAATGCACACAAGCAATATAACACTACATAGAAGAGACAACAATTCAAACAATCCAAGTCCACATTCATGCTTTCAAGCATTTCATCAATCATTCAACAAGGGTCACAATAAGACAATTCATATCATCATATTCAACACATAGTCTTTTTCAATTAAACCTGTTTTATTCATTTAGCTTTATCAAATATGCAATTAAAACCTTCGCCTCATCCACATTACTCCTAACATACAAGGAACAAAGGAAGTACACGAATTTTACTAGAAAATGAGGTTTAGGAGGTCACTTACCTTAAATCAAATAATAATCTCTCTAGGAGTTGAGTCTTTCCCTTCTAAATCACTTCCAAAGCCATACAATCTATATACAAGCAAGTATTCACTATAAATTTCTGGAAACAACAATACCCCTATCAAATTTTTGGAAAAATGAGTCAATCAACACAAAACTCAATTCTAATAATAAGGTTTGAATCCAAAATTTAATACTTGAAAATGATATTTTAGACCTTAGGAACTCATTAAGTAAAACCATTTCGAAAAAGAATTTGAAATTAGTTCACAATCCCAAATTTACTTTAACACTCATGTTCATGAAGAACCCCCAATTTGTTAATCTAAAACATTGATTTTAGCTCATAAATTCAAATTAATAATGGATAATTGAATATTTAGGTTTAAGAATTGTTGCCCAAAAGTTTTGATTGAAAACTTGGTCCAAATCGCCACCCCTAAGCTTCCAAAACTCAAAAATGGTGAAGTAGGGTTGAAACCCCTATTTTAGGAATAACAATCTTCCCAGATCTCAATTGCTCATCGCAATCGTGACCTAGATTCACGCAATCGCGATTAGTAAAATTAGTCAACTCATTAAAGTGGACCATTGTGATCGTGGCTTCGATTGTGATGCATCACAAGTTAGTGCCATGCGATCGCAATGAGGGAGTCTACAGATCGCATTTGAGTATGCCTTTCATGTTCGGTGCATCACCGAGTACCACCTTAGTTTGCCTGTTGAGCCTTTAATTTTTCCCTTTGCATTGTCATTTTTGGCCCTGATTAGCAAGTTCACCTTTCTCATTCGCCGCATGACCTTTTGATTTGGAGATCACCAACCTATCTCGATAGACATAAGTGTTGTGCACTGTCATTTTAGGCAAGGAAATGCTCACTAGGAGATCAATAACACCTCAGACTTTCAATTATTTTTTAGTTTTGGGTCAATTTCAAATGATCATATCTTTTAGCACATAAAAAGTTAGGTGTCCCATGACCTATCAAATTGGAGGTCTTTGAGTCGACTTTCCAACGCCACCAAGTTTTCTAAACTTCGAGCTCCGAGTAAAAAGTTATGCCTGCTTGAGTGATGCCTCTCCATTTAAGTCTTTCCATTTATTTTAGGAAAGGGTATTTTGGTCTGTTCTTTTTTCCCACTTGTCTTGGCACATTTTCCTGACCCAATTAAGGTTTAATCAGATTCTAAAATACCCATTCTTGTTCAAAACACTTAGGTTTATAGAACGAAGTTTTAAGAAGGGGAAAAAAGGGTTTTGAAGCATTCATTAATCCTTGAGAGATCCTACATATCCTAATCATATCTCTTAATTTACTCTTTGAATTAATGTAAAGTTAAGAGGAAAGTTCAAGAGGTCTTTTTTAAGTCATTTTGAGAAGTCTTTTGGAATCAACCATAGACTTGAACTAAGTCTTGAGTAAATGAATATGAGAATGAGAAGATTTATATTCATGAGTCTACATTGTTATTGAGATCCTTGAATTGAGTCGTTTATGCCCATAATTCTGCATGAACCCTATAAAGTGTGTATTCTTGAGAGGAGTAGTATCATTGAGTTCTTATGTCCTGAGTGCTTAGTTTCCATATTGTTATTAAGATCCTTGAATTGAGTCATTCATGACCATAATTCCTCATGAACCCTATGAATTTAGTTCTAAATCTTGAGAAGCTTTTTAAAGCCAATATTTGAATTTTAAACTGAGTTTTTGAAGAAGTAAGGATGAGTTTTGACAAAGAGTTTTTAAAACATGATTAGTATGACAATCGAGCATGCCATCAATGTTTAAGCAATATGGTATCTAGATATGACATATATGTTTATGCAATATGACTTCCCGAGTCATTAATGATCATATCACAATATGATTTTGATATATTTTTGAGAAAGAATTTTCAAATATGAATTGAGTAAGAGTATAAAGGAACTAAGTATTCCCAAAGGTATTAGTTTTGACATTGAGAAAAGAGAAGATTAGATTTATAAATGAGTTAATGAGCTCAAAGATATTTAAGAGAAATTACCTCTTTTAAGAGGATAGTTTGAGCAATTATCTAAAACTAGAGGACAAGTATGTTTTTAAACAATGAGCATGAGTATATATTATTGGGAGTAGTATTGAGCACTGATATGGGGATGAGTTAAGAAAATTCGCATTCCTCATAAGCTATGTATGCCAACATGGGTACAAGATCATACTTTTTAGATGAATCCTAAGTCCCTTTGGGCATAGTTTAGTGGATCCACTTAGTTGAAGTGTCCTATACCCCAGCAAGGTATATGACAGTTCTAATAGCGTGAGAAAGAAATTGTATCATCACGTAGCTTATTGTGATGGTTTTCGGTTAGAAAATCTCCCAAATACGAGTAAAGAGTATTTTATTGTATTTTTATACAACATTGAGTTTTATCTCCTATTTTATAATGTTTTAAATATTTCATCTATCATGGTTTCTTTGTATTAAGTTGAGTTGAGGTGAGTATTTCTTCCAGCCTTGTTAGTTCAGCTAGTTATTACTTTCAGTCATTCGAGCTAATTGTTTACTCTAACATTATCATATACTCATACATTCAATGTATTTATGTCATTCAACTTGCATCATTTTATGAAGCAGATACATGTGCTCAAGATCATCAACTGACTTTTCGTTGAGATCATTTGACATTCTAGTTAGCTTTGGTGAGCCTTCTTATATTCTAGAGGACTTTACCTTTACCTTACAATTAGTAGTTTTGAGTTGTCATGGGTTTTGTTCCAATATTCTTTTGTAATAGTAGAGGCTTCATAGATAGATAGAGTTGAGGAGTTTTCAGTATTTAATTTATTTGAGTTGTTTACAAACTATAAGTATTTCTATTGAGTATTGTTTAGACTTTTTTTAAAATTTGAGTATTCGAGTTTAATGAATGTAATTCAGTTTTAAGCCTATTATTGCTCAAATTAGTTTTCTGCTTGTAGTCATCTAGGATAAGGGTTTTCTTGGGGGACCAACTATGGCTCTTGAGTGTCGGTCACGTCAGTAGGATCTTAATTATAGTTGTGAGGGTCTCAGTTCTATAAATATGGGACTACAGATATTTAAGAAAAGTTTTCCTTCTTTCACACTCTAATGTAATAGAATTGCGTCATAAGGTGCTTATTCAAACTCGTGTGTTTCTTAAATCCATTTGACTACCCTCCATACTCAAGGTGATTGTAAAGCTAGCACAATTCCTTTTGGATGAGTTACTCTCAGCAAAAGTCTTGAGTAAGTCATGAGACTGGAGAGGGGTTTAAGAGAAGGCATGAATGAGCTTAAGTATGGCGATTCAAAAGAATGCGCTCTTATTTATATGATTCGTGTGTTCAATCTAAAGAGAGATGTACTCCCAGACTCTCTTCTTTAACCTTGTTTTAGTTGAGTCCCTTATGAGAAAGTGTGTCATAGAGCTTAGGTTGTATTTTTCACTCAAAAAGATAGTATGAGTTACAAGATTATGAGTCAGTAGTAGTAAAAGTGCCCTTAAGTTAGGAGAATGTATGCAGAGGTTCAGTAATCTAAGAAAAGGAGATAGTGATGAGGCAAATTATATTATTACAGTTAGGCACCCAGTAAGTTATCGATGATGAGTTTTCCTTTTTGAATAGACTAAGGAATAATAATCTTATTTAAAGTTCATGTTATGAGGTAGGGGAACAGTTACCAGTTAGGATGAGTTAGAGTATACTTTAACTAGAGAAGATTTTGTGATGATGTGTCATTGTGTTAGAAACGACCAAGTGTAGGTGCTAAATAGAAGAGAAGGATTATTCATAAGGTGATAGATCTAAGTTGGGCTTGTTATTTTTAGGGAGAGCCCATAATATCAGAGGGTTAGTGAGCTAATTAGGCAATGATGTATAGTGAATAAGTAAATATTACTTAAGTTATGAAATGGAACGTGACAGTAATATGCAAGTATGTAGATTGAGAGATAATGATTTACTACTTGTCATGAGGTCGTAGTGGGCGAGTGTTTCTTAATTTCATCTAGTAGTTGTAAGTTAGTATAGTATGTGAGCAATCTTATTGACAATTGTGTTTAGAACTAGACACTAAGCTTGAATTTAAGATGAGTGTTGTGATCAAAAGAATAGAAACATGAGGGTGATGGTGTTAGTTTTGAGATCTAATTTGGTAGACTTAACATAGAGTAGGTGAGGAATTGAGAAGTTAGCTGCAATTAATATGAGTGGTACAAGTAGGAGATCCTAAATTTTAGATAAGGTCAGTGAAGTGTGGCTAAGTTATAAGAGTAATAAGAGCATTAAGAGGTGTACCCGAGGTTGTATGTAGTTAGATGAGTTTCTAATTAAGTTAATGATTTTCCATGTGTGCCTAGATAGTATGTTTGAGCTTTCAATATGGAATAAGCTGATGTAAGCATTATTTTTTCCTTCAGATATAGATTAAGTGGCCTTATAAACTAATGAGAAGAGGTCAAGAGAAGCATCTTAGAAAGAGGTCTTAGAAGGAGTCTAAGTTCCTGCTTATGGAGAGTTTAGTAGCCATGGGATAAGCTTTTCCCAAGTATTGGAGTAAAGGGACTGTAGACCAGTTTAGAGATGATGGAATAAATCAATAGCTTTTAAGTCTCAGCTTTAGACCTAAGGGGGAGACTATAACATGAGAAACCAAGTCAAGTGTTGAATTTGAGATAGTGATATCTTCAGGAAGTGTTTTAGAGGTGTATCAATCCATTCATAATCTTGTGTATTCCTCAAGTTCAATTATTACAACATCTTATTATTATTCCTAATATCAGAATTATGTCTCTGACCTATGCTCATACACTTCAGATAGATTCACACATAGGCTCAGTTTCTAGAATGAGGGGCAAAGACTTTAGCCCATTGATCTCAATCTTACTCCATAAAGTTAGGGATATCAGCCTCGTGATATGAACTTATTCATATAAGAACTCATGTTTCATAGTATGCTCACTCTTGCAAATTCATGATTTGATCTTAATGGCTAGCAAAATAATGTTATGTCATGTATATTCTTATATCGAAACTCTTGAAGGAATCGTGCTTATGATATTTCGCCCTAAAGCTCTTATAGTGATCCTTTTTAATTTTGAGAGTGGTATTGATGATAGTAGTTGTGTGATGATAGAAAAGAGGATTGATATTTTCTTATTGTGTTAGTGATGTTGTGTTTGTTCGTTCTAAGTTATAAATATGGTGGAAGAAGGAGTTAAGGTTTTACAATGAGTAATAAGTCAATACCTGGTAGTAATGCACGAAAGTTAAGTTGGTAGAAGTGACGAGAGAATGAGGAATTCTCATAAAGATAGATTAGTAGGAGTCCATAGAGTGGTTATAGTACTTGGCTTGAATGTGGTGTTGGTAGCAAGTGGATGAATGCATGATGCATTAGGCAAGTTCGGAAGTCGTAAAAATAGTAAGAGTAACTCTTCTTTTTGCCATTCTTAGTCCAGCCATCATTCGAGGACTAATGTTCCCAAGGGGGAGATATTGTAACACCTTATACTTTGATCAGTTTTTGGTTTTGGGTCAACTTCAAATGACTGTATCTTTTAGCACATAAAGATTTACATGTCTCATGACCTATCAAATCGAAGAGCTTTGAGTCCTCTTTCCAACACCACCAAGTTTGCTAAATTTCATGCTACAAGTAAAAAGTTATGCCCGCTTGAGTGAAACCTCTCCATTTAAGGCTTTTGATTAGTTTTAGGAAATGGTATTTTGATCTTTTCCTTTTTCCCACTTGTCATGGCACCTTTTTCCTAACTCAATTAAGGGTTTAATCAGATTTTAGAATACTCATTCACGTTCAAAGAACTTAGGATTTTTAGAACAAAGTTTCAAGATGAGGAAAAAAGTGTTTTCAAGCGTTCATTGAAGAGTTGAGGAAATTTGCCAAGAACAATCATTCTTTCTAGGTATGTGAGGTTTCCCATAGTGATAGACTTGTTCATCCTCACCCCAATCATATAGTCCTTCCATTAATTCATCCATGAAATCATTTATGTGAAGATTCTTGAGTAGTTCTTGAGTTTTAGCCCCATTCTTTATCAATGGAGGTTTTGAATTCTTGAGGTGAGGGTCTTGCGAATGAGTGGTGTTTCTTGATAGATTTTCAGTGAGATCTTGATAATTTTGTGTTGGGCTTGTGAATCAAAGAGAGTTTGGAAAAAACCAATCGATTCTAGATGAGTTAGGACCCAAAATTGAACACTAAAATTCATTAAATTTCTGGGTTCGGGCTGGGAAAATGTGCCCTCATAGCTCCAGGAGGACTAGGACAATGCGTCCCTATAGCATCAGCAAGTGTCACGCCCTCGAGGTTACCCCCTGGACGTAAGCACGAGACCTAGGATCATAAGTGACCCCATGCTAACCCTAAGCTGGTATATCATAAACATACTAAGAGATTACTGAGCAAAATCTATTATACGGAAGCTAAAAGCCATAATTAACTAAAAGTGGGGAATACCTAATACTAATATGAATATATAAAAGACTATGAGTTTAATGATACTCAAAAATCACTCAAAAGCTAAAGCTGAATCTAATGTTATGTCTGAAAAGCCTCTAACTGTCTAGAGGTACAGTGACATGCCCCCAAATAACTCTACAAAAATTGAAATTGAAAGACTTAAATTAAAAGAAAACATGTCCATCATCCTCGAAGAATGAGGAATCACCACTAATACTGTTGAACTGGAGATCGAGAACTGATCTATGAGTGATCTAAATGCTGAGGACCTGAACCTATATCACGAGAAGATGTAGCGCAGAGTATGCGTCAGTACTTGAAAGGTACTGAGCATGCATGATAGGATAAAACTGAACAATATACATAGCTGAACAAAGCATACTGAAGAATGATATAAGATGAACATGATGAATGTACTAAAGATACTGAAAATGAACTAAACTGAATGCAATGAACAAATTCATAACATATTGAAACTAAATACTAAATTGTAACTGACAACCTGGTCAATGCAATCAAATCAGACTGTGGGAGCTACTATTAACCGACATAAAACCATGTGAGCTAAACGTGGAGTCTGATGTATACGCCCCATCGAGAGGACCCAATATACCTAGCCAGGGGTATAAAGGCATGATGGCATGATCACTAAATATGATTCCCACAGAGGGGACTTAACCTACGGGGGCACATAGTTCTGGGACTATGAGGGTGACTGACCCTAGTCCAACTTGGTATTAAGCCTACTCCCAACTAAATATGTATATGACACATTATGATTGAAATACTGAATAGCTTAAAATACTGACATGTAAATCTGAGAATGCAACAATTATATACTTATACTTGAAAACTCTTTCTCAAAACCAATTCAAAATCATATTATAATATGATAATTGATGACTCGAGAAGTCATATTGCATAAACATTGATGGTATATCTAGATACCATACAACTCAAGCATTGAAGACATACTCAATTTTCATACTAATCACGTTTTAGAAAACTCTTTTCTCAAAACTCATCTTTACTTTCTCAAAAATCAATTTAATAACTCAAGTGTTGGCTTTAAAAAGCTTCTCAAGATTTATAACTCAAAATGGGGTTCATGCTAAAATATACTGATAATATGATGTTCGAAACTGGAGCATGTATATTTGTTTAACTGGCCTATATGTGTGATTTGTGAACTAAGAGAATCTGCACAACTAGGGCTTTGAGTTTCATGTAAAGAACTAAGCGACGATTCTACGAAACATGATAATATGATTAGGAATACTCTGACACCTACTTCACAACTTATATCTAAGGTTTTATAAATCGTAGGTCTAAGCAAGATATAGCAAATCAAGAAGCTGACTGAATTCTATGGACCTAGTGGATGAAAGAAATTCACCAGTGAAATCCCACATACCTGCTGGTGAATTTCGGGGCTGGAACTGAAGGAAACTTGCTGCGTTCTTGGAAGGGTTTTGAGTCGCCTCTTTCTAGTCTTTTGTTCTAAGTTCTTGTGAATTTTGATGAATAAAGGCTTTGGTCATGTTCTGACTATGTTATTAGGCTTAAACTAAATGAAACGACGTAGGTTAAGCATCAAAATACATAGTTAATTAAGTTACCAACGCATAGGGGAAAGGACCAAAATGACCCTTCTGACAAAGCCCATCCACGGATGGACCTACGGTCCGTCTTTTGACCTTTTGGCCATTGTTTGGGTCTGTAGGTCATGATTTACCCAATAAGGCTTCACTAAAACGAGCATAACTTCTTACTCCGTGATCGTATTTTAGCAAACTCAGTGGAGTTAGAAAGAGGAATCAATTATCTTTCATTTTATAGGTCATAGGACATGTAATTACTTGTGTGCTAAGAGTTATGGCCATTTGAAGTTGACCCAACAAAAATTTACCTCTAACTAGTTGTTGGCTTTCACCTACGGTCAGACCTATAGTCTGTAGGTTCAACCACAGACCGTATTGGTTGACCGTGGGTGGGATTAGAGACTATAAAGATTTGGGCTTTAACAACGGAACCCCACCTACGGTCCGTGGTCCTACGTATGGTCCATGGGTGGTTCCGTTGGTACTGACACCAGATTTTCTAAAAACTACGATTTTCTTCGTTTTTAGATCCGAGGTGTTACAGGAAGGCTAGCACCTAACGCCAGCAGTGTGCCCCAAACTACTCCCAGTACTTTTGGGTGCGCCAAGGTCGCTTGCCCTTTTTTCTTCTTCGTTTTTCATTCCGTATGTGTTCCTTTTAATCATGTATTCATTCTTTCCTTGATATAACTCTTAAAGTCTTCATTAGTCCTTGAGATATCCGACATATCCTAATCATATCTCTTAATTTACTCTTCGAATTAATGTAAAGTTAAGAGAAAAGTTCAAAAGGTCCTTTTTAAGTCATTTTGAGAAGTCTTTTGCAATCAACTATAGACTTGAACTAAGTCTTGAGTAAATGACTATGACAATGAGAAGAGTTATAGTCATGAGTGTACATAGTTATTGAGATTCTTGAGTTGAGTCGTTCATGCCGATAATTCCGCATGAACCCTATGAAGTGTGTATTCTTGAAAGGAGTAGTATCATTGCGTTCTTGAGTTTTGAGTACTAAGTTTCCATATTTTTATTAAGACCCTTAAGTTGATTCGTTGATATCCATAATTCTACATGAACCCTATGAATTGAGTTATAAATCTTGAGAAGTTATTTAAATCCAACATTTGAGTTTTAAACTGAGTTTTTGAGGAAGCAAAGATGAGTTTTGAGAAATAGTTTTTTCAAAACAAGGTTAGTATGACAGTCAAGTATGTCAAAAATGTTTAAGCGGTATGGTATCTAGATATGCCATCAATATTTATGCAGTATGACTTTTCGAGTCATCAATGATCATATCATAATAGGATATTGATATATTTTTGAGAAAGAGTTTTCACATATGAATTGCGTAAGAGTATAAGGGAACTAAGTATTCCCAAAGGTATCAGTTTTTACATTGAGAAAAGAGAAGCTTTGATTTCTAAATGAGTTAATAATTTCAAAGATATTTTAGAGAAGTTACATTTTTTTAAGAGGATAGTTTGAACAATTATCTAAAATCAGAGGAAGGGTATGATTTTAAATATTGAACATGTATATATATATTATAGGGAGTAGTATTGAGAACTGATATAGGGATGAGTTCAAAAAAATCACATTCCTTATAAACCATGTATGCCAACATGGGTACATGATTATACTTTTTAGATGAATCCTAAGTACCTTCAGACAGAGCTTAGTTGATTCACTTAGTTGAGGTATCCTATACCCTGGTAAGGTATACAACAGTTCAGGTAGCATCGGCGAGATGTTGTATCATCACGTAGCTCATAGTGATGGATGTCGGTTAGAGAATCTCTCTAATAAGAGTAAGGAGTATTTTATGATATTTTTATACAGCATTGAGTTTTATCTCCTATTTTATAATGTTTTAAATATTGCATCTATCATGGTTGCTTTGTATTAAGTTGGGTTGAGGTGAGTATTTCTTCGAGCCTTATCAGTTTAATTGATTTGAGGTGAGTATTTATTCGCATGGTCTATTGTCGATAAAAGCTAATATCCCAAAAATGAACAAAGTTACTTACAAAGGTTTTATGAAGCTTTCCTTATGATTTATAATGGGATAACAATATTCATGATTCACGATTCTTCTTAAATGATATTCACTATGTTAGCTTGGTCATGCCTATCATGTTTTTTATTATGTACCCTTATGATCATCCCTCATGTTTTATTGCATTCTCCTCAAACATAGTACATTTCATATACTAATGCATACTTATGCCTACATTATTTCATTAATGTAGGGCATGGCGACTCATCTCCTACAGTTCGTGACTAGTTTACCTATCTAATGATTTGAAGACTTGGTAAGTCCTCATACTCCGAGGATGATTTTGCCTTTATTTCTTTTCTTATGTCTTTATGTTTTAGTTTCATACATTGTACGTGGTGTACGTGTTACGTCCCGACACTCTATTTTTATATAATAGATGGATTGTCTAGACTTTGATATACTTTCGCTTATATGTCAAACTCTTTACTTCTTATGAGATTTCTTGTTTTTCTCTATTATATTGTGTATATGTATGTCAAGTGGCTTATGTAGGGCCTCTCGATGTCTTATACGCTATTCAGTTCTATAGTATACTTTGAGTCTGACACTTTCAATATAACTTATAAAATTATTTTGCTTAAATTTGAGCTATCATTAGTTAAAATATTGATATTTCGATATATCACTACCAAACACCTGTAATGACCCTCCAAGTTATTTTTGTGTTATAGACGTCTTTTTGTTGTTTAGATCATTCCTATAGCGATTCCCATTCATTTATGGCTTACAATGACTGATAGTTCTGTAACACCCCGTAGTCTAGTAGACATCTAGCGCTAAGTTTGAGGGCTACAAGTCAAGACTAGAGGGCATGAGCCAAGGCAAAGGGGCAAGGACCAAGAAAAGAGCCAAGGCTACCCCAAGCTTGCCATGGCACTGCCCATGACCACGAGAGACTTCATGGCTCGTGGTAGCCACCACGACTCGTGATGCCACCCGTGGTGGTGAGGCAGTGAGCCCCTCAAGGCTGCCCATGTTGGCCTCCTTCACATGAGCCACTTCACAACTCGTGAAGGCCTCGACGGCTCGTGGAAGTAGTCGTGGACTTTCCTTGAAGTGTGGGGAGTTTAGTATGGTGTGGCTTAGCCATTTGTCAAGGGATCACGGGCACCATCCTAGACCATGGAGCCCTTGATGGTTTGTGAAGGTGGTTTTGGTGCCTGGCACCAGGCTGTCTAATTAGGGGTAAAGTGGGAAATTCCAATTTAAGTTAGTATTAAGTAAGGTCATTTTGTATAGTCGTAGTTCACCTATATAAGCTATTTTAACCCTTTAACCACCCCAATTAAGTCATTTATTACCAAATCCCAAATCAAATCCCCAAGTTCATCCTCTAAAATATTTCTCTCTCTAGAAAGTGAAGAAGAAGAAGAAGAAGAAGGGGGTCAAACTAGGTCAAGTCAAGACTCCATTGTTTCAAGCTTGCTAGACTTTATAATAAAGGTATGATAGCTTATTCATCCATGGATTCTTCCATCCATGGAGCTCCCTAGAATTTCCCCAATTTGATGAAGAATTCCCCAATTCAAGTTAGTGTTTCTTCCAATGTTGTGGGTTATGTTGGTTATGGATCCAATTGAGTGAATATTGATTGTTTATGGTTGAATTAGTAGTGAATAATTTTATTATGATGAAATTACATGTTTTCTATGCCTAACCCTAGTCTAATTGATGAAATTGAAGTAAGTGGGTTTTATGCCTTGAAAGGGGAAATTGAGGATTTAGAGATAATCTTCTAAGATTGATGATATGTATTGTAGATTGATTGATATTAGGGCTTATATATATTAATTGAATGAGGTTAAAGTATACATGATGATCTATGATACATGATGATCTATGATTATTATTGATTGAGATTGGGGCTATATGATGAATTATGACTAGAATTGCTTAAGAGTAAAACATGTTTGAGAAACTATGAATAGACTTGTCTTATGAGCTAGGAATGTATGATGTATATGAGATGCAATGCTTTGAGAGTGAAGCATGAATGATGACTTATGATTATTAGGGCTTTTAGAATAAGGCTTTCATGATGAACCAAGACTTTTAGACCTTGATGAGTAGAATGCCTTGAGACATAGGTCTATGAGATGCTTATGAGGAGTATTACTTGACAGTAAAGCTTATAAGGATAATGGTAGACTTTAGATAGAATTGTTGTGGAAGGACCTTACCCACCTAATCTACCTTATGAACAACTGAATGTATGAAGTGATGGAATCACATGAGTTATGATAGTATCCATGTCTAATGTAGTAATTCTAGATGTGTTGATTTGATATGAGCCTTGACTCTTGAAAGGGCAAGATATGATATTATGCATGTTTTATGAAATCCATGTAAATAATTTATGAACACGTTGAGAGTGAAGTGTCTATGATTATGATATGTTGTTGTGTTGTTGAAAGGATATTCTCATATACATACTAATGCATGAATATGATATGATATGAAAGGTTCTCTCATATAAAATGATTCTAGGTTGAAAGGTTTTTTCACCTAAAGTGAATCTAAGTCCAAGGACTATGAAATATGATAAGGCTTGTGGTGATTCCTCAAAGACCTTTGTATGAAATGAGTGTGAGGTGAATTCCCTTATTCCTAATTACATAAAGATAAGGTTATTACCCATGTCATGATATGAGAAGTGTGTGGTGACTACCCTTAATATATATATATATATATATATATATATAACTTCTATAGCAAGGCAAGAGGTGAATACCCATTAGCCTTTAAAGTGATATGGAGCTGAATACCTACATCATATTATGATGGATATGGAGGCGAATACCTATATCTTATTATTAGGACATGGAGGCGAATACCTATAATTCCTTAAAATGAACATGGAGGCAAATACATATGATTTCTTAAAATGAATATAGAGGTGAATACCTATGATTCCTTAAAATGAATATGGCGGCTAATACCTATGATTCCTTAAAATGAATATGGAGGGGACACCTATGATTCCTTAATATGAATTATGTTATGAACTATGAATGGTGTGGATTGTAGCTTGAAGGGCTTTCCATGATATGTATGACTTGAGGTGATTCCCCTTGTTTATGAAAGATGAGCTAAATATGAGATCAAAGAGATGATCAATATGTATGATGACCTAAGGTGGTACTTAGCATGGGTGAGATTATGGGGTCTTATCCATACATTGCACAAGTATGACTTGAAGTTACTTATGAAGTGTTTCTCTCATATGTTGTATGCTTGGTTTGGATTGTTGCTATAGTTGCCTTCCTTGATATATTTGACTAAAGGTGAAGCTTCCTTGTCTATGGGGATTAAGCTAAGGATGAGATCCAAAGATGGTAAGTATGATTATGATGGCCTAAAAGTGATACTTAGTATGGATGAGATTATGGGGTCTTATCTATGCATTGCACAAGTATGCTTTGAGGTTACTTGAGAAATAGTTCGCTTATGTTATGAAGATTTAATCATTGGCTAAGCTTATGAATATGATGTATCTCCTATGTTATGAATTATGCCTTATGTTGACTAATGTTTATATTATGTCTATGTTGGAGATCATGCTTATGATTATGTTGTTATGCTCTTATGATGTTATGCCACCTATGATATTTAGTATATTTTGTACTAACACATACTCTTGCCTACATTCTTATCAAATATAGGGTCCGGCGATATTGAGTTTCATAACCGTGGCTAGGTTCCTATTAGAACAAGGAGTTGAAGACTTGGTGAGTCCTCATAGCATCAAGGATTTGACCACCTTTCCTTTATGTCTTACTTTTATGTTTGGAACTATTGTATGGGTTGTGTTCCAAGAGTTGTTCAAGTTGTTTTAGATGGTTTGAGACAAGTGTAATAGACTTCTGCTTTACCTTTATAAAAGACTTCGATTGTATGGAAAATGTTTTAAATTTTCGCTCTTTGCTATTATCTTATGTTATGATGTGCTAAAGGGCTTGTATGAGACCCCTTCGAGGTCGAGTACGCCATGTTACATTTAGGGTGTACCCCTGAGTGTGACAAGTTCGGTCAACATGTCATTCGTTTTAATTTTGTGCTAGTTTCTGTATGTTGGAGCTTCTGAATCTTGAACGGTTGACTTCGGTTAGATATTTAGGAAAACGACCTAAAAATGCAATTTTATTATGGTGGGACCCTCCTTTCAGGAAAACTCCATTTGCTTCCGAGTTCATCCCAAGCCCTGTATGGAATTTGACTTTAAATAGAGCTTAGGTGTGAGACCTACTTTTCATCGATATGACCTAAGTTGGAAGTTTTGACTTCTCCATTGAGTCCGAAATACCGAATTGGGTGGGATAGCATATTTCTTTTGTACGCACGGGGTTATGAAGGAATTCTGAGCACCCCATTGGGGGATTTTGGCATTGGCCAAAACCAGCTGATGTACATCAACTGGTGCAGAGCTTGTTTTCCCTTCACGCTCAGTAGTGGAGTGTAAAAACCAAATTGACCGATAAACCAAACCAAAAAAAAAGTGTTATTGATTTATTGCTACTGTGCTAAAGGTTTTTTTAATTGTGTTTTAAATTTTTTTATAGAGTTATCAATTCAATATTGGTTTTAAACATTGGATTATTGGGTAAACTGATATCCCATTAAGACTGTAGTAAGTTACTACTTTTACATGTACATGAATATTAAATAGTAATTTCGATATCTTACTAGTTATTGCCATTTCCATTTAGCCTCGATTCATACTTCACAGTGATTTTGAGTTCACAACTTCACATTATACAAATTGCCAAAACCTAAGGAAAGAACCTTATTTTTCTTTGTGTTACTTGTATAGTTCTTTTCTCAGTTATTATTGCTTCTATTTTATGAGCATTTGTAAAATTGCATTATTGTCTTATCGTGTCAAATTTGTTTGGGAAGTCATTTATTTTTTTTAAGCATTTTCTTATTGGTTAAACTGAAAATTTGATCGTTAAGGATCAAAATCGATAAACCGACAAAAAATATCTTATTGCTTTAGCATATTTTAAAACCAAAAATTGATAAACTAAAAACCGATATACATTTAACTGAATTGAACAGACCGATGGACACCCCTAGTTAAAAGTAAGAAGTTCACAAATTTCCATTAGAGAATTTTTTTAGGTATTTTTTATTAAACATGAAATTGTTTTTATCTATTAGAATTCTTATATTTGGTTCTACATTTTACTAGGACTTCTTACATATCAGTTAAAACAAGGAAATATTTAGGAAGTAAAGTTTTGTAACACCTCAGATTCAAAAAGATGAAAAATTGTAGCTTTTCAGGATCTAGTGTCAATACCAATGGAGCCACCAATGGCTCGTGGTCTGACACACAGTCCGTAGGTAAACCCGTGGTTGGCCAGCCTCATTTTTCCAAAATTGTAAAAGTTTCTGAATTTTCATATGGTTCACCAGGACGGCCCCTTTTCCATTGCACGAATCGTATATAGATCTCGTAGCTGAGTCCATGACATAGAGAAATTTTAGGACTAAAGCTTGGGACCCACTGTGAAGATGCACTGCCCATAGGTAGATCCACGTATCATGCATAGGTTCGTCGTTGGGGGCCCAAACTTGAGTGGTCTCTGATCCCACCCATGACCAACTAGGACGGTTAGCGATGTGACCAATGGAAAGTAGGTTTGGTCGTTGGTGAGGATGGCAGTTATTTTTAAGAAGGGATTTTGGGTCTTTTCCTAATTATTCTATTACAATACTATGTCGCTTTACATCCTATTAGAGACCCTATAAAACGTTTTTCTCCAAAATCTCCGAATTCAGTTCATTCTCTAAAATTCCTAAAAGAAAAACAAGTTTATCCTTCCAAATATTCTCTATCTAAAGCTTGAAGAAGAAGACTAAGGTTTCAAGTCAAGTCTCCAAATTCACCATTGATTGTAAGTTCTTGGCATCAAGGTATGATAGTATTCACCTATGGAGTCCTTTCCTCCATAGGGTTCCTAAATTCTCCAATTTTTACAAGGTAGAATCTCCAATGGAAGTTAGTGTTTTACTCAATCTCATGCGTTCTTTCGAATAATGATTTAATTGATTGATTTATGTCTTTTTATGCATGAAGTGAGATAATTGCATGATTTTGAGTTCATGTGAACTCATGCATTATCAATATTTTCTAGAATTGATCATATGATGAAGCTTTTGAATCATGAAAGATGAGTTTTATGAAGACATGCATATTCTTATGAAATTAATGAAAGTGATTTAAGACTTGCTTTGAGAGTTAAGCATCAATGTTTTTGTTGTGCAAGGATTTATCACATAGAGTATTCATAAGGTTTAAAGATTTTCTCACCTAAGATGAATTAAGACTTAAGGAGCTATTCTAATGGAACTTATTTTGGATTGGCTACTTGAGGTGCCCTTCCATGGATAATGAGGCAAGCGGCGATTACCCATGACCTCTAATGATAAGACAAGTGGTGATTACCCATGTCTCATGAATGATAAGAAAAGTTAAGACTAATGAATATTCCGTGGGATTTATAATTAGCATCGAGTGAAAAAGTGGAGATTACCCATGTCCCATAAACTATGTGCCACCATAGGTTTGTCTAGATAGACATTAGCTAGTGGATCTATGTAAGCTAGAAGTTCATGGTTCTCACCTTGGCAAGTGAGCATCTCTTTTCGGTGTGGGGTCGACACTGGATTCCATGTTATAACTCACATGGTATCTATGTCGGTTAAAGGTAAATCTTCCACAATAATAAACTAAGGCTATTTCAAGAAGTATCTCACGAATAATTTAAAGATGTTAAGTTTGCATTGACCATGTTTTATGATCTATGTTTTCTAACCCCTTTACCTTTTGATTTAGCTTGGTCATTGCATGTCATGTCATGAAAAGTCCTTTTCGCATGTTTTCTTATCTTTTATGCATTGCTATCATAGTTGGTACATTCCATGTACTAATGCATACTCTTGCCTACATTCTTTCATTAATGTGGGGTCCTATGCTTCTGATTCACATCTCCGTGGCTAGGGATCAGTTTAGTAAATTGAATATTCGTGAGTCCTCATGTTTCGAGGACTGAGCCTTTATTTCATATTGTCTTTAATTTTTAGCATTGTATGTGATGTATTGGTTATGTCCTGATCACTCTTGGTGTACTAGATGGCTTTGAGACTATGCTAGACTTTCGCTACATTTTATAAACTCTTATGTTTTGAAATAGTCTTTTAAAATTTCTTGATTTTCTATTATCTTGTATGATGTATGCTAAGTGACTTGTTTAGGGCCTCTCGGGGTCCTATATGACATGTAACGCCTAGGGTATACTTTGGGTCGTGACAGTTTTAGTCAACTTCAAATTTCTAAATATTAGGAGTTCTTATCTATTAAAAATAAGTAAACTTTTTAATTGTTTTTAAAATTATAAATATTAAAATAATTATTAAATAAGAATTATTAGAAAAATAAACTAATATTTGTTCTCAATATGATGTGTCATAGTTTCATAGTAGTTGATTATTATTCTTTTGTATCTAAGCAAATCCTAAACTTAACAGAATCCAATACTTAAACCAAAACAAAGAAAAACCATATCTAATAAAAAAATATGGAAAAACATTACTACAATTTATAATTAATATAATTTTATCACTTAAAAAAGTAAATAATATATTTATTTAAAATGATGAAAAGACAATTTTGTCAAAAGTACCGTCTTTTAATGTATGCCCAAAAATTTAAAACAACATTTCTAAGGCTGTTCATACTTTTAATATAGTATAGATATAGATATACATAGTATTATGTATTTCTCTTAAAAAAAAAATTCACTAATATAAGCTTAGTAGAAGACACGTGATTTGTCATGTCATTGTGAGATGTTCATGCAACGCGTGATTTGTCATGTCATCGTGAGATGTTCATGAGACACATGATTTTTCATATCATCGTGAGAAGTTCATGGGACACATGTCTATCATGTAAAGTTATTTAAATAATCATTTTAAAAGATGAAATACAAAATTGACCGTTAATGCTAAATTTAAAGGACTATATATGCATTTAGTCAAAAATAAAGGACTTACTGCCAATTAATATATTTGTGAGGGATAAAATTTATAAACTCTTTATAAGTGTAAGGTTTTTTTTTAACTATAAAAGCTCTACTCTTCTTTCTTTATCCTTCAAAATCCTGCTTTCACTTAGCCGCCAAACACTTTTTTTTTCTATGTGAAAGACCTCCATAAGCCTCTAATATCTTTCAATTTTTTGTTAAAGCGCTCTCTTGTTATGTTATTTTTTATGAAAGTAAATTACATTCTTTTGAAATTAACATGTAGGATGCTACTCAAAAGAGATTCTTGGATTGATTAATATGATTGTTCTTAGTAGGATGTATGTTGCAAGTCATCTTCAGATACATATCTAATTTTTATTAAGAATGTTTCTGTAGATGACTTGCTACCTACATTCTAGTAAGTGTTCATGAATGTTTCACTTGAGAAGTTTTTGCTCATGATCGATCTTGAATTCTCTTCATTAATGTTTATGATAACCTATGTTTGCTATTCTACTGTGGCAAGTCCATAACATGTTATTTTTATGCTATGCTAAAACTGAATCAAGATTTTATAGCTCTCATTCACATGTTGGTGCAATGTTGTTTTAATGTTGTTTCATAAATTGAAATCAAATCTATACAATTAATAGTTGTAAATTTTGGACCAATTATTTATGTCAACAAAACTTTATATCACATATTCTTACATATGCTAACCATTGGACAAAAGCCGATAAGATTAAATGAAGCATTATGACTTTTTTAAAAAAAATTAAAAATATTAATAAAATATTAAATTCAGTATCATGTTTGGTAACAAAATCCTTTTTTCCTTTTATATTAAAAATTAATTGCTAGTTCCCTCAAATTATTACCATTTATTTCTTTTATAACATAAATATCATCCATCTTTTGTTATATTATTAAAAAAGTTACTCAAGCTGGAAAGTGACAAATATTTGGCTAAATTTAACGACATGATCATGATTTTTGCCAAAAAAAAAAAACTTTAAATACCCAATTTATTTTTACCAAAAAATCTATTATTTAACCTAGTACCACTCCTAAAACCTCTTTATATGTTGAAAAAATGTCATGAAGTTCCTTTTATATGATAAATAATTATATTTAACTATCAAATGATAAATTCTTAAAGTAGATAGGGTTTAGAATAAGGAATGGGGGTAGAAGTCTGTCCAGTTATATATTTCGGGTGAACCTTGTAACATTTACTTAAATAATGTATTTACTTTATTTTATTTTATCGATATGTTGACAAAGAAAAGAGACAATACATATATTAGACCTCGGCGAAAGATTCATTTTTTATCAAACTGAAATCTTGTGAGAAAATATTAGCATAATGTCTAAATGTTTGTAGGTTATTGCAAATATTAGGGTGATAATAAAATATTTTGTATGTTACATAGATAACATATGAGTAAACACTAGGCCTGAGTCTAATGTTATTAAAAAACGTAATTTCCCCGAGGGTGATATTTGGAAAACTTTTAAAATAAGGATAAAATATAAATGGTAGGCCAAAAAAGGCCTAGCCCACACTACTAACCCCTTCATTTGTCGAAACCTTTTGGGTTAGTCCAAATTATTGGTTGGGAAAATTTTCAAAATGTCAATATTTTGATATTTAATAGGATTTTTTAGCCATATTTTTAATATTTATTTAAGATGTCAATATTTTAGTTTGTTATGTATCTGTGTATTTTTTTTTATTTGTTTGATTTGCAAGAATACAATTATTTAATAACAGAAAGGAGAAAATCAGGGATAATAGTTTAAAAAGAGGAACATATCACTTAAAATTCTCATCAATTACAATTTCAAAGAAATCTCATTTTTCATTTCATTGGATCAACTTTTTTATTATTATGTTTTCATCGTAATTGTATACCAATATTTTTTACATTTTATTTGTTCACTTTACCATTCAAATTAAAATTGGTATTTTACATAGTGAAAACTACAAATTGTATCTTAGTGATCAAAATTGTATTAGGATCAAACCCATACAACTTTACAAATAAAATACATGTGTTACTAATAGGAGAAGATCCTAATAGTGGCTTAGTAGCTTTACAAAGAAATGTTGTAAGTAAATTAGAACAATAAGTATATCTAATTGGATGCACATAAAGAATTTTCTTAAAGATTATTTTTACTATTGTACCATTAGTGGAAATACATTTAATGAAGAATTAGGTAAAAAATTATTTAATAAACTACCAGGAGCTTTAGGAAGAGAAATAGAAGAAAAATGGTATAAAAGAGAAGGAGTGGTGCAAAACCCCACACTCTTATGGTCTATAGGACAAAAAATAAATCACATAATGGAAATACTAACAGAAAAATGTACGAATATACAAATACAAAAGCAATTAAAACAAAATGAAATGAACTTTTGCAAAACAATTATACACTACCCAAAGTTATGACAAAGAACCTAGTAAAACAAGAAAATATAAAAGAAGAACCGGATATAACCAAAGACCCAATAGACATAAAAAATATTTCTTAAGAAAATCTTTAGCTAGAGAACCATATCTAAACAGAGATAGACATGTTAGGAAATATAGAAATGATAGGAATTATAAAAATAAATTAGAATGCTATACTTGTGGAAGTATAAAACACTTAGCAAATACATGCCCTAAAAGAAATAACATGAAAACTAGAAATTCTCAGTTAATAGAAGCTTTTCAAGAAGCCCTATTAAATGTAGATGAATATATGTCAGACACAGAAAGTATATATTCAGTTGTAAGCTTCCATATAACAATTTTTACATTTGGAACTATTTATTTTACTAGGATACCATTTACATATATTACATTGGTTATTATCTATTCCTTTTAGTCTTTCGAACTCATGGCTGCATAAAAGAATTTGTTCAATTAGAAGTACATTAGGATAAAAGCCATAGATTCTCTAAAACATCTCTCTCTCTCTCTCTCTCTATATATATATATATATAATATATATATATATATATATATATATATATATATATATATATATATTATTTGTATTATAAAAATATTACTGATTGTATTCCAATATAATTTAATCATTACATATGAATATGATTTATGAAAAGAATACAAGATTCTTGAAAAAATAACATACATGGTGGAAATAATACAATCGGAAGAATATAGTATTCTAAAAAACATATAAATTGACTATGAAAGAAATAGGGATACAAGATTCTGAAAAAAAAAAATAGCATACATAGTGGAAATAATACAATCTGTTGAGGAAGGATACAATATTCTAAAAAAATGCAAATTGACTGTGAAAAGAATAGGATACATCTATGCTTAAGAAATACAAATCTATTTGACATACCTATTTAAATGACTACAAACTTAAAAAAAAATACAGTGTTTTTAATAAAAATACAAATGTTGAGTAAAGAAAAGCAATTAACAAACAAAAATTAATATGAATACAATTCTGGTATGAATACAATTTTGCAACATCCTCAAACAAAAATTAATATGAATACAATTCTAGTATGAATACAATTTTGCCTCCTCCCCCCCCCCCCCCACAACCCCCACCCCTCCTCCTCCTCCTTCGTCGTCGTCGTCTGCTATGTTCCTTTTTCGATTTTTTTTTTCACCAAATCCAAAGCTAGTAACCCTATAAGCAAAATTCAAACTTATTAACTATGAATGTATGAAAAATCAAACAATATATGATGTATGAATGCTAATGTAGATTACTACAATCTACTAAATCTCAAATATGAAAATAAAATCACAAAAAAAATCAGACGAAAAATCAGAAATACATAAAAGAAGAAAATCTCACAAAATTCTTGGTGAATATGAAAATACTGGTGAAAAAGGGAAGAGAGAGAAATGAGTGATTTGGGGTAAAACCTAGAAAGAGAGGTAAGTGGGTAATGGGGTATTTTTTTTATACTTTACGATAGTTCAGTAAAAAAAAGGGTCAAATGTGAGTCTGGTTTGAGAAATAAAATGAAAGGAAATTAATTATATTATGATACAATTTATTTTTCTAAAATATTGACATATTAACATTTTTAATAATTATTTTAAAATATAAATATTTTTAATAATTATATTAGGGATTGTGACTAATTTGTTAATTTTCCTTAAATAGTTTCACAATTGAGTCCAATTTGTATAGTTTTCCCATGAAACAAGTAAAAAGCCTTTTAGGCCATTCCACCTCTAGATAAATCGACCACTCTAAATCATAAGAATTTCTTGCATATAAATTCAATCATTTGTATTAAATTTTTTAGGCAAGATAAAAATTTATTGAAAAAAGAACTTTCCTTATCAACTAAAGGATCGTATTTTTAAAAAAGGCTTAATATCATTTTGGTTCCAATTGACGGTAAATTTTGGTTTTATTTCTGGTGATATTAAGTAAATATATTAAACATGTTCTCTTGCTTGTGAATCTTCACACTTTTTCATAACTATTAATTATTTTTACTATTAATTCGTTATATGTTTCGTTACTCCATATTTAATAAAACTATAATTTAAAGATAGTATATAAAGAAATCAAATACGCCCTCCGTCCTATTTTATATGTCGTCCCATTCTGGACCACAATACTTGTCATTTTATAAAACTTATGCATAAATTACCATATTTTGCCTATTATACCTTTGATAGAATAATTAATTAATCTTGTCATTTATTAATAAAGATGACTTAAGAAAACATTAAATAAGAGTAGAAGGGTAAAATTACATCATTTCTTAATGCAAGTACAAAGTAAAAAGGTGACATATAAAATGGGAAAGAGGGAGTATTATTTTAGATACGGAGGTTTAAGTTTGCTAATTTTATAGTTACTACACAAGCGAAAGTAATCTTAGAGGTAAGGCATAAAAAGAACTCGGACTTGTTAACAGAACTACTTTAATTGAAGAACAAGATTACAATATAATAGAATTAGTCTAAATACAAAAAAATAGGAAGGCTATATATAAGCATCCACTAACAAAACCTAACCTAATAGGAATTCATTAACTAAACCTTACCTAATAGGAAATATAAAGCTAACCTAGAAAATAGGCTCAATAACAAAAGCCCAAACATATGGGCTAACATCCCCACTCAAACTCACAATGCAACAGCAATAAGCATTGAGAGTTTGTCACACAAAAATTGAAACCGAGACGCCGACTGCGCCTTCATAAAAATATCAGCAATCTGCAAGGACGACGGAACAAACGGAAGCGATATAGTCCCGAGCTGTAAATGATGACGGGTGAAGTGACAATCAATCTCAATATGCTTCGTCCGCTCATGAAAAACAGAATTCTTTGCAATTTGTATCACACTTTTGTTATCACAATACATAGGAGTTGGCAAAGAAATGTAAATCCTCATATCTGCAAGAAGCCAACGTAACCAAATAATCTCACATGTAGTCACAGTCATAGCACGATACTCAGACTCCGTGGAGGATCTAGAGACAACATCTTGTTTCTTGCTCTTCCATGAGATTAAAGAGTCTCCAAGAAACACACAAAAACTAGTGGTGGATTTACGATCATTGCGATCGACATCCCAATCAACATCACTATAGGCTCGCAACTCGAGAGATGACGTCGAGGGAAACAAGAGATTTTGAAATTGAGTGCCACGAAGATATCTCAGAATACGAAGTATAGCTCCCCAGTGAACAGAAGTAGGAGCAGTAACAAACTGGCTAACAACATAAACTGCATGAGCTATATCCGGGCGAGTAACAGTAAGATAAACCAAACTACCTACAACAGCCCGATAAAGACTCAGATCTGATAACGGAACACCATCACTAGGAGAGTACCGTGCATTGGTTTCAAGGGGAGTATCTACAGTCTTGTTGTCAGAAAGGCGCGCCCGTTTAAACAAGTTTGATATATATTTAGTCTGAGAAAGAAGATACCCTTTCTTAGACTGAGCCACCCCAATACCCAAAAAATAACGCAGCAAGCCCAAGTCCTTCATGGTAAACCGATGAGCCAAATCACGCTTCAATGACTCAATACCACCATAATCATCACCAGTAATAACCATATCATCTACATATAAGGACCAAAGAATTTTTCCTGCACTCGTACATCTAACAAACAATGCCGAATCATGATTACTTGGGGCAAATACAAGAGAAGTAATCACAGTAGAGAACTTCTCAAACCAAGCACGAGGGGCTTGCTTTAGACCATATAAAGATTTTCGAAGCTGACAAACTTCACCCGGCTGGTAGTCAATACTTGGGGGAGGAGTCATATAAACTTCCTCATGGAGATCACCATTCAGAAATGCATTCTTGGCGTCCATTTGAAATAATTTCCACTGTCGAATGGATGCAACAACAATTATAGTGCGAACAGTCGTCATCTTTGCCACCGGGGCAAAAGTCTGCTCTTAGTCCATACCATATTTTTGTGAATACCCTTTTGCCACAAGTATGGCCTTGTATTGCTCAACAGACCCATTAGACTTTGTTTTTATCTTATACACCTATCGACATCTAATCGTATGTTTACCAGGTGGGAGGGTAACCAAATCCCATGTATGTGTCTGATAAAGAACAGTGAGTTCCTCAGCCATAGCATTCTGCCAAAGAGGATCAATCACAGCCTCTCGATACGACTCAGGTTCAAACAAATGTTGTATGTTGGCAATAAAGGAAGCAAATGAGGCTGAGTATGTAGAGTATGCGAAATCTGGTAGTTTGGTAGACTTAGAAAGACGCGTAAACCTCCTCGGAGGTGGTAGGTCTCCAGTTTCAACAGTCAAAGGAGCAGACGCAGGTACAGGTGGGGCTGAAACACTATCATCAGGTGGCATGGATGAATCCGAAACTGGAACCTCCACGTCAACGCCAAAAGGATCAATATGCTGAAGATCTGATTTCGTTACATCATGGGATTTAGCTGGAATCGAATAAAAAGGAATATGTTCCAAAAAGGTGACATGCCGTGAAACATATAATTTCTGACTTACAGGATCATAACAATGAAATCCTTTTTGTCCAACACCATACCCAAAAAATACACATATAGTTGATTTTTGCCCCAGCTTATTTCGTTCAACATAAGGACGAAGAACATAGAAAGTACATCCAAAGACTTGTAATGCAGAATAATCCGGTAGGTGACCATACAATTTCTCAAACAGAGACATCCCTGAAGTCAATGTAGTAGGAATACGATTAATCACATATATAGCAATTAGGACCGCTTCTCTCCAAAAAATACTAGGAACCTCTGCAGATAAGAGTAAAGAGCGTGATGTCTTAACAATATGGCGGTGTTTTCTTTCTGCAACACCGTTCTGCTCAGGAGTGTCGGTACAAGATGACTGGTGTATGGTGCCATCAGATGCGAGTAATTGAGTGAAATCATTAGAGGTATATTCACCCCCTAAGTCACACCTGAAGCACTTTACCACAGCCGAATGTTGTGTTTTAACAAGGGCTCTAAAGTTACTGTAAATGCCAAAGAAATCAGATCTGTGTTTCATAAAATACACCCAGGTATAACGAGTAAAGTCATCTATAAACGAAACATAATAGGTCGAGCCACCCTTAGTGGATATTGGCGATGGACCACACATATCAGAATGAATAATATCAAAAGGAGTAACAAAATAAGACACACTTTTATTAAACGGTAAAGCTGAGAATTTTGCCAGTTTATAACCCTACAATCAGAAATATCAGAAGTGTTCAAATGACCCAAAGCACCAGTAGAGGCTAAGAAACGTAAACGTGACACTGACACATATCCCAAACGGGAATGCCAAAGATAAAACTGAGAAGACAAGGGACTCAAATGAAAAGACGACAAATCAATACTAGAGGCAGCAACAACAATAGAAGAGAAGTAGAAAGAACACCCAATTACCAGCTTTACAAAATTGACTGACCGAAGCAAGATTCAAAGAAAGTTTAGGAATGTAATAAACATCAGAGAGAACAATGTTAGGGGTAGTAATAGAACCAACACCCTCGAATGTCATAGATACAGCACTAGCGGACCTAACAGAGATTGGTGAAATAGGGGACAAAGAACCAAACAATGGCAAATAAGGTGATATATGATGAGACGCACCAGAATCCAAAATCCACAAGGAGGACGGAATACCTGAGGGACTCGATGCTGACATGGCAGTAGGATTAGAAGTCATAAACTATCTGAACTGTTCGAAAACCTAGGGATCCAACGCAGAAGGTGGCATAGTTCTAACAGACTCAGTATCTACAGATGGTGCAGCAGCAGTAAATTCTAGAGGACGAGCATCAAAGGAGCGTGACCCATACTTAGCATCAAAGGAGCGTGACTCATACTTCTGCTATCCATACTTCTGCTGCTGTCCAGATTGAGGTTGTTTTGCCTTAAGTAAAAATGGACACTGAGCCTTCCAATGATTTTTCTGTTTGCAGAATGCACACTCATCAAATACAACTTTAAGAGATTGACGAGAACATGGTGGTCTATACTGATTAGTTGAAACAGCAAACACAACAGGAGTATTAGTTGCTTTAGACCCTTTATCCACTTGAGACTTGATATGGGTCTCTTTTGTAATCAGTTCATGAACAATGGAATCAACTGTGGGAAGAGGAGATCGATGAAGGATTGTTCCATGTAGTCCTTTAAAATTAGAACGTAATGCCATCAAAAATTGAACTAAACGCTGTTCTTTCCTCCTAGCGATGTATGACTCAAAAACTTTTAACTCTGCAGATTCAGTAAGAGCCAATTGATCCTAAAAATCTGACATTACAGCATAGAAATCTTGAATGCTCATAGCATTCTGTTGAAGAGCACAAATATCATACTCCAGCTGGTACTGCTTAGCAAAATTAGACTGAGTATACAGTCTCTCCAAATGGTCCCAAACTTTCTTTGTTGTGTCATACTTAGCCAATTGCATACCAATTGACTGAGTTACAGAATTGTTGATCCAGGTGACAACCTTGGAATTAGTAGTTTCCCATGAGTCTACCAACAATGCAAAATCCGCAGCCGTATCATCTTTAGGTTTAACTTTAACCCCAGTGACATAACCCCACATATTCTTCCCACGAAGAAAATTCTTCATGACATAACTCTAATATGCATAATTTTTACCATCTAATTGAGCATTAATGGACTGGAGAAAATCATTTTTTCCAGTCATATTGTCAAAAGAAAGGCAAACACAGCAAGACACGAACAATTCCAAATCAAAAAATCAAGGAGCATGGATCGATTTAGCTCTTGATACCATGTTAACAGAACTACTTTAATTGAAGAACAAGATTACAATATAATATAATTAGTTTAAATACAAAAGAATAGGAAGGCTATATATAAACATCCACTAACTAAACCTAACCTAATAGGAATCCATCAACTAAACCTTACCTAATAGGAAATATAAAGCTAACCTAGAAAATAGGCCTAATAACAAAAGCCCAAACATATGGGCTAACAAGACTATGGTGAAATTGTTAGTTATCCATCTAAATAATCTGAGGATTTTATTACCCTTTAAACTTAACTTTTTTCCGTATTATTTGCATTCCTTAACTATGTGAGGATCTTTTAACATGGCCCTAAGCTTAATTGTCAAAGATTGCACTGATTTTTTTGTTGAATTAAGATGATTTTATTGCACAAGTAAATGCATTTTTGCAATGATTTCTGTATCTATGAAGTTGCATCACTCGTTTTGATATTTATAAAATTCTTCTTGATATTTTACACATGTTTTTTGAAGTTGTCAAACTTGTAAAGTTAATATTTTACACATACTTCCGTTATTTATTGGGTACATAAAACTTGCTAATTGTTGTTCTTGCTCATGCCATTAGATAAAAAATAAACCAAAATTTCACCAAAACAACAGTCAAAACTAGCCAAAAATTGCATTAAAGCATCAACAAAAATTGCTCATAGAAAATAGAAAAAATTGGACCAAAATAATTATGAAATTAAATAATACGATAAAATTAAGTTAAAGGAGTTAATCAAATGCTAACATAGTTTAGAAGTGTTGACACCTAATTTTGACCCTCCCCGATAGGAATTAATTCACGAGCTTCTTAATTTTCAAACGATTTAGAATAATTAGTTTTATAAATTTAAATATTTCTCGAGGTTACTTTAAGTAAGCCTGGTCGATTTTTATAGTATTTTATAATTATATGTATAATTAGTGTTTCTTAAATATTCGAAAATCATCTAAAAAAGATTTTAATTTTAGCAAGTACTTTATTAAATTATTTTAGTTTAAATTATGGCTATAGTAGTGAATTATTTAGTTATAATTAAATTAACAATTTTATTTCGTTAAGATTAAGAAACTTATAAAGTAATTATATTATTTTGTCTTATTTTTGTCAACAACTGAGTTCGCCAATCTAATTCAATTTGGCTAAAGTTTCGACTTAAAATTTGGTTACCATTGATTCAATTACAAATATGGTCATTCCCTATTTTAGACTTCAATTCTTTAAGACCCAAACATTGGGCCATTTAATCTGCCCAAAAGTATTTCCAGCAGCCCATTTTCTCATAACCCAATACCTAGCCCACTCCAATAATTTCCCAGCCGACCCTAATCCATTTTCCTGACCCGGCCCATTATTTCCCTTCACAAAAGAAACCCATTCCAATAACCCACCGAATAATACAATATACATACAACAATCCCAAATACAGCAAACGATAGCCGGACACCCCACCCCTACGTTTTCCTTTCTTCTCCTCGTGAACTAGACAGCAGCAGTACACGTTTTCTTCTCCCTTACACGTCAACAAACAGCAGCCCCCACAACTTTCTCTACAACAATCACCCCTTGATCTTTTCATCCGGGTTTTAGGGGATTGCGTTTTGAAATCTTGTACAAGCAGTAGCTTTTCCTCCCCTTGGGGAAGGAAAATTCAAAATGGGGTTGAATTTGGATTGACAATTTTGCCCTAAGCTACTCCGAAAATTCACTTGCCTCCTCCAAATTGTGAGATCTAATGCTCCTCCTATTTAAACCCTTCTTATTCTCCGATAAAAGAGAAATGTTTTTTTAACAAAGGCATCAAAAACAACTAATACCTACTAAATACATTTTCAAGGAAAAACAAATGAGGTACCTGTTTTTTAGTGTTTTGGGTTTGATATTCTTTCCCACACTTCTTGGCCACCGTTCATGTTCGGATTTCGCGTGGTGAGGGTCGTCATTCCAGCCCATCTTGTCCCTGTTCGTTGTCCACAACAAGGTAAGCAACATTTGGTTTTTTTTCCCTTCTTCTTTCCGATTCCAATGAGTGTTGAATCATGAAATATTTGTTGTGGTTGTGAGTTGATATTATATAGTTTGAGCCTAAGTTTTCTTTTCATTGTAGTCTTTCCGAAACTATTCCATGTATTTCATTTTCAAAAATGATTTTATCGCCTGTTTGATTTGTTTTTCTCTATTTACGATTCATTTCGAGTTTTCCTTAGCTGAGTTGTGCTCATTTCGATTTCTGTTTATTTGTTTGTTAATCATCTCAATACTATTTCGTCCATACTTGTCGAAATAGAATCTGTGCTTGCTTGTCATGTGTTTGGAGGATGCGAATGAACTAAGCGGTTATGTTTAGCTATTTTCGAACATGAGTTATCCGTATTGCAAGTAGTAATCTTGAATAGGATTAATTCATCATGCTTGGTCCATGTTCGTTCGTAGTTTTTTTTAAGCGTCAATATTTATGTAGTACATGTTGGAGTCGTTTGGATGCATCGAGTAGCAGTTGTTAACGTCTCATTCTCTAGGCCTTTTGTATACGGTTTGTTAACATGATTAAAAAAAAAAAAAAAAGAAGATGTTATTCAAGTGAGTGTGTTTCTCCCTCCCCTAGCCCCCTTTCTAGAATTACAAAAGGTTAATTTCCATTTCTCTTACATCCAGATCATCGCCTAGCTAACACTAGAATCTTGCATCATTGATTAATCTCGTGCCTGTCCGTTACTATTGAGTTGGACTGCTTACATTTACTTAAAAAATCTAAAATGCTTGGTTCACAGTTAATGGCAATAATAAGATAATTTCAATTTAAAGTTTGTGTTTAGTTTTTTGTGTGGTTTTTATCCTAGCTTGGACAGTGGGTGAACATACTATTTTTGGATTTGCATTTTTCATTGATTTGCCTCTCGCAATTTTGGAAATCACCAATTTTGATACATCGTGCCAAGTGATAATTCAGTTTCTTTATGTTGGTATTTTTCGTGTGTGTGTATTTTGTGTAGCTATGTGCATCATGTTCTTCGTGCATTTCGTTAGTATTACATATTTAGTTTATTTTGCATGTTACAGTGAGCTAAATTAGGCATGGATTGGGAAACTCCTTTGTGTTAATTTGACCTTCTTTGTCTTATCACGTCTTGCAATTCTTGTGGTTATCACAAAAGGTTCAGTTCAATTCAAGGATAGTCTTGTCTTTGAGTATCAAGTTTCTTATTTTATTAGTTTCTAGTTTACAGTTTGTGCATAATTATGACATTGGGTTATGTATTTATCATTTTCAAATAACTGGTTAATTTTCCTCTTGTTTTCTCTTAGTTTGTACAAGTTTGCTTCGTTGTAGTCTTTGTTTTTGTTTTTTTTTTTTTTTTTTTGAATTGTTCGTAGTTGTTTACTTCTTTGCATATCAATTTGTGAAGAAAATGAAAGTCAGCTTGAAGCATTGGTCCAAGTTGAGAATCTGACTATCATGACTCACTTTTAGCTTCCTTGTCATTTCTTTGCATTTTGCTTGGTCTTAGTTGCTGTTAGTTATTTGCTGTTTTGTTAACTGACAATCTACTGATCATATTTGTCATTTAATGTTACAGTTTTGAGATATCACCATTAAATACTAACTCTCATCATCATTTTATTTGCATGTAAATTTGCCCGAGTTCACTATGGGCTCCTATTTTCCTCCTTGCATTTTAGGAGAGCCATAAAGGCTCAAATTATTTTTTATCTAGTCAGTCAACCTTGAGAAATTGAAGAACAAGTCTTTGGAGTTGATGTACTGGTCTCGGAAAGCAGAAAAATGGGTTGTATAAATCCGATATATACTGATATACAGCCGGAATATACAAAAATGGGATTGGGTAAAAACCTAAAAAATTCCAGCAAAATTGGCCCAAAAGGAGGCCCAAATTCAATTTCTCCCTTACTCTTTAATTATTTAATTGTGATTACTTATTGTTTGTTGTTTAACTCTAATTTTAAAATGGTTAAATAACTTAATTGAATCCCCCAAAGAATGAACTATTTTCTTTGTATTGGTTTACTTTAATAAATTTTACTTTATCAACTATGCACCCTCATTTACTTATTCAAATGTTTTCTATTCAAAACTTTCACTTACTTTTAACTAGTTTAAAATGATCTTTTGGTTTATCGACTAAATTGGTGTAAATTATTTTTAAAGTGATTCAAACACATGCTAATTAATCTAGTTTTGTCAAAATTCTACTCACTTGCAATTAAATTCAAATATTTCAATTTAGGTCCCTTTCTCTAAATTAAAAATAAAATAAAAATGAGTCCTTTATTTAATTATTTTTTCAAAGTTAAATCAAATATTGTAAATTATCATTTTTTTAAAAATCATTTTCCCAAAGAATTAGTCAAAAAATGTATTTTAGTCAAGTCGCAGGTCAACCGCGTGTTAGCGGGTACTTCGAATGCCTAAACCCTTCTCGAAGTGTAAATTGAACCCCGAACCCTCTTTGGTATTTTCAGATGATTTTTCCAATTTAAATCTTTGAAAATTATAAGTTTTCTTAATTTCTTTAAAAATTATGTGGCGACTCTTTTTTAAGTATTTTTCTTAAATTGTTTTATACCTAGAATATTTCAAAAAGTAATTTTTCTAAAGATAGTGAAATTAAGGCACGACAAAAATGGCGACTCTATTGGGGAGTTAGTTAAGTTCTAACCATAAGATTTGACTATTTGAATAATTGTTATTAATTGCTGAATTATTTGTTTGTGCTTAATGTGTTTAAAATTGCTATAAAGTGTTGCATTCATGGCATAACATATTCCGTCAAAAGACACTTACTTTAATATTCCATTTAAAGGGCGATTATGCGGGTTGCAGTCGTTCATTAACCAAATTGTTCTCGGGGTACCCTGACGAATGTAGTTGGCCATTGGATAGTCAACGGTCATTAAGTGTCCCAGCCCAAGTAGTCTATTTGGGTTACCAATCCACTATAAAGAAAGCTCACTCTTAGTGAGACTAGGGTAGAGCAAAACCAAATCACTAAAATTTAACGCATTGACCTAAGATGATCCAATACCCAAGGTGTGTTGGGCCCATTAGAAAGACCATCTTGAGTCTAAAGGGCCCAATGCCCGAACAGACGTTCATACTTACGTGTTTGAAGGATGTATGTGCTGTTTGACAAATTGTTGTGCCTCAGGTTTGGGGGGTATCTAATTCTTTGTATGTTTTTGTAGATGGCCAAACAACACTTGAGTTTCAAAATGGTCACCGAGATGCCGAACCTCCTCCATGTATGATGAACAATCTCAATGCATGTCAGAAAAGAGAACTTTTCATTCACTTGGGTCACCTTCCATTGATAATGAATCTCAAAGTTTGGCCTAAGTTCATTGAGTTGGTCACTCGATTTTAGGATGATGAGAGGATGTTATTAAGCTTTGGAGATGTTGAAATGACACTAACTGTGGAAGAGATCAAAGATTGTCTAGACAACGTCGGAATGTGCTAGAAAAGGAAAAATCATCCAGATCATCACATTTTGCTATCGGATAAGCCGACCAACACAAAACTGAAAAACATGTTGTTACTGGTAAATGCAGACTGGCTAGATACCCCAAGCATTTCGTTTGTGAAGTTCTATGAACGATGAGGACACGAGAACTACTATAAGAATTCTCCAAATGAGTTTTTCGATTATGGTAGTTGGAGGTAGACTTAAACTCTAGCTTTTGCCGTATGCCTATTAGGGACGATGGTATTTCCTCAGGACAAAGGGAATGAAATTGATACTCAAATTGTCATGGTAACTCATGCCATTTTTGAGGGTGTTAGTAAGAAGGGACAAGTCAAGAAATACTTTAACTTGGCCCCAATTATTTTGGCCGACGTCTATCGAGCTTTGGGTCAATGCAAAAATAGGTTTTCATTTTTTCAAGGGTGTAATATTTTGCTACAGTGGTGGATGTCTAAGCATCTAGTGAAAACATACGAGACTCAGAAGTAGAAATTGGTTGAACCACAAAAAGAAAGCTATCTCGACCACTATGAGTTTCGTATGAGTATCAACAGATTTAGGATTCACAGCACAAGGGAAGCATGGGCTAAAGTTTTCCAAGACATAAAAGATGGAAATGTACAATGGATGTTTTAAGATTTCATGTTGGAAAAAATAGTTGCTCAGGGGGCTAAGTGTCCTTTTCTAATCCTTCCTAGCATTAGAGGGGTACGACCCTACAACCCTAGCAAGGTAATGCGGCAGTTCAGCATAAGACAAATTCTACCTTTCAAGGAAACACTAGCCGCTACGTCTTTAACTACAACGGGTGAGATAAGATACCTTACGCCAATGATATACGCCAAGAATGGGTCGGGCGGGTCAGCCTAAAGGAGAGCATGGACAAAAACAAATATGAAGCTGGGTATGTTGACGAATACAAAAAATGGTTGCAGGATGATCTACGTGGTACACTTGACCCAACGCCACAAACGGGCCGACAGATTGAAGATGTCCAAGTAAGGCTCCAAATCTAAGCCTACCATTTTCAGCAAGAATGGGACCGAAGAGAGCAAGAGTTTCAACGTAGGGAGCCAAAATACCTACATAGGGAACAGAAGTTTCAGTATCGAGAATATGAAAGCCAAGGGGCCTTAGCCTTTGCCACACAAGAGTTAGCTAATGCAAGAGCCTGCCTGATACGTTTGGTTTCGAACTTGGATGATCAACTTAACGCTCTCCAGGGCGTATCAATGTCTTCCAGAGTTGTGTTTGCAGAGCCACATGTGATAACTAGCAAGTTCCTTATTCGCGAAAAAGTGGAAAAAGCGAGAGGAGGAGCGGAACATTGAGCATCTTAGTTATCTTATTTCCTTGCGTGAGATTGATGTTATTGTATTTGTAGTTTATCCCTTCCCTAAAAGACGTATCCCTTTGCTTAACTTTGTAATAAATTCTCTATCTTGTTTATGAATCTTATTTTATGGGGTGCAACAATTTGTTTCAAATGGCGCAATACATCCTTCAAAATCGCTAGGCCTACCCTTGGCACAAAAGGGTCACATAGCTGCTTAGGACGCGATATATGCTTGTGTGCTTTAACTGTTTATGTGATTTGTTTCTTTGAATGAGGACAGTTTTAGCCCACTCCTTTAAAAAAAAAAAAAATTTCTTCAATACTAAATACAAGTCACTACCCTAAAATGTCCGACCAAAATTCCATGAGTCTTGATTTTCTCAGCCATAAATAAAAATCCTACTACCAAATCCTAAGACATTACTCTATCATCTCAGGAAAGGTAAAATTGCAGCTAAGATGGAAAAAGGAAAGAGCATCGACATGGAGTTAACTGATGAGGATTTGAGGATGAAATTGCAGCAGCTTAGACAAGAGATCCAAGAAACCAGAGAAAGGAGAATAGTAGTGGAGATCGCCACCGCGGTTGAACGAGCAGCAAATGCAGCACTAGATGAGGAGTTATCGGCTAAGATGGCAAGGCACGTTATCATGAATGAAGAGACAGCTGCTATGCGAAAGAAAGGCGATGTCTTCAAAGATAGTATTGCCATAAGCTTTAGAGGCTACGTAAATAATATCCTCTTTTGGATAACACAGTTCCTGTCCCCGAAAACAATGAATCGGAAGCTGTTAAAGAAGAACTGGAGGAGGAAATTGTCTATAGGCCTCCTTACCAGGAATGGTGGAAAGAAGGGAATGAGGGAAATTGCCCTTGAACCATTAGAGTTTACCCCCCATGATTGATGCGCCAATTGGAAGAAGAATGGCTTGGATGGAGGCACATTTTATCTTTTAGGAGCTTTATCATTTGTTTTTCACTTTCCTTGTAACCGCTAAAAATGAATGAATGAAAATGAAAATTTTCTTTGTATTCAAACTACGTAAGGCCTGAATTCTCTTTGCGAGATACGTAGGCAGCCTTTCAAAGCCCGGCCCCTATCTTTTAAAATTTTCTTTTCCCCTTCATTTTACAAGGGAACATTGAATTCATATCAACAGATGCCGAGATATGCAACAAGAAGGCCTTAGCTCAATGCAATTTAACCTTTCTTAGTCATTAGACTCAAAATAAAACGAGCAAATTCCTGCTTGTTCCAAAACCAATCCCTATTATTCGTGGATTAATATGTTCTCAAACAAAACAACTCTTATGTGTTTATATGTCCTCCATGTGAATTTTTTGTATTATTTGTCATGAATCAAAACTAACAGATTTGCCTTTGAGTTGTTTTCCTCTATAGGTAGTTAGAATTGATCTGTGTCGATAAGTTGGCTGAACACCCCTATTTTACAAGATCAAAAGGACCTGCAGATTCCTTCCCTAATCAAAGTTCTCAGAAGGGCTAGTCAACAATGGGTGATAACGTTGAGGATACCAACTTAATAGGTGTTGTTGTGGCTCTACCCGTTATCGCCGATCAAAATGAGTTAATCATGCAGTTGATGCAACATATCGCTGAGATGTGGGTCAAAATATAGAGAAGGCAAGATTTGCCCAATCCAACTTTTGCTTTCAATGCTTCAACAGATGGAAGGCCTCCACTTCACTTCCCTCCTTCAAGTACGGAACAGGCTCAAAACCTGTTCTCAAGTCCTGCTCATAACCCCTCAATCATCGACCTAACCACCCAAAATCCCCATTATGCCTCCACCTCTTATCAGGAACCACCCCTCCTCAAAATATCAACCTCCAAGTGCCACTCCCTCCCCAAAATGCAACATCCAAACTGGTCCACCCCCTCAAAACCAAAACATTAACAACCCGCAAACTTCCATCCGTCACAAAAATCAACATACCAACCCCCAAACTTTTCCCCAAAACTACCAAGCCACTCAAAATGCACAAAGTCCCTCCATTGCTCCACCCCTACCCCTGAAAGCCATTTTTCAAATCCCAGTCCCCAATGAGCATGATGCCAATGGTTTTGAGCTCGACCATTACGAAGCGTGAGAGAGAGAGTGGAGGTCGAAGGAAGAGACCGCCAAGCTGGATATGAAGGAGGAGATCCGAAAGGCCATGAAAGAGTTGCAGTGTATTCCTGAAGTCGTCGGTTTGAGTTACGAGGATTTATGCATCCATTTGAATTTGGACCTCCCCGAAGGGTTCAAGGTGCCAAAATTCGATGTTTTCAGAGGAATAGAGAACCTCTTAGCGCACCTAAGGGCCTACTGTGACCAGCTCGTGGGAGTTAGAAGGGATGAAGCTTTATTGATGCGGCTTTTCAGCCGAAGTCTGAGTGGAGAGGCTCTAGAATAGTTTACATCTCATGAAACTAGACAGTAGCCTAGTTGGAATGCTCTAGCCAAAGACTTTATCGAACGATTCACCTACAATATGGAGATCGTTCCTGATCGCTATTCTTTGGAAAAGATGAAGTAGAAATCAAATGAAAATTACAGAGAATTTGCATATAGGTGGAGAAAGAAAGCGGCTAGAGTTCGGCCACCTATGTCTGAGAAGGAAATTATCGAAGTATTTGTGCGAGTTCAAGAGCCCGAATATTATGATAGAATTATGTTGCTCGTTGGAGCAAAGTTTGCTGAGATAGTCAAAGTAGGTGAGACTATCAAAGATGGATTAAGAACCGGAAAGATTGCTCGTGTTGTTGCGTTGCCCGCATCCTCGGGTTTGTTAAGAAAAAAAGAAAAGATATGTCTTCTATATCTTATGAGGGAAAGAAGACCCTATGGAAATCCTCATCATACCAAGGTCGTTCTTGACCTTCATAGAGTTCGTACCCAGCTTGTTATGCACAGGCCAATTACCAAAATACCTCTCCTCCCATTTATCAAAATACTCCCCCTCCTAGCTACCAAACTTCCCCACCTATCTACCAAACTCCCCCTCTAGTTTACCAGACTCCACCTCATCATTATCAGAATGCCGCCCCCGACTGTGCTAACGTTCAGACGAATTACCAAGCTCCTTCTCCAATGTACCAAACCCCAGCTCCACTTTACCAAAATACCCCCCGAACTACCTAGCTCCACAGCTAAATTACTAGATCAATTCATATACTAGATATGAAGCCCCTAGTCTAAATGCTCCAAATTATGGTCAAATGCCTCCTCCTCAACAAAGCAATTATGATCCCCCCGTCCAAGATTTGAGAAAAAGTCTGCCAGAATTTTCATTTCGCTCATTGAAAGCCGAACAAAGTTATTCTAGTGATTAAATGCAGCAGGATATATTCATCCAGTGGGGCCCAAGCCGGTTGATACTAGCTCAAAATTTTACAGACCTGATCAAAGGTGCACATATCACTCCAACAGTGTTGGGCATGATACCGAGGATTGTATCAACCTAAAACACAAGATCCAAGAACTGATTGACCAAAAAGTGGTCTCTCTCCAAACAGTTGCGCCCAATGTCAATAGTAACCGTTTGCCAAATCATAGAGGCGTCACTATTAATATGATAGAGATGAATGATGATTGGTGTGTGACAAAGGCAATAGTACCGATCGCTCCTAACAAGCTGGAAAGGGTTGTAGCTTCGTTGAACATTAGAAAGAAGAAAGAGTTTGTGATTTTGACACCCGAGAAGGCTGTTGCCTTAGTACCACGATAAACTCTTGTCCAATCGAAATTTGTGATTGAAACGGCTGTTACCTAAGGTATAACCAGATCCAGCAGGTGCTACACACCAGAAGAGTTATCCTATGGAGTGCAGAAGAAAAATCAATCTAAGAGGCCAATTAGTGAAGCTAAAGCAGAAGAGTTCTAGAGAAAGATGCAACCAAAAGATTATTCAATCGTGAAGCATCTGGAGAAAACACCAGCTCAGATTTTTGTGTAGGCCTTGCTGATGAGTTCACAATTGCATAGGCAAGCTTTGATGAAAGCTTTGGATGACACTTATGTACCCGTGGGTACTAACAGTGATAATCTGGCAGCCATGATAAACCAAGTTGTACGAGGACACTGAATCAAGTTTTGTGACGAAGAGCTGCCCTTTGAAGGCAGGATGCACAACAAAGTTTTGCATGTCACCATTATGTGTCAAGACAAGATAATAAATCCCGTCTTGGTTGATGGCGGATCCGATCTTAATATTTGCCACTTTCGACTCTGAGGCAGCTGAAATTCAACTTGGAAAAGCTTCACCAGAACCAAGTCAATGTGAGAGCTTTTGATGGAGTGCAAAGAGACACCTTGGGTGAGGTAAATTTGGATATTTAGATGGGTCCTGCTAAATTTAGTATGGAGTTTCGGGTGTTGGATATCAACACCAGTTATAATTTGCTTCTGAAAAGACTATTTATCCACATGGCTGTGGCTGTGCCTTCTACTCTTCACCAACTAATAAAATTTGTTTGGAAGAACCAGGAATTGGTCATTTATGGTGAAGGGAGTCATTCCAATAGGTATGCACCGATTGTTGATGATGTCTCTCGAGGTTGTGATTTCTACACGGTGGAGCTGGTAAATGCCACCGGTGATGACTTGGCTCCACAACCCCCTATGCCTTCTGTGTACAAGATGATTGCTACAGTTATGCTTCGAAGTGGTTTCAAACTAGGTTTCGGATTAGGGAAACACTTTCAAGGAATTGTCGAGCCTATGCGAATTCTCGCCAAAGGAGTAAAGTTTGGTTTAGGGTATGTCCCCATAGATGATGAAGTAGAGATGAAAAATAAGAGTGTTGATCAAGCATTGGCCAGGCTAATTCCTCATCTGTACCAGTCATTCCTAGTGCGAGAATATGTCAATGATAGTGGTTTTGGGGAAGAAATCTAGGGCCTTTTTGAGGAGATTAATGCGGTCATCGAGGAAGAGACTGGGACATCGAGCATCCGTGATGCAGAACTTGAGGAGAAATTACAAAATTAGACCTCCACACCACTCCTGATTTCTCGCTCATCTGGTTAGAAAGGACATGTGCTTTTGTTTGTTTTTTTTTAAAAAATTGATGGTAGTCCAGAAGAGGCTCGAGACCCACCCTTTATGAAGCTTTTACTTGTTTGAAGTTTTAAACTCCCTTGTGATGTTTAAAAGGGCAAAATGGCCCTTGGCCATGGCCAAAGTTGTGCTTGTCTTTCAATTTAAATGAAAGCCTCTTTTATCAAAAATTTGTTTACTTATATGCTTATATTTTACTTTCCTAATTTTGTTTGTTTATGATTTCAATAATATTAATTTAAAACTTGCCAATGTCATGTCATGTCACGAGCCAAATGAACAAAATGAGGCAAGTGATGATGAATGCGAAATGTATGAAGATGAAAATGAGGTAGCCGAACATGTCGCTAAAGAGTTTCGGCAATTCGAGAATCAACACAAGTTGAATTTAGAAGAAACCAAAACTATAAATCTCGAGAATAAGGAGTATGTCAAAGAAGTAAGAAATCAGTGTCCATCTAACTGAAGCTCCGAGAAGGGATCTAGTCCGCTTGCTCAAAGAATACATTGATGTATTTGCCTGGTCTTACAAAGATATGCCAAGGCTGAGTACGAATATGGTGTCTCACAAGTTGCCCATTAATCCATATTCAATCCAGTAAAACAAAAGACTCGAAAGTTCAAGCCTGAGGTGAGTTTAAAGATCAAAGAGGAGATTACCAAACAGATTAAGTCTCAGGTAGTGGAAGTGACGCAATATCCGACTTGGTTAGCCAACATTGTTCCGGTTGTGAAGAAAGACGGAAAGATCAGAATTTGTGTCGACTATAGAGATCTCAACAAGGCTAGCCTGAAAGATAATTTTCCATTGCCAAACATTTACATTCTCATTGATAATTGTGCTAAGCATGAGATGCAATCATTTGTGGATTGTTACGCGGGGTAGCACCAGATCCTGATGGATGAAGGAGATGCAGAAAAGACAGCTTTCATCACGCTCTGGGGTGTTTATTATTATCGGGCGATGCCTTTTGGCCTCAAGAATTCTGGTGCTACTTATATGAGGGCCATGACAACTATCTTCCATGGTATGATTCATAAGGAGATCGAAGTGTTTGTAGATGATGTCATAATCAAATCCCGCGAGTGTTTGGATCACTTGATTCACTCGAGAAAATTCTTTGATCGCCTGCGTCAATACAATTTGAAGTTAAATCCTACCAAATGTGCTTTTGGAGTGCCAGCCGGCAAGCTATTGGGATTTATAGTTAGTAGGAGGGGCATTGAGCTTGATCCTTCTAAGATCAAAGCGATCCAAGAATTACCTCCTCCGAAGACCAAGAAAGAGGTGATGAGTTTTCTGGAAAGGTTGAACTACATCAGTCGATTTATAGCTCAATCCACCATGGTGTGTGAGCCAATCTTTAAGTTATTGAATAAAGATGCTTTGACCAAGTGGACCGGAGAATGTTAGACTGCTTTTAATGCCATCAAGAACTATTTGTCCAATCCATCGGTGTTGGTTGCACCACGAGAAGGGAGTCCACTATTGCTATATTTGTCTGTCTCGAATAGCGCATTTGGACGCGTGCTTGGTCAACATGATGAAACTGGGAAAAAGGAGAGAGTCATTTATTACTTGAGCAAGAAATTAACTTCATATGAAGCCCGTTACACTCTTTTGGAGAGAACATGTTGTGCTCTCACTTGAATCACTCAGATGTTGAGACATTATTTGTCTTCTTATACCACATACCTTATTTCCAGGATGGACCCGTTGAAATATATTTTTCAGAAAGCAATACCGACTGGGAAGTTGGCTAAATGGCAAATGCTTTTGAGTGAGTTCGACATTGTGTATGTCCACAAAAGGCGATAAAAGCATAGGCCTTGGCTGATTACCTCGCGGAGAATCCAGTTGATGAAGAGTATGAACCACTCAAGACTTACTTTCCCGATGAAGAAGTTGCATTTATGGGTGAAGATATTTCTAAAGCATACCCAGGTTGGAGAGTATTCTTTGATGGAGCGGCGAATCACCAAAGGAAAGGTATCAGAGCGGTCTTAATGTCAAAAACTGGTCAGCATTATCCTATGGCGGGTAAACTCCAATTTGATTACACGAACAACATGGCTGAGTATGAAGCTTGCATCCTCGGTCTGAAGATGACAATTGATATGAACGTTCATGAGTTGTTGGTTATTGGAGATTCAAATTTGCTAATTCACCAAGTTCAAGGAGAATGGGCCGTGAAGAACCCAAAGATCATACCGTATGTGTAGTATATACAGAAGTTGTGCAAAAGGTTTCGTAAGATTAAGTTCAGACACACTCCCAGGACCAGAATGAGTTGGCTGAAACTCTCGCCACCATTTCCTCGATGATTAAACATCCAGATACAAGTTATATTGATCTCTTAGAGATAGAGGTAAAAGAGCTATTTGTCAATTGTTCACATATTGAAGTAGAACCAGATGGTTTGCCTTGGTATTTTGACATCAAAAAGCATTTAGAGACCAGGGCCTCCCCTGAAAATGCAACGTTCAACCAAAAAAAGTCGATATGCCGTATGACCCTCAATTTCTTCGTGAGCAGGGAAATCCTTTATAGGAGGATTCCAGATTTAGGTCTTCTCAGATGCGTTGATGCTAGTAAAGCTGCGAAGCTTCTAGAATGGATACATACGGGAGTTTGTGGTACGCATATGAATGGACTCACTTTGGCAAGAAAGATCCTCCGAACCGGTTATTTTTGGATGACTATAGAGCACGATTATTGCAAGTTTGTGCAGAAATGTCATAAATGTCAAGTGCATCGTGATTTGATTCGATTCCCGCCTCACGAACTCAATGCTATGACCTCACCCTAGCCATTTGTAGCTTGGGATATGGATGTCATTGGTCCAATAGAGCTAGCCGCTTCCAACGGACACAGATTTATTTTGGTTTCCATTAACTACTTCACCTAGTGGGTGGAAGCAGCTTCGTATAAGTCGGTGACCAAGAAGGTCGTAGCCGATTTTGTTCGCAACAATTTAATATGTAGGTTTGGAGTGCCAGAATCCATCATTATTGATAACGGAGCAAATCTCAACAATCACTTGATGAGAGAGATATGTGAACAATTCAAGAATACTCACCGGAACTCAATTGCTTACGTCCCCAGATGAATGGAGTTGTAGAAGCCGCCAACAAGAACATAAAATAGATTCTGAGGAAAATGGTTGATAATCGCAGAGGTTGGCATGAGATGCTGCCATATGCTTTGTTGGGTTACAGAACGACTATCAAAACATCAATTGAAGCCACTTCATACTTGTTAGTATATGGAATAGAAGTAGTTATACCTGCAAAAGTTGAAATACCTTCGTTGAGAATTATCCAGGAGGCTGAGTTGAATGATGTTGATTGGATTCGTAAGAGGATTAACCAGTTAACCTTGATTGATAAGAAGAGAATGGTTGTTATTTGTCACGATCAATTGTATCGATAGAGAATGATTCGTGCTTTTCACAAGAAAGTAAGAGCCAAAATGTTTGAGGTTGGTCAGTTGGTTCTCAAACGTATTTTCCCTCACCAAGATGAATATAAAGCGAAATTTACACCAAATTGGCAAGGACCCTACATGGTTCGTAAAGTGTTACCTGGAGGTACCTTGATCTTGTCGGAGATGGATGGAACTGAATTGCCGAAACCAATCAACTCAGATGTTGTCAAGAGATATTATGTGTGAAGTTTTAGTTTGTGCTTCTGTCATTTATTTGTAGTTTCTCTATTTTATTGTAATCGCTTCATTTAGAATTTTATCCCGCTGTAATGAACTACGTCTGACCTGAATTCTCAAGAATGAGATACGTAGGCGGCCTACATCGGGCTCGGTCGATTTCTTTGTTATTTTTCTTATTTTGTTAATCCTCAAAAGGGAGAACTACGTTTGACCTGATTCCTGCCTTAACGAGATACGTAGGCGCCACAACAGCTCGGTCATATTTCCCGTAAGGTTTCTATTTCTCTTTACAATAGAAACTGGGACAGATTTTTAGAGGAACTCAAAAAATTCTCAAAAAGAAGATCTCTCCAACAAAGTCAAGACTGAAGTCACTTTCAGATTTGCGACTGGGACATAATTCTTAAGAGGATCTAAAAAATTCCGTGATTTGATCACCAACGATTAAAGATAAGCCAAGACAGTTAACTGGGACAGAAATTTTGAGGATGACCTCAAAATTTCAATGAGGCTTATCGACAGTTTAAAACAGCTTTGAATACTTTCCAGCAAGTAATCAGATAGACTTCGAGGCATCAACTTCAAAGACGTTCACTAAGCTTGACGTGACATGACACTTGGCAGTGACCTTTTTCAAATATTACTTTTTGAAAATCTATTTTCCTTAAAACCTTTTTTTCGTGTTTTAATTATTTTTGCATACAAATGTCTTGTCTTATCTACTAAGAAGCAGGAGATCGGAGAAATCAACCGGAGATATCCAGACAATGATCAGACAACCGAAGGAATTGGCACAAATTCACTTTAACCTAACAATTTTTCTGTGGATGCAGGTCTATAACTTTGCCTCAAGATCATCATAGTCCTCCATTCAACGAACATGGAGAAGTCAAAAAGCAAGGCAAGGTCCATAATGAACACGTGATTATGTTCGGAGATGGAGCAAATGGAAGCCTCGAAGAGAGAAATTATATTGTTTTCCAACAACTAAAAATACTCGGGGGAAGTAATATGCATTATATTATCAGATATGATAATATTCTTATACTAAGAGTTATTTATATTGTATTGTCGAATGAGATGATACCACCACCCAGAGAGTCGTCTATATCGTAGTGACAAAAGAGATGATACCAATACTCCGAGGATTGTTTTTATTGTACTATCAAAAAGACAATACCACCACCATAAGATACCTAGAAGATCACCAACATTGTTCGGTGAAGCATTATCTTCGTTCAGTATCGGGAGGCATCATGACTATCTTCTTGCATTGCAAGAAAGAAGTCATGCATTGCGAGAGAAAGAAATCATGTATTGCAAGAAAAGATTCATGAATAACGAAAAGAGATTCATGCATTGCAAGAGAAGATTCATGCATTGCGGAAAGAGATTCATGCATCGCGAGAAAAGATTCATGCATTGCAAGAGAAGATTCATGCATTGCAGAAAGTGATTCATGCATTGCAAGAGAAGATTCATACATCGCGGGAATAAATTCATGCACTGCAAGAGAAGATTTATGTATTGCAGAAAGATATTCATGTATTGCAAGAGAAGGTTCATGCATCGCAAGAAAAAAAAATCCATGCATTGCAGGAGAAAGAGTCATGCATCGCGGGGAAGACATTCATGTATAGCAGGAGAAGTCATGCATCAATAGAAAAGATTCATGCATCGCGAAAAAAAAAATCATGCATCGCGGGAAAAGTCACCATTAGCTACGGTTTTCGAAGAAACGTCACCTGTATTTTTCAAGGAAGCATTATCTTTACGCATCGCATAAAAAGAAACCATGCATCGTGAGAAAATCAATATTGGTTGCATCATTTTCATTTGCAAGAACAATATCAAGAGAACCATCAACAACGACGTCAAGAGAACTATCAACATATTACATCAACCTATTTTATTACTTCGACGTCAAAAGAAGAGTACATTGAAGATTATATCACAAAGATAATATACAAGCTTTATTTGCTTTACGTCAAACTGAAGGAAGTTGATGTCAAACGTCCAAGGAGAACAATTAAGTGTCAACACGGTAAAAAAAAAAACTATCTCCCTGTTTGAATTGCCTTTTATGCTAATGAGTTTTATCTCAGTATTTTCCGAGAGCATCCCAAGAGGATGAATTCTCAAAGCAAACCACAGGTGCGGACGACATCAAAAAGGATGCAGCACAATGTGGAACTTTTTCTTAGCAGAGAACTGGGACATAGTCCAAAGAGGAGTGCCAAACTCTTAGGACGCGAGCAGAGGAGCGAATTCCACCACAATCAAACCACACCCCTATCAGAAGGCATATGGGTTTATCTTTATATTTGTCGGTTTCTGGTCCGCATTCGGAAAATTTTGGTCTCTACCGGAAGCAGCTTTCCAATCTGAGTGACAATACACCAAGAGATTTGGAAATTATGTCCATGTAAGTTCTTACTTATGGATGTGAAGAGACATTTGTGGCTAAGAGGTTGCAAGCCTCCTTTCCATACTCGACTTATTTTGTCACTCCTCCAAAACCAAAGGTTATCTTGCATAATAGATTTCCTTTTCAACCGATTGAGTTGAACTACAAACAGCGGTCCGATCTCTGCATAATTCCCAAGCGTTCTTAAATCTTATTCCCAAGCCTTTCGGTCTCCTCATAATTCGATATCGGGATAGCTTTTGAATTCTTCAAAATCGTGTGCTAAATCAAGAATATTGAACTACAAGTGGCCTGAATTCTCATATTGCCTGAGATATGTAGGAAATCCAATTTCAAGGTTCGGCAATAATTCCTAAAGTCCGTACCAAAGCCCTTTTCTAAAAGATGAAGATATGGTCAATCAAAATTGGATTAGTCAATTTCATTTTCCTCAAATTACTTGCATCAATCCAAGTAAAATGAGGGACAGTTGTTGACACCCAATTTTGACCCTCCCTGATAGGAATTAATTCACGAGCTTCTCAATTTTCAAACGATTTAGAATAATTAGTTTTATAAATTTAAATATTTCTCGAGGTTACTTTAAGTAAGCCTGGTCGATTTTTATAGTATTTTATAATTATATGTATAATTAGTGTTTCTTAAATATTCGAAAATCATCTCAAAAATATTTTAATTTTAGTAAGTATTTTATTAAATTATTTTAGTTTAAATTATGGCTATAGTTGTGAATTATTTAGTTATAATTAAATTAACAATTTTATTTAGTTAAGATTAAGAAGATCATAAAGTAATTATATTATTTGTCTTATTTTTGTAAACAACCGAGTTTGCCAATCTAATTCAATTTGGCTAAAGTTTCGACTTAAAAATTGATTACCATTGATTCAATTACAAATACGGTCATTCCCTATTTTGGACTTCAATTCTTTAAGACCCAAACATTGGGCCATTTAATCAGCCCAAAAGTATTTCTAGCAACCCATTCTCTCATAACCCAATACCCAGCCCACTCTAATAATTTCCCAGCCGACCCCAATCCATTTTCCCGACCCGGCCCATTATTTCCCTTCACAAAAGAAATCCATTCCAGAAACCTACCGAACAATACAATATACGTACAACAGTCCCAAATACAGCAAACGGTAGCCGAACGACCCCACCTCTACATTTTCCCTTCTTCTCCGCATGAACCAAATAACAATAGTACATGTTTTCTTCTCCCTCACGCATCAACAAACAGCAGCTCCCACAGCTATGCAACAATCGCCCCTTGATCTTTTCATTCAAATTTTAGGGGATTTCGTTTTGAAACCTTGTACAAGCAGCAACTTTTCCTCCCCTTGGGGAAGAAAAATTCAAAATGGGGTTGAATTTGAATTGACAATTTTGCCCCAATTTACTCCGAAAATTCACTCGCCTCCTCCAAATCATAATGATCCTCCTATTTAAACCCTTCTCATTCTCCAATGAAAGAGAAAAACTTTTTTAACAAAGGCATCAAAAACAACTAATACCTACTAAATACATTTTCAAGGAAAAACAAAGGAGGTCCCTGTTTTTTAGTGTTTTGGGTTTGATATTCTTGCCCAAACTTCTTGGCCACTGTTCGTGTTTGGATTTCGCGTGGTGAGGGTCTTCATTCCAGCTCGTCCTATCCCTGTTCGCTGTCCACAACAAGGTAATCAACTTTTGTTTTTTTTTCCCTTCTTCTTTCCGATTCCGATGAGTGTTGAATCATGAAATATTTGTTGTTGGTTGTGAGTTGATCTTCTATAGTTTGAGCCCAAGTTTTTATTTTCATCATAGTCTTTTCGAAACTATTACATGTATTTCATTTTCAAAAATGATTTTATCGCCTGTTTGATTTGTTTTTCTCTGTTTACAGTTCTTTTCAAGTTTTTCTTGGCTGAGTTTTGCTCATTTCGATTTATGTTTGTTTGTTTGTTAATCATCTCAATACTATTTCGTCCAGACTTGTCGAAATAGAGTCTGTGCTTGCTTGTCATGTGTTTGGAGGATGCGAATGAACTAAGCGGTTATGTTTAGCTATTTTCGAATATGAGTTATCCGTATTGCAAGTAGTGATCTTGAATAGGATTAATTCATCATGCTTGGTCCATGTTCGTTCGTAGTTTCTTTTGTAGCGTCAATATTTATGTAGTACTTGTTGGAGTCGTTTGGATGCATCGAGTAGCAGTTGTTAACGTCTCATTCTCTAGGCCTCTTATATACGGTTTGTTACCATGAACGAGAAAAAAAAATAAAAAAAAAGATGTTATTCAAGTGAGTATGTTTCTCCCTTCCCTAACCCCCTTTCTAGAATTGCAAAAGGTTGATTTTCATTTCCCTCACACCCAGCGATGATGTTGGGTTCATCGCCTGGCTAACACTAGAATCTTGCATCATTGATTAATCTCACGCCTGGCCGTTATTATTGACTTGGACTGCTTATATTTACTTAAAAAATTTAAAATGTTTGGTTCACGGTTAATGGCAATAATAAGATAATTTCAATTTAAAGTTTTGTTTAGTTTTTTGTGTGGTTTTTATCCTAGCTTGAACAGTGGGTGAGCATACTATTTTTGGATTTACATTTATCATTGATTTGCCTCTCATAATTTTGGAAATCACCAATTTTGATACATCGTGCCAAGTGATAATTCAGTTTCTTTATGTTGGTATTTTTCATGTGTGCGTATTTTGTGTAGCTATGTGCATCATGTTCTTCATGCATTTCGTTAGTATTACATATTTACTTTATTTTGCATGTTACAGTGAGTTAAATTAGGCATGGATTAGGAAGCTCCTTTGTGTTGATTTGACCTTCTTTGTCTTATCACGTCTTGTAATTCTTGTGGTCATCACAAAATGTTCAATTCAGTTCAAGGATAGTCTTGTAAAGAGTATCAAGTTTCTTATTTTAATAGTTTCTTGTTTACAATTTGTGGATAATTATGAGATTGGGTTATGTATTTATCATTTCCAAATAAGTGGTTAATTTTCCTCTTGTTTTCTCTTAGTTTGTACAAGTTTGCTTAGTTGTAGTCTTTGTTGTTGTTTTTTTTTTGTATTGTCCGTAGTTGTTTACTTCTTTGCATATCAATTTGTCAAGAAAATGAAAGTTAGCTTGAAGCATTGGTCCAAGTTGAGAATCTGACTATCATGACTCATTTTTAGCCTCCTTGTCATTTCTTTTCATTTTGCTTGGTCTTAGTTGCTGTTAGTTATTTGCTATTTTGTTAAGTGACAATCTACTAATCATATTTGTCATTTAATGTTACAGTTTTGAGATATCATCATTATATACTAACTCTCATCATCATTTTATTTGCATGTAAATCTATCCGGGTTCACTATGGACTCATATTTCCCTCCTTGCATTTCGGGAGAGCCATAAAGGCTCAAATTATTTTTTATCTAGTCAGCCAACCTTGAGAAATCGAAGAAAAAGTCTTTGGAGTTGATGTACAGGTCTCGGAAAGTAGAAAAACGGGTTGTATACATCCGATATACACTGATATACAGCCGGAATATACAAAAAGGAGATTGGATAAAAACCCAAAAAATTCTAGCAAAATTGGCCCAAATTCAATTTCTCCCTTACTCTTTAATTATTTAATTGTGATTACTTATTGTTTGTTGTTTAACTCTAACTTTAGAATGGTTAAATAACTTAATTGAATTCTCCAAAGGATGAACTATTTTCTTTGTATTGGTTTACTTTAATAAATTTTACTTTATCAACTTTTGCACCCTTATTTACTTATTCAAATATTTTCTATTCAAAACTTTCACTTACTTTTAACTAGTTTAAAATGATATCTTGATTTATCGATTAAATTGGTGTAAATTATTTTTAAAATGATTCAAACAAATGCTAATCAATCTAGTTTTGTCAAAATTCTACTCACTTGCAATTAAATTCAAATATTTCAATTTAGGTCCCTTTCTCTAAATTAAAAATAATATAAAAATGTGTCCTTTTTTTTAATTATTTTTTCAAAGTTAAATCAAATATTGTAAATTATTGTTTTTTTAAGTCATTTTCCCAAAGAACTAGTCAAAAAATATATTTTAGTCAAGTCGCAGGTCAACCGCGTGTTAGCGGACACTTCAAATGCCTAAACCCTTCTCGAAGTGTAAATTGAACCCCGAACCCTCTTTGGTATTTTCAAATGATTTTTTCTGTTTAAATCTTTGAAAATTATAAGTTTTCTTAATTTTTTAAAAAAAATTAAGTGGCGACTCTTTTCTAAGTATTTTTCTTAAACTGTCTTATACTTAGAATATTTCAAAAAGTAATTTTTCTAAAGATAGTGAAATTACGGCACGACAAAAAGTATAAATAATATAAAATAAATATATAAATAATAAAAATGTAATTTTGGTAGTTGGTACTTATTTTCTTAAACCTCCCGTATACTACTAGGATTAGACTAACAGTTTCACCGCGTTACTCTTTTTTTTTCCTCTTATAAATAAAGCCAGCTGCAATTCCTCCCTTCCTTACTCGTCCCTCTTCTTTATTCCGCCTCCGTGTTCAACGGAAAATTCGTCCTTATTCCGCCTCTGTGCTCACCGGAAAATTCATCCTCCGCTACATCGGTGATTATCGTGACAAGTTTGGGGGACATGTTAGTTGATTTGTTTACCGATCGATGCCCTTTAACGTGCAAAAACTTTCTAAAATTATGCAAGATAAAGTATTACCATAATTGTCTCTTTCACACGGTTCGGAAGGATTTCACAATGCAGACGGGAGATCCAACCGGAACAGGATCCGGAGGGGATTCAATATACAAATTTTTATACAGTGATCAGGCTCATTTTTTCGGTGATAAGATTCATTCAGACTTGAAGCATTCAAAGAGGGAAACAGTTGCAATGGCTAGCGCTGGTACTGGTGAGAAGAATCTAAATGCTTCTCAGTTCTATATCACATTACGTGATGATCTCGACTCCCTTGATGGGGAGCATACTGTTTTTGGAGAGATTACAGAAGGATTTGACACATTGAATAGGATAAACGAAGCTTATGTGGATGATGAGGGCAAGCCTTATCAAAATATCCGAATAAAACACACTTACATATTGTATGATCCTTCCCAATTAGACGACTTGATTCCAGATGCTTCCCCTGAAAGAAAACCGAAAGATGAGATTGATGATGATGTTTGACTAGAGGATGATTGGATGCCAAAGGATGAGGAATTAGGTGTTCGTGAAGAGAAAAAAGCACACTCCCGAGCAGTAATACTTGAAAGTGTAGGAGACATTCCTGATGCTGAGATGAAACTTCCTGACAATGTGCTCTTTGTTTATAAATTAAATCCATCAACTGAAGAGGAAGCACTGTATATAATCTTCTCAAGCTTTGGAACCGTGACATCTGCTGAAATTATCAGAGATCACAAGAATGGGGATAGTCACTGTTATGCTTTATCGAGTTTGAGGACAAGGAGTCCTGTGAGCAAGCATATTTTAAGATGGATAATAGTCAAATTGATGATCGAAGAATACGAGTTGATTTCAGTCAGTGTGTAGCAAAGTTATGGTCCCAATATCGACCTAGAAACCAAAGAGGCAGTGGCCGTTTCAATAATGGTTCTGTTGATGCCATCAAACAGCACAAAGAAGACAACAAGCAGTATGTCGGAGATGGTAACTCAAAGTACTCAAAATTTCTGAGAACAAGAAAAGAGACAAGAAAACACAAAGGGAGAAAACACCGGCAAATAACAAAGCCACATTAAGGCTGGTCAAATAGATTCAATTATGCTTATTATGTCATTCCCCACATATAACAATGTGTAATCAGGTGAAATTAGAGAATGAAGTTTCCTGCAACATCAACCTTTGTTCTGCATTTAGTTCATTTGCTTCAACCAGAAAACCATAACTCGCATAGTTAGTTACATACTCAACTTGCACATTCATATCAAACAATTAATTCTAGAGATTAGACCTAATATGTTCTAATCACAAAATTGAAACAGTAAAGAATAGGTATAACAAGAAAAGTATTGCAATATCAACAAGCAAATCGATACTAACACCAAAAAGACGAAGACGCAAAGTTAACTAGTAATATGCCTTCTTCATTTCCTGATGGGATTTTGTTTTTTCCACCCCATGAATCTACAAAAGTCAAATCCCTTGTTAGTGTTGCAGCTCCTCCTTGAATAAAGTAAAAATAAAAGAAACTTAGTTTGCAGAAAGATCCCCAAAGCATTATCTCATATGCCCATGAAAAATTTGTTCTTTTGCTTCATTAGTAATTTCACATGCTTCAGACAATTTAGCCCTCCTTTCTATAGCTAGTAATTCACAAGATGTAAGAACAAATAAAGTTGTTCCATACGTTATGGGGAAAAAAGTTGAAAACTTCAAACCCTAAGGGCTGCAGCTAAACCTGGACGACCATGAAAATCTCAATATTCTAAAAGGGCCAAAACTACCCTCAAGCTATTCAAAATAGGGAAAATATACCCTCCGTTTCATTTTTTGCACAAAAATACCCTTGCCATTAATATAAGAGACCACAAATACCCTCCAACTTAACAGCCCCGTTAACCTCGTGACGTGGCATCGAATGTGGGAAAAAAAATAAGCCACATGGCTCAACACGTAAGCGTCCTACGTGGAATAAAAATCTAGCTGCTGCAGGTGTTGATTATGGCTCCCAAAAGGAGCAGATTGCCAATCTAACTCATAATACTGAACAACTCTCTTAGAAACAGTGACCCCAAAAATGGCACAAGCGAGATCAAAAGTGAAACAGTTGAGAGAGCTGTTATTCCCAATCTCGGGTCAAGTGATATGAAAGCCATTGCAGAAGATGCATCTGTGTTTAGTTTTGGAGATGATGAAGACTATGAAATTGAATGGGTCAGTCTATTTAGTGAGGTGGGTAAAGGGTTAATGGGCATGGGTAGCTTAGGTGGCAGTCATGTGGATCTTTATTCCACGTAGGACGCTTATGTATTGCGTGGCTTATTTTTTCCACATCAGATGCCACGTCATGAGGTTAACGGGGCTGTTAAGTTGGAGGGTATTTGTGGTCTTTTATCTTAATGGCAAGGATATTTTTGAGCCAAAAATGAAACAGAGGTTATATTTGCTCTATTTCAAATTTGGCCCTTTTCCGTTCTAATTTTAGTCAGGACTTTTCTGGATTAAGGGTGAGTGCAGTAAGAGGATAGAAAATTTTAGCATTTTGTGCCTTGTGACCTCTTTCTATCTTTCAAATGACATGATTTCTGCATTATTTCCCATTAAGCTAAAATGCCCATTGAACTAGCACTACGAAAGCATCCAAGACTCAAAAGCAAGATAATGACAATACCTGGCAATGTTGTAAATCTTAGTGGCATTGGTAATGACATTATCATCATTAGTTTTCCAAGAAAAAGCAAACTCATGCCTATCTAAATACTGCATAAAGTTCTGAAAAAATATAAGCTTCTTCTGGAGGGGAGCATAAAACAGAGTCAGCAACAAGAATCGAAATTTCATGAAGTGCTCCTTCAGATGTCCAGAAATTCCATGAATTAGGTACTTATGAGGTACTAATATTCTATCAAATAAATGTTACCTAAATACAAACAAGAACAGAAACAACATAAAACATATTCAGGGGAACCATCAATTATCGTCCTGGCAAACAGGCATCAACTGAAGTAAAAGAAGGCAAACCGTCAAAGAAAATCATGAATTTAATCATAAATTATAGACCAATAATCCACAATTAATAGGGGCAGGGTTATCCGCTGCAAAATTGATGGCAAAAAATTAAACGTGAAAAGGAGGGCAGGGACACTCGAACAATTAAGCAAGTAAATAAACAAGAAAAGGGAGTCTTAAAACCAACAGTAAGGACACTGACACACCTTGCAAATAAGCTCTCCTTGAAATCCACCATCAACAAGCAACTTATCTTTCACAGTAAGTGTGCTTACTTGGGTCTGCTTAAATCACTCTAAAAGGCTTCCAAAATGTCTCCAAATAGAGGAGAAAAAGAAATGAGTAAAAAGGAGGTCATAAACAAGTTTGACTACAAATATCTTAAGTAGATTTGATAAACAAAATGCATACCTTGCATGGAGCTACATGTCCTGATACATTGAGAACTTCAGTTCTCGCGCAGGACAATGATGACCAATGAAAGACTAAAAATGTGACATAAGGTACGCATCATGCTTAGGAGTTGCCACCAAATTCCTCAGCTATGTCACAAAATTTGAAGGGAAAAAAAAGAATTAGAAGGATTAGTCTCGCTATATAGTGAAATAAAATGTACATGCACAGAGAATATGCAATAAGAAAAACTTTAGAACAACTTTGTTCGTTGCAAACAACATTATAATTATGCAAGCGTTATGAAGAAGCTCCCCATCTTTTAAACCCTTCAAATGACTCACGTGTCTTGCCACATGACTGTCCTACTACTATCCAGCAACAACCTGATCCACTCCTCAGACTTAAAATAAAAGGAATTCTAAATTCTTGGAGGCTTAAAGAATGGGAAGCATCTGCCTCTACTAGTCCCACACCAGTCTTCACAGATTCTTCTCCCCCCCAACGCAACTCACCATCAATACCAGAAGTTTCAAAATGATACAACAAAGAGGAGAAAGCCCAGGCAGCCGAGGGCAAAGCTGGCATGCAATCACAACCCACCATCATGAATCAAGAATTGTAACTAATGCGATTCCCGAGGATCCAGGAGGATGAGATGTGGATTCTTAGAATCCAAACTAGATAAAGTTCAGATATTCATGCTCCATACCAACTCTTTGCAACTGGCCTACATGCCCTACAGTTGAATCCTAACCTTGAAACTCCACAAAAACTCACCCATATCCTTACGAAATATAATAACTTTTTTTTGAACCTACCATCTTTCCACCACCACCACCCTCCGAAACACTTCTGATCACAAAATTCCCTTACAGCCCAATGCCAAATCAGTCAACCCTTACAGATACTCGGCCATGAAGTAAGATGAGATTGAGGATTTGATTTAGCATATGATCCATCGAGGGGTGATTCAGTATAGCAATAGCCTTTATGCCTCCATTTCAGCATTATCAAAAGCAAAAAGCGCAAAAAAGCTCTAATCTATGTGGGGCTTAAAGCACAAATAAAAGCATGAGCTTCAATGAAAAAAAGCGCAAAGGGAGAAAAAATAAAAATATTTATGTTTAGTCCAAGACAAATAATTATAAGCATGAATGACAAATATATAAACACAAAAGTCGAAGAACACAATTATGATAAAGTGAAATATCAAAATTTTATTCCTCTATGGCTATTCCTCTCGCACTCACTTACCCTATCTTCCAGGTACTTTAGAATCTGATGCTATTGAGGATCTCCTTCTAAATAGAGAACTCAAATTCCAACTTGCCAGATTCCATTTGACGAGGGCACAACAAAGGCTGCAATCCTTAGCCAAATCACATAGATCTGACAGGCAATTTGCCATTGGTGATTGGGTATTCATCAAATTTGCAGCCCTGTAGACAAATTTCCTTATCCAATTCACCCTTTAATCAGCTAACTCCAAGTATTTTGGCCCCCATCTATCCTATTGTTAAGAGACTTTTTCATGTTTCTCAACTTAAAATTCGTCATTCTATTCCCTCATAAATCATTCACCTCTTGCAATTTTCATTGTAAATCCTATGATTTGACATGATAACAGAATTTCCTCACTCTTTGTTCTTCTTCTCTTACATTTCCTTTCTCTTTTTTGCTTCGATACCGCATTTTTAGTATCAGAATATTTGGATAAAATTCACATATTCAAAATTTACAATAGTGCAATCGACTAGAATAATCTGACAGAGTCCCACAGCGAAGATTGTTCACCCAGTATAAGCTATATCAATTCTACAAAATTCCACTGTTAATATAAACCCTCATATGAAACCCTAAAATGGCAAAAGCTTCACGAACCATAGCAATATATTAATTATAAATCTAGCATTCCACAAAATAATCATATTAAACAATTGTGTGGGGAAGATAGAGATAAGAAATGTACCAAAATGAAGGCAGCTTTTGAACTTTGCCATAAAATAACAATATTCACTATTTCTGTTAATTTAGTGGGTTCATTTCTCACCTGCTCCGTTTTTTTTTTATTTGCGTGTGTTTTAAAAGGTGGGAGCGTGAGACGGGTCATTTTACTTAGTATAGGGCAAGATGTAAGCCTCGAGATGTAGAACGTAAGTATCTTTAAATTTTTAATTTAAAATACAATATAATAATAAAAAATTATAAAAATACATCAAAGTTTGAAATAATTACAAACATGATTAATAAAACTCATAGAAAATAAAACTTCTAACATGATTATACAAGTATAAATAATCTAATATCTTAACTTTTAAATAATAAAAAAATCATTATTTCTAAAAATATATTTTTTTTATCATACTATACAATTCACCCCTAAAAGAAAATAATCAATAAAACTTACTAGTATTATAATAAAAACATCACTTCTTCGCGAATAAAAATAAAATTACTTTCAAATAGCTAAATAAAATATGATAACTTTTAGATTTATGACAAAACCATAAAGACCAATGATAAGTGATAAAGTAAAATTTCTTTACGTATTTTTAAAAGAAATGTTATGTAATGTATAATCAAATAATAAAGATGTGATACTACAACTTGTTATTTGAGTTACTTTCAATCTTCTTATCTCTATAGATTAAAAATTTATGAAGTATCAATCATTTATTCAAGAATTATGAGGGTCAACAATGTTAACCAAAGATTTTAACGCATAATTTTTCAAAGATATGTTAGGCAAGCCCCGAGCCTTAGGCATTAGACATGCTTAGGACGTATCGTCGGGCGCTTAGGACGTAAGTCTTATAGAACTAAGTTTTGCTAGAGTCCCGCCCCAAGGCAAGTCCCAACAGAGTCTTTTAAAACACTTCTTAATTAAATTTCTTTTTCATTTAAAAAAACATTTTTATTGGTAATCTCATTTTAAAATTTTAATTTTTCACGTAGCATGTTTAAGGTCATAAGATTAAAAGAAATTTTGGTACATTCAAGTATCTTTAATTTAATATTACAAGATTTAAAAATTTTATATATTTATTTTCATTTTATGTCCAATCAAAATCAAACAAATAAAAGAAAGTAGAGAGGAGTATATCAAAATTATTTTTGAACTTTGCTAAATTAATCACTCATGACTTCTATTAAAAAGTTTCGTTCGTAGGATATAATTGATATTAAATTGACACATAAGTGAGACACTTGAAAAAAAAATAAAGTTAATTCTGATTGTCTGACTTAATAAACTCAACAATATTTTAAGGTCATTATAGTATCTAAAATATAAACAATTGCAAGTCCCAAATTGTTAGAACAACTGCTCAAGTTAACTTGTCCCAACAGCTTTCGAAGTTGTTGCATCAACTGTAATAATTGTTAAAAATATAATATAAATCAGTAAGAAAATCTTTATAATACAGTAGTTGGTGCTAAAATTCAATTCAAAATATAATTTTCTTTTTACAGACACTAATAAGAAAATCATAATCAACAATAGCAAAATTAAAATTCATAATTTCATCTTCTTTTTCGTCGTCTTCATTAGAACCACAATTCTAGAAATTTGAAGTAACAAAAAGAAAAAGAGAATTTAACTTACTATTGAGACAAGATGAGAAAATTAGTGAAATTGATTGAAAAAAATACAATCTTGAAAATAAAACTTTTGAAATTAAAATGAGAAAGGAGAGAACAGCAGAAAATAATATGGGATCCACTAGTTCTCTTCCCCCATTTTTTTTTTTTCCAAACAGAAAAGGTTAAAAAAAAAAAAAACTCTTAAATCATGAAAAAATAAATAAAAATATCCTTCATTAATAGTTTAAACCAAAAATATTATTATTCTAATTGATATATTGTTCCTTTTAACACATATTTTTCTAATAGAAACATTATCTTTTGAAAAACAAAAAAAAACAAGAAACTTGTTTTTTTTAAAAAAGGAATCTCTTTAAATAATTAAAAAGTGCAAAGTATTTTTTCTCTTCTTAGTCTCGTTTGATCAATTAAAATAAAATAAATCAATTTATTGTTTTAACTAACAATACAAGTCATACATAATCAAATCTTTCTATGACGATCCCTCGTTATAATTTATCCTTTTGCTTCCAGGAAGTGTTACTATTTGATATTTTTGGGAAATCAAATAAACATCAACATGAGATATTAATTTTTTTAATAAATAAACAATCGTCGGTGAAGGGATAAATAATTTTTAAAAGGCTGAAAAAAGTGAACAAATATTTTAATTCTAACGTGTAGAAAGTTCAACCTTACTTTTGCTTTACATATATCGTTTTAATGTTCATCATTTAAATGTATCATAAGTAATTATTAAAATGGAAAATTAAAGGGAGAATGTACATATTGGACAAATATTCGACTTATTATATATACTTGAAAGGGGAAAATATCACACAAAACTATTTTAGTTTGTTTGACTTTTTTTTAAAAAAATAAATCAACATACCAGAGTGATAGAGTTCAATTTGAAATTATACTTCTATTCCAATCGTAGTGTCGAGAAACACATTTATTACTTCAAGAAAAAGAATTTACAACTTGTAGTAAACTTGAGAATCTGTCCATACTTCATATTGAATATGAACAATTAATTTGTTATGTAGTTATCTATGTCTTTGGGATTAAAAGAGGCTCCAGTCTAGTCATAATCCTCAATAGATCATCCGACACATCCTTGAACCCATATCAAAAGTTTATTAAGTCTTGTCTTCTTTTTGTCACGATCCAAGGGTACACCCTAGATGTAACATGAAATATAGGACCCCGAGAGACCCTATACAAACCACTTAGCATTCATAACATAAAATATAGAACATAAGAAGTAAAAAAAACATTTCAAGTCCAAAGAATTTTATAAAAGTAAAGTGGAAGTCTAGACACGTTGTGTTTTTAGCCATCTAATACAGTAGAATGAAATTGGGCCTAGCCCATACATCATGTATAAAAACTGGAAGTAATACAAAAATTGAAAAGAATCAAAGTCCGTCCTCGAAGCATGAGGGATCACCAAGCTCGGAAATCAACCAAGTCAACTGCTAGCCACAAAACTGAGAACCCTGAATATCGGACCCTATATTTGGGAAAAATGTAGGCAAGACTATGCGTTAGTACAAACAATGTACCAAATATGATAGCCATGCATAAAATACTTAAATCATGCTAAAACGGGACATTTCATGACATGCAATTGACCAAGCTGAAGCATGATATAAGAAAGTTAGAAAACATAATTCATAAAACATGGTCAATGCAAAATAACATTTTAAAAACCTTTGAACACATGTGGGATACTTGTTGAAGTAAACTTAGTTCATATTCTTTATTGTGGGAATGAGTCTTAACTGACATAGAGACCATGTGAATTATAACATGATCCCCGGTGTCTCCCACACCGAAAAGGGTAGTCCTACTTGCCAAGGTAAGGTACGATGAACTTCTAGCTTAAGTGGATCCACTAGCTAATCATCCTACGAGGGCACGCAGTTTAAGAGATAAGGAGATTACTACTAGAAACCCGACCTTTACTAGCGGGAGAGCTTCTATCTCAAGAGATTGCTTCTAGAAACCCGATCTTTACTAACGGGAGAGTTTCCATCTCAATATCAATATCTAATCGGTGCTAAGCATAATTCTCATAGAATAGTCATTTCTTACTAGTTCTAATCATTCATGGAAAGGTACACTAAGTATCCAATCCAAGCTAGGTTTCATTAGGATAGCTCCTTATCTTTGATTCAATTAGGTGAGAAAAACTTTCAACCTTAGAATCCTTATTATGGGAGAAAACCTTTCACAATCATGTTTGCATGTGCTTATGAAAATGTCCTTTCAACAACACAACAACAACATCATCATTGATACTTTGCTTTCAAAGCATCCTTAAAACATTTACATAAGTTTCATTAAAACATGCATAAACTCATACTTTTCCCTTTCAAGATTCAAAGCCTACTTTCAATCACCACATATAGAAATCAAGGATTAGATATGGATTTTATCATAAACTCATGTGAACTATCACTTCATGCTTTATTTCAAGAAACTCCTCTTTCATAAGCAAAGACCCACATCATAGAATCATAATTGGAAAATATGGGATTTACATGGGTTCATGGGGAAATCATCATAAAATCATAGTAAATCATCAATTCATGCATAAAAGATCATAATTCAATCATTTAAATAAATAAATCAAATAACCCATGGTAATTGAAGAAAATCCTAACTCAATTGGGGATTTCTACCTTTGAAAATAGAGGAATTTGGGAACTCTATGGATGAAAGGAATCCATGGATGAAAACTATCATACCTCAAGTCCAAATGCTTATCTTTAATGGAGGAATTGAGACCTTAGCTTGAAACCCTAGTTGAATCCTTCTTCTTCTTCAAGTTCTAGAGAGAGAAATAATTTGGACAGAAGAATTGATCTTCTTTTGTGATTTTGGAAGAATGAATTGAATGAATGGAATTTGGGGGTTAAAATACTTATATAGGGGTCTTAGTGAAGGGTAAAACAACGTAGTATAGGAATAAAATAATTAGGAAAATATCCAACTACCCCTGAACTTAACAACCAACTCGCGCCTACAGCCACCAATCAATGAAACGTGGACTGACCTACGGCCCATCCTGGTGGTCCATCATTCAAATCAGAGAGTGGAGTTTCGGCCATCGAACCACGGACCTCCAACAATGGACTGTGGTCTGACCAACAGTCCGTTGGTCAGGCTGTGGTTCTGAGCCTTTAGGATCTATTTTGGGTAGCCATCCACGGACCACACCTATGGTCTATGGTGCCCTACACGGGTCGTAGGTGGCACCTGCAACTTCCTAAAATGCTCCATGTTGCCCTTTTTCAAATTTGGTGTGTTACATTATCTCCCGCTTGGAAACATTCGTCCTCGAATGAGATTCTAGGCATCATTTAAAAGAGAGACTCAAATACTAAAAGCCTATCATGCATGCAAACTTATCAAAAATGTACATAACCAAGGAGGAAACATAGACTCCAAGCTAAACATACTCAATTCATCATAAGGAATGTAGGAACTAGACTTAGCAAACCAACATGCATGAAATTTCAGATTTCTCATATTTAAGGAGGAACTAACTTCTCCAAGCTAAAAGCATGCTCAACATCCTCTCATGGAGCCTTTATGCAATTCATAGTCAATAGCATAACTAATGCGTGTTCAACAAATCACCTCATGAAGTCTATAGGCAACTCATACTTAATGTACAACAATATGAGGAAAATCAAACAAATTTTCTCATTTTCTCAAAATTTAAGCTTTTCATGAACATGTATAACATACGAAAATCATGGAAATATCTATAACACACATGACTCAAAACAAAGAACAAACAATGAGGAAATCATTACCTCAAGATAGAGTAGGAGTAGAAGGAAAGAGATGAGGATATCAGGACATCATATCGGCCTCGGCTGCCCAAGTAGAACCCTCAACTAAATGATTCCTCCATAATACTTTCACTGAAGCAACTTCTTTATTTCTTAACTTCTTGACTTGCCAGTCTAAAATTTCAACCAGAACTTTTTCATAGGAAAGATTCTCTTTAACTCCCAAACCTTCTAAGGGAACTATGGATATCAGATATCCAATACATTTCATCAACATAGAGACATGGAAAATTGGATGCACCGATTCCAACTCATTAGGCAAATCTAGTTCATAAGCAACCTTACCAACATCCTCAAAATCTGATATGAGCCTACAAATCAGGGACTAAGCTTCTATTTCTTACCAAACCTCATTACACCCTTCATAGGTGAAATTTTCAAGTAAACCCAATCATGAACATCAAACTCAAGATCTCTTCTTCTAGCATCGACACATGAATTTTGTCGACTTTGAGCCATTTTCAACCTTTCTATAATAAGTCGAACTTTCTCCATGGCCTTTTGTACCAACTCAGGACCTATTAGGGAAACTTCACCCACCTCAAACCATCCTATAGGAGATGTACACCTCCTACCATACAATGCCTCAAATGGGGCCATACTAATACTCGAGTAATAACTATTGTTATATGCAAACTCAATCAATGGCAAATGGTCATCCCAATTAACTTTAAAATAAATCACAAGCTCTTAACATGTTTTCCAAAGTTTAGATAGTATGCTTCGCTTGCCCATCGGTTTGTGGGTCAAAAGTCGTGTTAAGCTTAACTTTAGTGCCAAGACCCTTCTGGAAAGATTTCCAAAATTGAGAGTTAAACTGAGCACCTCGATCGGAGATAATGGACAAAGGCACTCCATGAAACCTTAACATTTCCCTCAAGTACAACTTAGCATAATCGTCCGTCGAATAGGAAACTTTGACTGGAATAAAATGAGCTGATTTCATCTCATGTTATCGCCGAGTACGTGGCAACCTACTATGAAGTCCATGTTCAAATCTTCCCACTTCCAAGTAGGTATACTAATATCTTGGGATAAGCCTCCCGGTTTCTGATGCTCAACTTTCACTTGTTGAAAATTAGGAAATTTAGCCACAAATTCTGCAATATCCTTCTTCATCCCATTCCACCAATAGACTTTCCGCAAATCACGATACATTTTGGTGGCTCCCTGATGAATGGAATACCAAGAACTATGGGCTTCTGTCAAGATCTGTACCCTTAAGTCATCAACATTAGGAACACACAAACGACCTTGATATTTAAGCACACCATCTCCCCATTGGGAGAATGCCTCAACGAACTTCTTAAGCACCGTTTCTTTCAATTTACCAAATATTGGATCAAGGTCTCGCTTGGATTTCACATCCTCCACAAAAGATGATTCGAAACCCTTATGAACAATGACACCACCCTTGGTGGAATCCACTAACTGAACTCCCCACCGGGCCAATCTATGAACATCTCGCACCAACTCTTTCTTTTCCTCTTCAATATGAGCAACACTACCCATAGATAATCGACTAAGAGCATCCGCCACTACATTCGCCTTACCGGGGTGATAGAGAATACTCATATCATAATCTTTCAATAACTCAAGTCATCTTCTTTGGTGAAAATTGAGATCCTTCTGATTAAACATATATTGAAAACTCTTGTGGTCGGTAAACATGTCAACATGAACACCATACAAATAGTGCCTCCAAATTTTCAAGGTAAAAACAATCGCCGCTAATTCAAAGTCATGGGTAGGATAATTCTTCTCGTGAATCTTAAGCTGCCTTGAAGCATAGGCAATAACTTTCCCATTTTTCATAAGCACATAACCCAACTCTAGAGGCATCACAAGAAATAAAAAAACCATCCGTCCCTTCCGGTTAAGTCAACACCGGGTCGAAAGTGAGTCTATCTTTCAACTCTTGAAAACTCTTCTCATATGCTTCAGACCATACAAATTTAGCTTTATTTTGAGTCAAAGGAGAGACAATAGAAGAAAACCCATCAACAAACCTTCTATAGTAACTGGCCAAACCCAAGAAACTTCTAATATCCGAAGTGGATAGAGGTCTAGGCCAACTCTTGACCGCATCTATCTTAATAAGATCTACCTCAATACCCTTACTTGAAATAATATGACCTAGGAAAGCGACAGAGCTTAACCAAAACCCACATTTGCTAAACTTTGTAAAGAGTTGTTGTTCCTTAAGAATTTGCAACACAATCCTCAAATGATCAATATGCTCTTCCTCACTCCTTGAGTAAATCAATATGTCATCAATGAACAAAATCACAAACATGTCAAGGTATTGTCTAAACACTCTATTCATCATATCCATGAACGTGCCGGAGCATTATTCAACCCAAATGACATTTCCAAAAACTCATAATGACCATACTAAGTTTGAAAAGTCATTTTCAGAATATCATCTTCTTTCACCCTCAATTGGTGGTAACCCGACCTAAGATCAATCTTAGAGAAGTAACTTGCCCCTTGAAGTTTGTCAAACAAATTATCTATCTTTGGGAGAGGATACTTATTCTTAATGGTCACCTTGTTCAACTGTTGGTAGCCTATACACATTCGAAGAGAACCATCTTTCTTTCTAACAAAAAAAACTACAGCACCCCATGAAGAGATACTCAGTCGGATGAAATCCTTATCCAACAAATCCTTTAATTGCTTCTTTAATTCCTTAAGTTCTGCTGGAGCCATTCTATAATGAGGAATAGAAATAGGTTTCTTATCTGGGAGAAGGTCAATATTGAAGTTTATTTCCCATTCGAGAGGAATATCGGGTAAGTGATTGATATATCCAAACTTACACCTCAATTAAGAGATATAAACGGTCAAAGTCAATTTATAGAACTCAATGTGAGTTGAGGTCGATCCCATAAAGAGTTTCTTTACAACAATGATTTCACTGTCGCGTTTACTCAAATGTCGTTATTAATTCCTAAAGAAACAATTACGAAAAGTAAAATGGGTTTATTAGTGATGTTATAGTAACTAAAATGTGTAATGAAAATCCAGATTAACAATTAACAGAATTTTAGTTCTCATGTTGTTTCGATGATTAAAAGAAACTAGGATTGTGCTCCCCATAATGTTCTTTCGTAGTTGAGTTTCAAACAATTTATCTCTACAAAATACAAATGAGTTAGATATATCTGATAGTTCTTAGTCTAATCAGATAATGTTCACTCAAGTCCTCTCGGTCCCAGAGTGTTACTAATTTTACCCTCGTTTACAATGGTGTTAAAGTTCTTTTCTCTCAAACTCAAACTTTGACTCTATTTCTTCCAGTTAATTTAGCTTTTTCCTAACTAGTATTTTTCTCTGGAACAAATAATAGATACAGGCCCACTCCAATGCGTGCACTCATCAAAATACATGAATAATCAAAGCTAGATTATAAGTTGCAAACATAAATCGCCTATCACTCGTTTTAAGGAACTACACTTTGATTTTACATCATAGATCCCACAATGACAGTTGTGGTATTTGGCCACTCATAATTTCATGTAAACATTTAGAAATATAAAATGAAAACATGTTTAGAAAGTACTTACGAGAATAAACAAATCAACAAGCCACTTCAATAATTCAATAACCAGAAATCAAAACTTCAAACTTGATTCAATGTTACAATCAAAAATCAAAAATTGAGAATAATGGAAACATGTTCATTGTTCAAGGTAAGATGAGATAAAAACTAAAAAAATGCCCTAATTAATTCAAATAAAGTGTTTAAAAAGAGTCCTACTCGAAGTAGGACTGAACTGTTGGGCAACTTTACGGATGTTATGACGCTCCGTTAAGGGCTTCACAGTCCGTAAAGCCCTCCGTGATCTGTACTTAAACTCTCAAAATTGAGTTCTTCAAGGCTTTCACACTGTAACTTGTCACAAACGTCACCACGGGTTGTGGCACTGACCACGGTCCGTATAGAAGCCTGTGGTCTTCACTTGGCCAGTTCACTCTTCAGCTTCTGAAGGTCTCTTCACTGGTTCACTTTACGAACTGCATCACGACCTGTCATAGGTATTACGGTCTGTCAGGTCTCTCATGGTCCTTACTTAGCATGGCACAAGTTACCTTTCCAAATCCTTCTCACTAGAAATTACATCATGGACAACACCACGGACCATTGAAGAGACCACAGTCCGTCTGGGTGTCTGTGGTCTTCACTTAGAACTCCCCAAGTTTGGGTCTTCAATGGTAGCCTACTGGAAATTGTACCACCGATGTTATCACGATCCTTCTTGATCTTCACGGCCCATAAAGGCATCCGTGATCTTCACTTGATTTGTCAGCACTCAGATTTCAGGTTGCATTTTCATCTTTTCTATCTTCTTTCCCTTCCACTTGTTTCACCTGTACAAATAGTACCAAACACATTATATCCACCTAAATGCACTCGATTTTAGTATCAATTATTAGTCTTCAAGCATCAAATGTGTCACAATTTTCTAACACATCAACACTCTCAACTTAGAACCATTACTTGTTCTCAAGTAATACGAAAACAATACATTCAACCCTCAAATCATTCAAACACTTTTGCACTTACACAGCAGCCATCTCAAGTACAAATTGTATCCAAAACCATAAATCTAACATGCAAGGATCAAGATATGACATCTCATTACTCATAGTTGATCATGCTTATGCTTGTGAACTATTAGCTAACACAATTTACTCTCAAATACAATCATTGTGTCCTCACACCAAAGAAGTTCCTCACTCATGATAATTGAGTCTAATTACTATACTCACACTCTCAAACACTAACAATAAACTACCAATAGGCTTGCCTTTGCTTTCTACGCTCTATCTTTCAAACACCCGGAATAGGATCATTGTAGGACTTTATCGGTTTGTAACATAGGCTCAGGCTAGAGAATGGATAATTGGGTTTGTGAGTGACTAATCCTTTGGTTTTCCAAAGTTTTGTTTGCACACAACTCTTTTCTGAGCGATTCCCTCTTTTTCTTCATTTCAGCACATCCCAGCAACCATTATTTTTTTTATTTTTTTTTGTCTTTATTTGTTTCTTCCTTTTCTTTTCTTTTCTTCACACTTTTTTTATATGCATTTTTTTTTATGCACTCAGCTCACTAGTTGACCCTTCTTTTTCACTTCTTCTTTCTGCTCGGATTGCAATCACCCTCAACTTAGGATTTTGGCCTTAGTTGTGACATTGTATCTTTGGAGACCAAAGGATATGATATTTACTGGTAAGAATAAAAAAACTGATTTTTAGGCTCAAATCGGGTTCAAGTGATGAGCTTTTTATTTGATTGTTTTATTTTTAGATTTTTAATGGGTTAACAAAAATGGCCTACTGATCTTTTCCTATTCGGTTATTCTCAGATTTAAGCAAGACTACTTGGGCTAGTTTCTGCTGTTGGTGTTAGACTTTGAGCAAAACTCACACACACACACATGACACATGGCTACATTCTCCATTTTCTTGATCAGACTAGCAATGTTCAACATGTAAGTATCTAAGATGTCATTTAAGGATCCTAACACTCAAATCTCAAGTCAAGGTAATTATTTCACACAGACTAGCTGTTGCACAACTCAACACACCAACAGAAACACAAGACAAAATAGTTTTCACATTAAACACATAGTTAACCTCTATTCATCCTAACAGCTAGAATGGCGGGTTGCTCACCACCCCCTCCTTAAACAAAAATACATTGCCTTCAAAGTCAATGAAGAAAAACAAAACAGGGCGATAATGAGGAGTCATACCTACGGCTCTCTAGGCGCCACTATTCGGATCAACAGTAGCACCCTTATTAATGGGTGTACTCTCAGAAACCAGGCAGGATCAGGCTACCACTCACCGAGACAGGTACACCGCTACCAGAAGCAACAATTAATACTACATCTCGTTGTTGTTGCTCAAGTGCTTCTTTTTCTCTACCTCCTTTCCTTGATGCCTTGTGAGCTTTCTTTTCTTGCCTTTTTTACTCTATGGAAAGGTCAACATGTATCTCCTCATCAAATTTTCTGGCTTTGTGTTTTCTCTTGCTAGATTTGCTCATAGGGAGTTCCCCCCTAGAGATCATCAAGGGACTAAGTGGTAGGTTGGTCACTGAATATATTCATCAACGACTCTGGCATGACTGGGGTGGGCACCTGTACCAGCTTGTCAGCTACTTTGGCAACTTGGGCTCGCATCTCAGCCAACTGTTTCTTGAACTCTTCATTAATGCTCGATCCGGCAGCCTGCAACTGTGTTTAGACATGGGCCTCCAAGCCATCTATCTTATTCTTCAAAACAACAAGCTCCTTCCCCATTTCATCTTTTATACTTTTCTCTGCGGCTAACATATGACGCTCTATGAACTGGGGTATCTGGTGGACAATTTGGCTGACCAAAGTCTTGGTTTGTCACTGATTTGCACTCAACCTTTCAAAGAAAGCTGTGGAAAGAGTGATATAAGTACCTGTAGCCTGAGAGGTTGAAGTTGGTGGCAATGACGGTGCCCCCGAAGCTGTCTGTGATGGCTCACCCTACTCAGTTTGGCCTACAACCTGTGGGATAACTACTGGAGTACGAGCTACTACCACTAATGGTCCCGCTGTGCCTGATTTCCTCCCATAAAGAGGATTGTTGACATTCTGAATTTTGGAAGCAACAGTTATCTTAGATGCCTTCACCAGTTTATCCACCAATTTATTTAGGGAATAGTCACCTGCAAACAAAGCTTCCCTATCAGATAGGGAAACGACAAACTTACTCGCTCATTCAACACTCTATCTCGCATCTCTGTGGCAATGATCCGACCCGCATTCACAAGGTAATTGGCCATGAGGCAGGCGACCAATAATGCTAATGATGGAGACAATATATTATCATTTGCTGTGGGTCGCAGCTGTGCTCGAACTATAGACCACCATACCTTAGCCGTAAAGGTTAATGATGCCTTTGTAATTGACACATGTGGCTTAGACACCCATGACACTACTCCTCTTTCTATAGCAATGTAACTGGCAATCCAATGCATGATGTGCTTTCGTGAAGTCGGTCTTAGCACTCTTCCTAGCAACACCATCTAGAATCCAAAGAATGATGGGCATTGTATGACAGTTACTACTCGAGGGGGAAAGCAAACCATTGATCCACCTATGTCGTCTGGGGTGGAAGTTAATACTAGTAAAGATAATGATATGGTAGAGGTAAGTGGAGAGTCTGAGAATGTAACAGAGAAAGAAGTAGATTAACTTAGAAAGTTATCCCCATACCTAGACCTCCACCTCTTTTCCCACAGAGGTTAGTGCAGAAGGCTGAAGAAGGAAAGTACCGCAGGTTCATAACTATGTTGAAACAACTTTCCATAATGTCCCTTTGATAGAAGCTTTGGAGCAAATGCCTAGGTATGCAAAGTTCACAAAGGACTTAGTGACCAAAAAGAGGGTTGTCAGTTTTGAGAATGATGAGAGGTTGTTGCATTGTAGTGCCACTTCTACGAGGTCATTGGTACAAAAGAAAGAGGATCCTGGAGCTGTCACTATTCCATGCACCATCGATAAGATGCACTTTACGAAAGCTTTGTGTGATTTGGGTGCCAGCATTAACTTGATGCCATTGTCGATTTATAAGAAGTTGGGTTTAGGAGCTCCAAAACCAACTACGATGCATTTACTTATGGCTAATAGAACTGTGAAAAAGCCCATTGGAGTGCTTCAAGATGTCCTTGTGAAAGTGGGGCCGTTCATTTTTTCGATAGACTTTGTTATACTTGATTGTGAGGTTGACTTTAAGGTTCATATCATCTTAGGAATACCATTTCTTGTTACCGGGCGTGCCTTAGTCTATATGAAGAGAGGGCAGATGAAGTTCCGACGGAATAAGAAAGAGGTGACCTTTAACGTCTGTAAGTTTATGAAACAAGAAAGTGATCTTAAATCGGTATCGGTGGGGAGTCACACTTTCGGAAGAGGTTCTGAAGTGTTTAGTAAGGAGAAGTTAGGTGCAGTCTTGCACACGGAGAAGAAGCGCCATGCTCAAAAGACAGAAAAGCACAAACTAGCTCCTGGTGATCTGGTGTTATTTTATAAATCAAGGTTGTGCTATTTTCCAGGAAGATCCAAGTCCCAGTGGACTGGACCATTCAGAGTGACCCAAGTGTCCCCATATGGAGTGGTTGAGCTCAAGAAGAGGAGTGGGACAAGGTTCAAAGCCGACCAACGGAGGATAAAAGCTACATGGGAAATTTTGAGAGTGTAAATGCAGTGATAGAGGCATGGCATCTTGATCAAGATTGAGTAATCAAGGGTCATGTGTCGTGTCGTGACGTTAAATCAAGCGCTTCTTAGGAGGCAACCCAAGATGTAAAATCTAGCCAACTAAAGGGTTTTCTTTTCGATTTAGGAATTTTCTTCATTTATTTGAATTTTTGTAATCCTTTAGGTAGGTGCTTTATTTTTCATATTAGTGTTGGCTAGATATAGCATAGGGTCCGTGTCTAAAAAATGTCTAGAAATTGTAAAAAGGAAGGCCTAACAGTTGTTACATGTGCAGGGATGAAAAGCCAAATCTGAAGAAAAAGGACTATGCAGAGGTCTACGGACCCCATCAACGGTTCACTACGGACCGTGAATAGTGTCCGTAGGTATGTATCCTAAATTTGTCCAAGTGTGGGTGCCTCTAGCAGCGTGTGCACTACTAATGGTGTAGCGAGAGTTGATGTTAGCACTACTGATGGTGCTGAGATGAGGGATGCGGGCACTACTGAGGGTTACCAAAGTGTTGATCCAGCAGGCTCCGGGAAATCGAACCCACCCACTTGTTGATGAGACTTTGGCGCTATGCGCCACAAGTTTGCTCCAATCCTTTACTTTTTACTTTTTGTGCTTTAGGGACAAATGCACTCTATTTTGTTTGGGGTGGGGTAAACGGATTGTGAGTGATAGGGTGAAGTCTGAGTAACCCAACTCATAATCCTCTCTTGGGGTTTTCTTGCCTTTGTTCTTTTCCCATAAGCTACTGCTTAATTTCTGTTGAACCGGCATGTGTTAGGATTATATATGTAGAAGCATGAGAAAGAATGAAGCATGATGGCAAAAACTTTTTGAAAAAAATGATATCTGTCCAAAATTTGTGATATGTGCCTAAATTTGTAGACTAGAATGAGTTGAATGTGTTGGCTCTGAGTATGACATGATAATGAACCAACTTTATGGCTTGACTTAAGCTAAAACTTGAACTGGGTAATCTGATAATCTAATAATGAAACTATGTGCCAATAGTGTGTGAGAATAGTTGATTGTTCAAACAGTCTTTGTGCCAATCTTGAACTTTCCCGATTAGTCTTGCTAAGATAATCTACTCTAGAGGCTAGGAATGATCATAGGCCCTTATTCTGATAAGTCCACAAATTGCCTAAAAATAATCCAACCAAATGAAATTAATGCTCCCTTTGATCCAAATTCTTTGAGCCTAAATTAGACCATTTATTTCTTAACCCCTAACTAACCGTCCCATAATCTACTGTGTTGGCCCTTGTCCCTCCTTGGACATGTGCACCTCGACTTAGGCCAAAAGCCTAAGTTGACGGTGGCTAATGTAAAAAGTGGCTCAATCTTGGCCCTGATCTGACATCGGGTATTGTGCACCTCAACTAATGGAAAATCCATAAGATGAGGGTAGCTATGAAAGAGGAAATCGAAAGAAAAATAGGTATGGAAAGAGTTTGGTGTTGAAAATAAAAAGACGAGAGGATGTGGATTTGTGCAAAAGAAAGCAAACAAAAGTGTCGAAAGCTAAAGAAGAGAACAAATTGCAAGAAAAAGAAGAAAGGGAAAAATAAAGAGCTACAAATCGAAAGCCACATCCATGGTTGAAAATAATCAAGGGGAAGAAGAAAAAATAGTAGGATGTCAAAAATAGAGGGAAATGAGGTAGAAAGTCTAATGTAATGTCAAGGAAGGAAGAAAGTCACTAAAAAGTACCCAAATGTACCACACCTAACCCTGAGCCTACGTTACAAGCCAAGAAAGTCCTATAGTGATCCTAGAACCTAGTTTGGAGAGTTTAAGCAGTGAAAATAAAGGCAAGCCTATGGTATTGATCACTGGTTGTACTGGAAATTACTTTTGAGCGTGAGTGTTAAATGAATCCTTGTACTCAAATCATATTCATTGTGTGAAAAAAAGGGATTTCGTTTGAATTAACTGCACTAGTTACATTGTCAGAAAATTGGTACCTTGGTGATAGTAAAACAGTGTATGTTGTGTGTTAAGTGGTCGATCTTTGTAGTGTTTTGATCCACACAAGTTAGCTTGTTGAGTCTAAGGGAAAAGATTTGCACTCGAGAAGAGAGTCAGGGTAGAGATCCATGTGATTGCTTGTTCTTGAAATGCTTGCTTCTATACAAATGTCGTTTACAGTCTTAGTGCGTCACTTGAGGACAAATAACAAATTTAAGTTGAGGGTGTTGATATACCGTGAGTTTATGGTATTTTTAATACATTTCACTTAAGAGTTGTGTGTGTCTAGGACCATTTTGCATTGGTTTTTATATATTTTTATCATGTTTGCAGGAAATATGTTCAGACGTGGAAATTGAGAGACACAGCTGAAGGATGCACAGAAAAGGGCATCTACGGAGGTGATCTACGGACCGTAGGTCCATTCACGCTCCGTAGATAGGTGTCATAGATGGGCAGGCAAGGCATTAAAAGAGATCAGGGAATTCTTGACCAAGTGTGGAACCACGGTTGAAATCGACGAACCGTAGATTGATCTAGGGATCGTCTATTGCTCCATCAAATGATTCAAATAAGGGGTTACAGTACCTGAGTTTGAAGATTCTAAGTGTGGAGCTACGGAGGAGGATCTACAGACCGTGGATCAAACCATGGCCTGTACTGTTGATCCGTCGTTTGCATCAGTGATGATGATGTTTTGGAAGCTGAAAATTTGCCTAAGTCCTGAGTCATAGACGGGACCTACGGACCGTAGGTCAATCCACGGTTCGTAGGTCAGTGTCGTAGATAGAAGACGTGTCCTGAAACATTATTTCCTTATTTCATTTCCTTTTTAGTTAGGACTTATTTTTCTATATATAGGGCATGCAAACCTCATTTTTGTGGGTTAGAATTTATTACTTTTATTCTAGTTCTTGAATTTGGAGATTAACTTGCAACTTTACCAATTCCTAATTTCCTAAGTTCATTTTGAAGATTTTCACTTTGAAATTCAAGTTGTGATTTTGGTTTTCTTCTACTTATTACGTAAATTCATGATTTCTTCATCTAAAAATATGAATTGTGTTTTTGCTATTATGGGTAACTAAATCCACAACTAGGGTTATGTGAACCATTAGCAATTAACAATGTATGAATAGTAACTAAGTAATTCTTGAATAGTGTTACTGCATGCATTGATAATTCTTTCGCTTAGAAATCTTTTTAACGGTGGCCAACATTAGAACTTGCCTCGTTACTACTTGCCAGACCAAGGAGGTAATTAACAAGAAAAGAATTATCAACATAGATTTAGTGTGATACTATCTAATAGTCTAATGTCGATTGGTGCGAGGGTGAAAACTAAGTCATACATTGATGTGATGTCTAATATGAGGTAAAGGTAAGGGTTAGTAAATTATACACACGTAGCTAGACCAAGGTGTGGGGTGAAATTCTCTAGATGCCGGACCAAGGATTTAGAGATACCTAACTTATCACTTTGCATATAACACACTAGGAAAGGATTGCTATTACTAGGATTACTACATTATGAGCTTATGGGGAACACGTACACCCTAGTTACTTTCTCATCTTGATAACAACTAAAATTTGAATCGTGCTCATTGATTATTTACATAATTTCCTGAATTTGTTTCACAAATTCCCCCTCCCCTTAATTACTTGTTTTGGAAATACATTGAGTAAACGGATATAATCGTTGGTTAAAGTTAAGTATAATTAATATTCCTCGTGGGATCGACCCCAACCTAGAAGTTGGGTTCTTTACTTGATAACGATAGTTTATGCTTCTATAGGGAGGTATAATTTGAGCGTATCAAACCCTTACGTGAACCACTTTCTAGTAGCCTCGATATCCTGTAGGTGGTTGTGACGGACCGTGAAGGGCACCACGGTCCGTGGGATTGCCCATAAAGGGCTTCCTACACCAATTCTGCAATTTTGAGTCTAAATCTTTCCTGCACACATCAACACACAGTGACTCTATAAAAACAAGGGAAAATGATAATAAGGAAACTACCTATTACCTTTAACATCTTGGGTTGCTTCCCAAGCAGCACACAATTTAACGTCACGGTGTAACACATGTTACTTGATTACTCAGACATCATCAAGTTTACATTCCTCCAGAATTTTCACTTCTTTAGGAACACCCAAGTTTGCCTAGATTCGCTGATCATTGGCCTTGAACCTCTCACCCTTGTCATTCTCAAACTCAATAGCACCCGACTGGAACACCTGAGTTACCTTAAAAGGCCCTGACCGTTTGGATCTCAATTTTCCTAAAAACAAAGTCTAGAATTGAAAAGTAACACTAAGTCACCAAGAGTGAAGGTTCTCTTCTCAATATGCTTATCATGGTACAACTTCATCCTCTCCTTGTATAATGCAGACCTCTCATATGCTCTCAAACGGAACTCATCTATCTCATTAATCTGATCCAGTCTCAGGTTTGCAGCTTCACTCCAACTAAGGTTCAACTTCTTTAAAGCCTAGAGTGCTTTATGCTCAAGCTTAACCGGCAAATGACATGCCTTTACAAACACCAATTGATATGGAGACATAACAATAGAGGTCTTGAAAATTGTCTGATATGCCTATAGAGCATCATCTAATTTTCGTGCCCATCTGTCCTGTAGGCATTCACTGTTTTACCCAAAATCGCCTTTATCTCTCTATTGGACACCTCCACTTGACCACTAGTGTGCGGATGATAAGGAGTTCCTACCTTGTGTTGTTTAACCCCATATTTGGCCAGAAGCAAACTGAATACCTTGTTGTAGAAATGGGAACCAGCATTACTGATGATAGCTCTAGGTGTGCCAAACCTTGAGAAGATATTCTTATTCAGAAAACCAGCAATACTCTTGCCATCATTCTTAGGCAAAGCAGCTACCTCAACCCATTTGAACACATAGTCCACTGCCACTAATATGTACTTATGCCCATAGGAGCTCACAAATGGGCCCATGAAATCGACGCCCTACACATCAAACAGCTCCACCTCTAGAATAGGTCTCATGGGTAACCCATGGCGCGGAGGGATGACTCCTCGCTGCTGGCACAGATCATAACTCCTTATTATGTCCATCGCATCCTAAAGAATTGTGGGCCAGTAGTACCTACACTGAAGTATTTTGTGGCTGTCCGAGCACCTCTATGATGGCCACCTACTAGATAGAAGTGACAGGCCTCTAGAATGTGCAACATCTCAGCTTTAGGGATGCATCGCCTGATGATGTTATCAGCACACACCCTGTATAGATAAGGTTCATCCCAAAAATACTTACCCACATCATGCAGGAACCCCTTCCTTTACTGAAATGTCATCCCCTCAGGCATCAAGTCACTAACAAGAAAGTTAGCAAAATAAGCAAACAAAGGAATAAGATCAAGAGTAGCGACTAGTACCTGGTCATCTGGGAACGAGTCATTTATTTCAAGCTCAAGTTCTTCTTTCTTTTCATCTTCCAACCAAGACAGATGATCAACCACCAAGTTCTCACAACCTCTTCTATCCTTAACCTCAAAATCAAACTCCTAAAGTAGCAACACCAATCTAATCAACCTTGGCTTGGCTTCTTTCTTTTCCATGAGGTATCGCAGAGTTGCATGATCTGTGTGGACTATCACTCTAATACCCAACAAGTAAGCTCTGAATTTCTCAAAAGCATACACCACAACTACTAGTTCATGCTCAGTGACTGTGTAATTTCGATGTGATCTATTTAGTGACTTACTAGCATACTAAATCGGATGGAATATCTTGTTGCGCCCCCAGCACAACTCCTAAAATAGTACCACTAGCATCGCACATTACCTCAAATGGCTCAGCCTATTCTAGGCCAATGATCACTGGTGCAGAAATTAGCTTCTCCTTTAGGCATTCGAAGGCTCTGAGACATGCCTTATCTAAAATAAATTTTACCTCCTTCTCCAAAAGCTTGCACATAGGGTATGCAATTTTTGAAAAGTCCTTGATGAAACGCCTATAGAATCCAACATGTCCTAAGAAACTTCGAACACCTTTCACACATATAGGTGGAGGAAAATTTTCAATCACCTCAATTTTGGCCTTGTCAATCTCTAACCCCTTTTGCGACACCTTGTGCCCAAGGGCTATGCCTTCCTTGACCATGAAAAGGCACTTCTCCCAGTTCAGCACTAGATTGGCCTCATCGCACCTCTGTAGGGCTCTGCTAAAATTAAGCAAACAATCATCAAAGGTTTCACCTACCACTGAAAAGTCATCCATGAATACCTCTAGAGTGTCCTCCACCATGTCTGAGAAGATAGACATCATACACCTCTGGAAAGTTGCTGGTGCATTACATAGTCCAAATGGCATGCGTTTAAATGCAAAGGTGTCATAAGGACATATAAAGGTAGTATTTTCCTGATCTATAGGAGCAATTGATAGTTGGTTGTAGCCATAGTATCCATCTAAGAAGTAGTACCACCCTTTTCTAGCCAACTTGTCAAGCATCTGGTCCATGAAGGCATCGAGAAGTGATCCTTCAAGGTCTACTTGTTCAACTTTTTGTAATCCGTGCACACTCGTATCCAGTGACTAACCTCTGCGGGACCAACTCATTCTTTGTGTTCGTAACCACAATCATACCACCCTTTTTGGGCACACATTACAGTGGGCTAACCTAGTGACAATCAGAAATGGGGTACACCACCCTAACATCTAACCACTTGATTATCTCCTTTTTTACCACCTCTTGCATATATGGGTTTAACCTCCTCTGGTGTTCAATGCTTGGGCTGCAGTCCTCCTCAAATTGGTTCTTATAGGTGCATATTCCCGGAGGTATCTTGATGATTACAATAATGGTCCACCTAATAGCTCTTTTGTACCTTATTAACACTTTGATCATAGCTTGAACTTGTTCATCATTCAAAGTTGCAGTCAAAACCACAGGTAAATTGTTGTTAGTTCCCAAAAGTAAATACCTTAGATAACTGAGTAACTATTTCAGTTCCAGCACAGGTGGCTCTTCAATGGATGGTTTTGCTGGAGGACTTGGCCGGTTTTTCAAATCTAGGTCCAATTTCTTTGGAGCATAAGAGTGTGCTCCTATACCTTGCAAAGCATTGACGGTCTCTACATAGTCAGATTGAAAATCAACTTCAAAATTCATCAGTACTGCAGCTAAGCTTTCAACAGCCAACCTCTCTTCAATGGTTGCTCCCATTTCTTCTTCATCAAAAACCACTATCGCAGACACCACATTCATGTCATGTGGCTGCTTCATGGACCTGCAAATATTAAAATTTACCTCTTCTTTGTTGAGTCTGAATTTCAGTTCTCCTCACTTAACATCTGCCAATGCTCGTCCTATGGCCAGAAATGGTCTTTCGAAAATAATAGGAACCTCCCACTTCGCAATCCAAGATCACGAAGTCTAACAGAAAGATGAAGGTGTCCACCTTTACAAGCACATCACATAGGATGTCCACAGGTCGTTTCACTGACCTATCTGCCATCATCAACCTCATGGTTATGGGTTTTGGAACTCCTAAACCCAGTTGCTTGTAGATGGCCAGAGGCATCAAGTTTATACTAGCCCCTGATGTTTTCATAATCAAGACACAACTTTCAATTCAAGTATCTACAATCATACAATAGTAATATAACCCAACTGAATTTGTTAGGGTCGAGTCCCAAGGGTTTTGAGAATTAAGATTCAAGTGCGAATATTCTAGAGTTAACCATAGCTAAAATCATTGTCGAGTAAAAACATCATAAATTAAGGGGTTGACACGAATGTCAATTATCAATGGGGGGTTTGTAGTCGATTAACAACTAAAACAGCAAAAATACAAAGATGCGAATAAAAAGATACTTGATTCTTGGGGTGTGATAGTCATATGGAATAAACTACACAATCAGGTAAATGATATTGATAGTCAATTGTTGAGCATTTGTAACTAGGCTAGACTTTAATGGGGGTAAATTCTCTCTCTAGCAACTTACCTCTAATCAACTCGATTTCTCTCGAACAACGAGTTGCTGCTTTTAAGCACAGGCTCCGCCTTAGCCCATTCAATCTCTCGAGCTAAATGTGTGGGAAAAGGCCTAGGATTCACTTTCTCGAGTTGAACCCATGACGACCCAATAGCCATTGGATATCGATTTAGTAGTCTTAGTTTTAAAACCTCTCTCTCGAGCAAGCCAAAAACACTAAGATGAAATCGTATTTGCAACTACAATCCCATTAAGTTCAAACACAACAACTAAATGAAATAACATTTAAACCGCAAATAGACTAACAGTAAACATTACCCAACAGGAAATTTAACCCATATTCACAAAATCACACCCCAAGAATTGGGGTTTTAGCTAGACATAGAGAAAAGGAAGAAAATGATACCAAATCGAAGTAACATCAACTGGGTATGAATTATATTCACTTTAAATGAGTCTAGGATGAAGAATCTTCAACACCCACTTCCAATTTCTTGGAATTAGAAGTATTCAAAGGTTAAGAACAAGGTCTTTCTATTTGAAACTTAGAAAAATAAAATGTTGTATCTAAAATTGGATACTAAGATAAAAATTCAAACTAGTATTTATAGTTGTCTAAATATGTGCAGTGAAGGATCACTCAGTGAAGTTAGTCGGGATCGCCGATGCACTCGGCGATCTGCCCTTTGGTCTACTTCATCGCCTTTTAGCTTTTGCCTTCACCATCTTTGCGTTTTGGATCATTGGGCGATATAGTACTGCTTCGCGAAACTGTTCAGCGATGTGCCAATTTCTCCTTTTCATCGCCGACTTAATATTTTCCTTCAGGCCTTAGCACACTGGAACTTTGGGCAAGATTGAGGCCATTCGGCGACTCACCTAATGCATTAGGCGATCCTCATGCCTTCTTTTCTTCGTCTTTTCAGTGGATTTGTTCTTTTTTGCCAAGTAGTGTCCATGTTTTGCCTCAAACTCTAAATACCTGAAACTTAAGGATTTACAACAGTTATTGAGACAAAACATGCATTTGAGAACACTAATTCTATTAAAATGAAGCCCTAAATAAGTCTAAATTGTGGACTCATCAACACCCCCAACTTAAACTTTTGCTTGTCCTCAAGTAAAATTCAAGTTCGGCAGTTCAAGAAGGATGTCTCGAACAGTGCTACACAAGACTCAATCATGAATGCACACATAAGACTCAATTTATTCATGTAAATATCAAATGTGTACTCAAAAACTCAAGTTGTGACACACCATTATCAAAGATTCTCAAGTTCACAATACTTGCTTCAAATGCAAGTTCAAGCTCAACAAAGGTATTCAAATGCCTCACATAAAAGAATAATTCCATTTTCACACACAATGATTCAACAATTTAAAGCTCCGGAATCAAATGCAACGCTCACATTCACTAAGAAGAACACTATGCATGATTTCACCCATAGGTTCGCCCGTATTTTTCAATAGACAATTGTTTTAGATTACTCAAGATAAAAAAGGTCTTTAAAAGGCTTGTAATGGGGTTGAGTGCAAAGATATGGTAATTTAGGCTCAATGACTTTCCCTCATGAAATGTGGTTCTCTTAACACTTCCTTTCCTCTTCTTTCATCATTTTCTTTAGTGCTCATAAGTCATTCAATTATTCACTTTCCATGGATTATTCAAAAACCCTATTTACTTTGTACTTTATTCCACAACTTTTTCGTTCTTTTTCTTTTTCTTTCTTTTCTTTCTTTTTTTTTTTATATGGAGGGGCTCCATTTTTCTCAAAACCATGGGTTAAAGAAGACTTTTCTTGCACTTCTTGACTTGCCTTCTCTTTTCATCACACCTCTAACTTAGGCTTTTGGCTTAAGTTGGCTATTCAATCAACCACAAATCAAGAGGATTATGGGTAGTGGATTTAAGAAAGGTTATGTTTTCATCAAGGTAAGGCTCAAGGGGTGTTCAAAAGAGGTTCACACACTCACAAGGTAGGCCACAAAAGAGGTATATGTTAAATTGGCTCACACTCTTCGAAGTTGCCTAAGATCATATCAAGAGATAGTCTTACTTAGTTGACCGGACGAATGGGAAAATTCTAGGTGTTATCATGCATGGTTCACAGTAAGTTCATCACACAAGGCATTGACACCAGTCAAACAAGACTCCACACTTTCTCTAGTGTGCAATGTTCATCCCAAGAGACTCAATTCAATAATTGGCGAGTCACAACGAGATGCAAAGAGTTCACATATTGTCTATGCAACTTCATTTGGCCTCATCGTAGCCGCATATTCATGTTTGTTAGATTATGAACACTATTCAAGTCATTGATATTGATCGAAATTGATACTCAAATTTGCAAAAGAGCAGCCACATTCAACACAGAAGGGGTGTCAACAATTTGCAAAAGATTTTCAGAGGGTCAAAAATCATTTTCAATTTAAAATCAAGGAGCCACAAGCTCAAACCTTCCACAAAAAGTAGTGTCAACACAATTTAAGCAAAAAGCCCAAATAGATAAACAAAACAAGAGTCATAATCAGCACACAAAGGTGGGCCTCACCCCACCACAAATAAAAAATATTTGTCCTCAAATGCAAATAAAAATATTCAAAAATGAAATAAAGTAAAACAGAGAGAGAGGTAAAAGGGGGCTCCTGTCTACACAGTCGCTCCGTCTGTCTGGGCATCACTGCCCGATGCCTCACCTTGAGTCTAGGCATCAGTGCCTAATTCACCAAGTTTTGTTGAGTGTGAGTCTGCCAGAAAGGCATGCACCGCTCTGCAGAATCCCCGGTCCCATGAAGGAATATTAGGGTCTAGGGTAATAGTCTTACTGGCAGAAGTGGGCCTCTTGACCTTGCCTTTCCCGGTAGTTGTGGGTAGTTACGTAGCTTTGCCTTTCAACATAGCAACATCCTTACTTATCACAATCTCTTTGGACTTTTCTTGGGATGGTGTTATTTTTTCATCAACTTTTGATTTAGTCATGTCTGCAAGATCTCGAAGAGGAGTTAGAAAAACTTACACAAAAGCACAATAGAACAATTTCAGACAGAATCACCAAACCAGAAGGCAAATCACCAAATTTCTTGGGCAAGTTAGATCAAGCTCGCCAAAGGAATTAGCTCTAAAACTGCAGCAAGTAGGCGATGGGGGGAACAACTCAACGTGTTGTCGATAGCTTCCGGTGAACAAGGACATACCCATTGAATGCTCTAGTGCACAAAGGTTCAGCGGTGCAGACAAAGGGCAAAAAAGAACCTTTTCAACGAGTTGCCAAGTGCTTTTAGCGACATCAAGCTTCTCGTCGATAGTTACAGAATCAATCATCAAATAGAGCATGAAATCAAAGGAGAGATGGGGACATTAGGCAAACCGCCGAGTGGTTCGTCTAGCTCGACCTAGCTCATCAAACGGCCCAACTTGCCTATTTTCAACCCAACTTCTCAAATTCAACCCTGTAACCCCCAAAAACAAAATCAAAGCATGCACTAGTACAATTAAAGTAGGACTCATAACACCCAAACACAACCCCCTTGAATTTTAATCCAGTTTAAGGCATACAATAACGGGAATTCAACAGTAACAACTACTCGAGCAAGATTATCAAATTAAATCATGCATGTAAACAATCTAACCCTATCAGGCTGGATCAGAACACTTCAACAAGATCAAACTATTGCAAATAAGTATAATTTTTGAGAAAATAAACTCGGGATATAGAAAACCAACCTTTGGTGTTGATTAAGAGAAGATTGAAATCCTAGGCGGCAATGTAATCCAACTCCGAGCACAAATCAACACTAAAAATGTGAAAATATAGGAACTATCGTGCGGGTGTGAGTTTGGGAAGATAAAAAGTGAGGGAAAGGGAATGACTTTGAAACTTTTAAACCTTTGACCTGCAAAACCATCCAGTTCTTTGCCTGTTTGACGACATTAGTCGAGCTTGCCTATCCACTAGGCGGTATGCTGAGTGTTCATTTTCATCGCCGAATTTTACAAGATCTCCAATTAGTTTGGGGGTCCTAGCGGTGGTATCCGTCGGTATCGCCAACCATGTTGGCGACTCGCCAATAATTTTTTAGGCTCGCCGAGTTTTACAGACTCTAGAAGATGTCTTGAGTCAAACGGCGGATTAGGTCGGGCTCGTCGACCTCTTCGACGACTCACCGACTGGACCTGTTGCTCGCCACCCTACATTTTTTGAACACTTTCCATACTTCAACCTATACAAACAACACACCATTATTTTACCAAAATACAAATAAAATTAATAATGGGTTTTGGGTTGCCTCCCAAACAACGCCTTAGTTAACGCCGCTGCACGACTCAAGTCACCATTCAAACCTCATTATCAGGGTTAGCCCTAGTATCACTAGGCAACCCCTCTTAGTGTTGTGAGTAGAGACAAGACAACATTTGGCCTATTTGGGCGACTTGTAGCTGAATGATCATAAAATAGGAGGTTGTCATCTAATTCAGCATTTCGACATTCTCTTTTATCTCATTCAACACTCTATCTTATTCCTCGATTTTGTGTAGAATGAGTGAGAGAGCCTCTCCATTCTGTCCACCCTCATGTTGAATCATCTTTTTTACACTTATGAGGGGGAAGGTACTTTCTCTTCTTGTTGGAACTTGCTTCCAATTGCATTACTCTTTTGGATAGATCGTCTAGCCGAATCAACAAAGTCGGTCCATTATTGGCCTTTCTTTATTTCCTTGTAGGCTTTAACCAAGCCATCAAGAGGCTTGACTACTACTCCATAGGGTCGTTGTGTCAAACACCCTCCAAACAGTTGATCGACCGCACTTTTATGTTTGGGACTAAGACCTCTATAAAAGCATTTTAGCAGCAATTTGTCTAATAGTCCATGATTCGGACATTGCTATAGTAATGCATTAAACCTTAGCCACTTATGATGGATAGCCTCACCTTGCAATTGCTGGAACGTTAGAAGGTTATCCCTAAGATTCAATAACCTCAACAAGGGGGTGATCCATTTGGGTAGCGCTTTCACCCTTTACACTCATTTTTCCTATTTCAACACAAACAAGCAAAACACAAATAAAAATTAAGTAGGTAAACCACGACTAACAAAAGCGAAATGCGAGTCACATAATAATTCTCAAGTAACACCACTCCCCGACAGCGACGCCATTTTGATATTTGCGTAATCAAGACACAACTTCCAATTCAAGTGTCTACGATCATACAATAGTAATATAACCCAATCGAATGTGTTGGGGTCGCGTCCCAAGGGTTCTAAGAATTAAAAGTCAAGTGCGAATATGCTAGAGTTAACCATAGCTAAAAGCATCATCGAGTAAAAACATCATAAATTAAGGGTTGACACGAATATCAATTATCAATGGGGGATTTGTAGTTGATTAACAACTAAAACAACGAAAATACAAAGATGCGAATATAAGGAGACGGGATTCTTGGGATGTGATAGGAATATGGTATAAACTACACAATCGGTTAAATGTTATTAATAGTCAATAATTGAACATTTGTAACTAGGCTACACTTTAGTGGGGGCAAATTCTCTCTCAAGCAACTTACCCCGAATCAACTCGATTTCTCTAGAACACTGAGTTGCCACTTTTAAGCACAGTCTCCGCCTTAGCCCATTCACTCTCTCGAGCTAAATGTATGGGAAAAGGCCTAGGATTCACTCTCTCAAGCTGAACCCACGACAACCCAATAATCACCGGCTATCGATTTAGTAGTTTAGTTTTAAAACCTCTCTCTTGAACAAGCCAAAAACACTAAGATGAAATCGTATTTGCAACTACAATCCCATTAAGTTCAAACACAACTACTAAACAAAATCATATTTAAACAGCAAATAGACTAACAATAAGCATTACCCAACAGGAAATTTAACCAATATTCACAAAATCACACCCCAAGAATTAGAATTTTAGCTAGACATAGAGAAAAGAAAGAAAATGATACCAAATCGAAGTAACATCAACTGGGTATGATTTATATTCACTTTAAACGAGTCTAGGATGAAGAATCTTCAACACCCACTTCCAATTTCTTGAAATTGGAAGTCTTCAAATCTACAAAAGCTAAGAATAAGGTCTCTCTACTTGAAACTTAGAAAAATAAAATGTTGTATCTGAAATTGCAAACTAAGATAAAAATTCAAACTAGTATTTATATTTGTCTAAAAATGTGCAGCGAAGGATCACTCGGTGTAGTTAGTCAAGATCGCCGATGCAGTCGGCGATCCACTTTTTAATCTGCTTCATCACCTTTCAGCTTTTGCCTTCAGTATCTTCACGTTCTGGATCATTGGGTGATAAAGTACTACTTCGCGGAACTGTTCGGCAACTCGCCGACTACTCTTTTTCATGGCCGACTTGATATTTTCCTTCAAGGCTCAGCACACTTGAACTTTGGGTGAGATTGAGGCCATTTGATGATGACTCACCTAATGCATTGGCAATCCTCATGCCTTCTTTTCTTCGTCTTTTCAGCCGTTTTGTTCCTTTTTGCCAAGTAGTGTCCATGCTTTGCCTCAAACTCTAAATACCTGAAACTTAAGGATTTACATTAGTAATTGAGATAAAATATGCATTTAAGGACACTAATTCTATTAAAATGAAGCCCCAAATGAGTCAAAATTGTGGACTCATCACCCCCTAAGTGTGACATGGTCTTCGCGAATTTGATTGATTCAATGGTGCACGGTATGGTGAATGCACCCGGATCCTCCTTCTTCTGTACCAAAGATCTGGTAGTAATAGTACTGTAGTAATGAGCATTGTCAGTTAAATCAAGACTTACAGCTCTTTTCTTTGTGACCAAGTCCTTCATGAACTTGGCATATCCTGGCATTTGCTCTAGTGCTTCCACCAGTGGGATGTTTACTGACAGCTGTCGGAACATGGTGATGAACTTCGAAAATTTCCCATCTTCGACTTTCTTTTTAAGCTATTGAGGGAAAGGAGGAGGTGGTCTTGGGATCTGTTGTAAAGGCATATTTCCCTTAACCTCTTTCTCATTTCCTCTTGCGGGTTGTGCTATTGGTTGAGCCTCCTCCAAGTCGTCTACTTGTTCAACTTAAAGTTCAAATGTGTACCCAAGATCTCCTACTTCTACATCCATAGTGTACCATTCTTTAACACCTCTTCCAATAGTTGCATGCTCTATGAGAATTGCTTTATCATAAATGATCCTCCACACACTGCATCAGCAACAGGTTTAGTAACATAATTCAAATATCTATAGAAAGCCTATTTTAGATATCTTTCAGTGAGACCACGATTTGGGCACTTTTTCAGCTTTTGGTTGAATCTCCACCAAGTGTCATATATCACTCTTCCTAGTAGCTGCTTGTGGGCACTTATCTCATCCTTCATCTGCAGCTCTTTTGATCTAAGAAAGAATCGTTCTAGGAAAGCATGCTTCAACTCAGTCCAAGTTCTGATTGAGTCATCCTACATCTCATTCAACCAGTTGATTGCCTCTCCAATAAGAGAAAATGGAAACAACCTCAATCGCATCGCTATTTGGCTAACTCCAGGAATTTCTTGTGATTTGTAGATCGCCACAAAGTTCATCAAATGCTGATTAGAATCATCACCAGCTGCACCTCTGAACATACCTTTCAGATTCAACAATTGAATCATAGTGTTGGTGATTGTGAATTTCACACCTGGAGGTAGTACAGGTAACATTATCGCTCATGTGGCTCCAGCTCCATCAAAATCTAAATCATCCTCTTCATACATCATCTGAGCTGGATACTGTGCTCGACCCATTGGAGCTAGTGGTTGGCGGTGGGGAGGAATTATTTCTTCCACTCCTGGTTGTTCATCCTCCACCTTAGGTGGGTTGTTCACAGCATGCTGCTGCATACCTCTTGCAGCGGTTTCAGTCTCCAATCCCATTCTTTGCCTTTGAGCCTCAAGTTCTTGTGCATTCACCATTTTTTGAATAGTCTTTTGAAGTTCTGGGTCGTAAGGAATCAATGGAGCTCCTTTACTTCTAGTATTTGGTATACACCGTAGAACTCTGAAAGAGACACAGACAAAGAACAAGATGTAAAATTAGAAAATATAACTACAACTCAAATAAAAGTTAGTAAAACACTTCTGAATTGAAATTCCCCGACAAAGCCACCAAAATTTGATACGTCCAAACTTACACCTCAATTAAAAGATATAAACGGTCGAAGTCAATTTATCAAACTCAACGTGAGTTGAGGTCGATCCCACAGAGAATTTCTTTATAGAAATGATTTCACTGTCACGTTTACTTAAATGTCATTATTATTTCCTAAAGAAACAATTATAGAAAGTAAAATGGGCTTAGTTATGATGATCTAGTAACTAAAATGTGTAATCAAAATACATATTAACAATTAACAAAATTTCAGTTCTTAAGTTGTTTCGATGATTAAAAGAAACTAGGATTGTATTCCCTATAACGTTCCACCTAATGTTCTTCTGTAGTTGAGTTTCAAGCAATTTATCTCCACAAAATACAGATGAGTTAGATATATCTGATACTTCTCCTTCTAATCAGATAATGTTCACTCAAGTCCTCTCGGTCCCAGAGTGTTACTAATTTTACCCTCGTTTACAATGGTGTTAAAGTTCTTTTCTCTCAAACTCAAACTTTGACTCCATTTCTTCTAGTTAATATAGCTTTTTCCTAACTATTATTTTTCTCTCAAACAAATAATAGATACAGACTCACTCCAATATGTGCACTAATCAGAATACATGAATAATCGCATATCACTCGTTTTACAAAATAACACTTTGATTTTACGTCATAGATCCCACAATCCCAGTTGTGATATTTAGCCACTCATTATTTCATGTAAACATTTAGAAATATAAAATGAAAGCATGTTTAGAAAGTACTTACAAGAATAAGCAAATCAACAAGCCACTTCGATAATTCAAGAATTGGAAATCGAAACTTCAAACTTAATTCAATGCTAAAATCGAAAATAAAAAACTGAGAATAATGGAAACTTGTAGATGAGATAAAAATTGTAAAAATGCTCTAATTAATTCAAATAAAGTGTTTAAAAAGAGTCCTAATCGAAGTAGAACTGAACTGTTGGGCAACTCCACGGATGCTCTGATGCTCCGTCAAGGGCTTCACGGTCCGTAAAGCCTTCCATGATCTGTACTTAAACTCTCAAAACTGAGTTCTTTAACGCTTTCACATTGTAACTTGTAACAGACGTCACCACGAGTCAAGGCACTAACCATGGTCCATATAGAAGCCAGTGGTCTTCACCTGGCCAATTCACTCTTCAGATTCTCAAGGTCTCTTCACTGGTTCACCTTATGAAATGCATCACGACCCGTCATAGGTATTACGGTCCGTCAGGTCTCCTGTGGTCCTCACTTAGCATTGCCACAAATTGCCTTCTCAATGCATGTGCACTGGAAATTACATCACAGACAATACCACGGACCGTTGAAAAGACCACGGTCCTTCTGGGAGTCTGTGCTCTTCACTTAGAACTCCCCAAGTGTGGGTCTTCAATTCAAACCTACTGGAAATTGTACCACGGATGTTATCACAATCCGTCTTGATTTTCAAGGCCCGTAAAGGCGTCCGTGATCTTCACTTGATTTATTAGCACTCAGATTTCATGTTACATTTTCATCTTTTCTATCTTCTTTCCCTTCCACTTGTTTCACCTATACAAACACTATCAAACACATTATATCCACATAAATACACTTGATTTTAGTATCAATCCTTAGTTTTCAAGCGTCAAATGTGCCAAGATTTCATGGCACATCAGTCATCTGGGAACATTTTCGGAAACTCAATAACAACGGGGACCGACTCAAGAGCAGGGTTTCAGAATCTACATCCTCACCCTAACTAGATGGTACAAGAAACCCTTAGAAATCATCTTTCTGGCTTTAAGATAGGAAACAAGCTGACCCTTAAGCATAGAATTTCCCGCCTTCCACTCTAGGATAGGCTTATTTGAAAACTAAAATTTGACTACTTGAGTTCTACAATCAATAGAAGCATAACAAGAGTGCAGCCAATCCATGTCAAGGATAACATCAAAGTTTAACATATCAAGCTCTACCAAATCAACAAGAGTAACCCTATGCGATAAGGATATGAGACATCTTTTATAGACCCTTGAGCCAAAATAGTATCACCAACAGAAGTAGAGACAAAAAAGGTTCTAACAATACATCCGGAAGAACATCAAAACTCATAGCCACATATGGTGTCACAAAATACAAGGTAGCACCAGGATCAAATAAAGCATATGCATCAAGTTTGAAATCTTTCTACATACTGGTAACTGCATCGGGAGAACCCTCTTGTTCACCACAAGTCTGGAGTGCATACAATCTATTTTGCTTAGGAGCATTCACACTCGAACCACTTGAACCGGATGAAGGATAAAGTTGAGCCCTACGAAGACTATCTCCCTCATTTCTAGCAACTAAAGGAAAATGCCTTATCTTGTGACCCGTCTTACCACAACCAAAACAAACATTGGAACCCACTAGCCTTTGCCCCCATGCCTTCTTCCACACCTAGAAAAATCTGGCAATAAAGACCCATTACCACCTCCTTGAGGCTTAGGGTTAGACAACATCTCTTTGTTAAACCTTAGAGGAGCCTTATAAGAACCTTGCTCGGAAAACCTTTGTCGAAATCTAGGACGACCAAGTCCATCGAACCTAGAGTTACTGTCTTTGGTTCTTGCCCTTTCTAGCTTTCTAGACCATCCTTCTAGAGGATTTCTCCCAGTAAAGTTCCTCACTCCATATGTCGTCATACCCATAGTTGGGTTCACGTGGACCACAACTTTCCTATTGGCCTGGGCTGTCACTACTTGAGCCAACGCTAGAAAAGCATCCCTAAACTCTGCATTAGTCACTTGCTCAGTAAAAGGGTCAACCAGAGCTTGAGAAGGAGTTCCTTGATCAACATTATCTCCCTCAATTCCACTAGTGAAAGCTCATTGAATAGTCATATCATGTTGACCACCAAGTAAGGATTGGGAGAGAGACTTAATAGAGTTAAATTCTATCGCACGACTTTAGAGTAACGAAAGAAATTGAGTTTCCTAAACATCTTGTAGCCTCTCATTCATAAATGTGGTGCACTTCACACTCATGAATAAGACTCTACTAGACATGGCTTATGAGATATCCTAGGACCATTCTAAACCTTGTGCTTTGACACCAAGTTAGTAATGACCTAAGGGTACACCCTAGATGTAACATATCGTATAGGACCCCGAGAGACCACACACAAGCCAATTAGCATTCATAACATAATATATAGAATATAAGAAGTAAAAACAACATTTTAAGTCCAAAGAATTTTATAAAAGTAAAGCGGAAGTCTAGACACTTTATCTCTTTAGCCATTTAATGCAATAGAATAAAATTGGGCCTAACACATACATCATGTCCAAAAACAGGTAGTAATACAAAAACTGAAAAGAATCAAAGTCAATCCTCGAAGCATAAGGACTCACCAAACTCGAAAATCAACCAACTCAACCGCTAGCCACATAAATAAGAACCCTGAATATCGAACCTTACATTTGGGAAAATGTAGACAAGAGTATGCGTTAGTACAAAACAATGTTCCAAGTATGATATCCATGCATAAAATATTTAAATCATGCTAAAACAGGACAAGGTAAGGATCATCAACTCCTAGCTTAAGTGGATCCACTAGCTAATCATCCAACAGGGTCACGTAGTTTAAAGGATAAGGAGTTTTCTACTACAAAACCGACCTTTACTAGAGGGAAAGCATCCATCTCAAGATATTACTTCTAGAAGCTCAGCCTCTACTAACGAGAGAGCTTCCATATCAATATCAATATCCACTCGGTGCTAAGCATAATTCCTATGGAATAGTCCTTTCTTACTTGTTCTAATCATTCATGGAAAGGTACACTAAGTATCCAATCCAAGCTAGGTTTCATTAGGATAGCTCTTTATCTTTGATTCAATTAGGTGAGAAAACCTTTCAACCTTAGAATCCTTATTATGTGAGAAAACCTTTCACAATCATGTTTGCATGTGTTTATGATAATGTCCTTTCAATGGAGGAATTGAGACCATAGCTTGAAACCCTAGTTGAATCCATCTTCTTCTTCATCAAGTTCTAGAGAGAGAAATATTTTGGAGAGGAGAATAGATCTTATTTTGTGATTTTGGAAGAATGAACGAAATTTGGGGATAAAATACTTATATAGGGGTCTTAATGAAGGGTAAAATGACGTAGCATAAGAATAAAATAATTAGGAAAAGACCGAACTATCTATGAACTTAACTGTCAGCTCATGACCTACGACCACCAACCGACAGACCGTGGACTGACCTACAGTCCGTCCTGGTAGTTCGTCATTCGGATCAGAGGGTGGAGTTTTGGCCATCGAACCACAAACCTCCAAACACAGACTGTGGTCTGACTAACGGTCCGTTGGTCAGGCCATGGTTTTGGGCCTTTAGGATCTGTTTTGGGCAGCCGTCTACGGACCACACCTACGGTCCGTAGTCCCATTCACGGGGCGTGGTTGGCCCTCGTGGGGGCACGTGCAACATTTTAAAATGCTCCATGTTTCCCTTTTTCGAATCTGGGTGTTACACTTTTCTTGGTTCACTTCGCACATCAAGGTGTGATAAAGTTTTTAATGTCTTTATGTCCTTACAATGGCATACTAAATTTAAATTTTGTCTTCAACAGATGGTAGTATAGATTTTTAAGAAAACTTTTTCTTGTACCTTCAATAATTTCAGTAGGAAAAACTTTCGTGAATACTCAATTAACATGTTTTATTTAATTTGTACTAAGAAATACTTATAATAATAACTTTGTGCAAACATAAACAACAAACTTTAAAACATGTACTCAAAAACAACAATTTATATCATAAGCATAAATTAATGACTGTAAAAAAAAATACCAGGATTTATAATAATAGAATGAAACAGAAAGAAAAAAATTGAGTCCACTGAATGCACACTGTCCCCTTAAGAAAATTATTTCCCTTTAATACCTGTCACAACCTAAGGTACACCCTAGGCGTAACATGGCGCATAGGACCTCGAGAGGCCCTACACAAGCCACTTAGAATGCATAGACAAGATAATAGAAATCAAGAGTGTTAAGAGACAAATATCAAAATATAAGTCTTATACAAATGTAGCAGAAGTCTAAACATAGTCTCAAGCTATCTATTACATCAAGAGTGATCAGGATGTAACTCTTGTCTCACGTACAACATCTAAAAGTAAAGATTGAAAATGATAAAAGGTTAGGTCCTCGGAGCATGAGGACTCACCACTACTAAGTATAACCAAGGTGACTTCCAGCCACGGGGATGCAAATCAGTAGTGCCGAACCCTATATTTGGAAGAATATTGACAAGAGTATGCGTTAGTACAAAAATATACCAAGTATGATAGCAATGCATATAGATGTATATCATGCTAAAAAGGACCTTTCATGTCATGCAAAGAGCAAGTTAAAATCATAAGAAAAGGGTTAGAAAACATCATAATAATCATGGTTAAATGCAAGTAAACCCATCTTTGAACATTTCTGAAATACTTCTTGAAATGGTCTTAGTTCATCATTATACTTGTTGTGGGAAATTAGCCTTAATTGACATAGATATCATGTGAGGTGTAACGTGAAATCTAGTGTTTACCCCACACCTAAAAGAGGTGTTCTCACTTGCTAAAGTAAGAACCATGAACTTCTAGCTTAGGTGGATCCACTAGCTAATGCCTATCTAGACATCTTATGTTGGCACATAATTTATAGGACACGGGTAATCGTCACTTGTCCACTCAGTACTAAGCTTAATTCCCACGAAATAATTATTAATCATATTCATCTTATCTTTAAGGGACATGGGTAATTGCCTCTTGTCTTACACTATTGGGGATATGGGTAATCGCCTCTTGTCTTTCATTAGAGGACATGGGTAATCGCCTCTTGCCTCATCATTAGAATAGCTCCTTAACTTTGATTCATTTTAGTTGAGAAGACCTTTCAACCTTAGAATCCTTTATGTGAGAAATATCTTAACATTCATATATTGAGAAATCCTTCACAACAATTATCAACAACAACAACATTTATGCTTTTCTCTTAAAGCAACTCATATCATATTTCATCAATTTCAAAAGAACATGCATATTTCCATAATTCACCTTTAATAGTTCAAAACTCACTTTCATTCATCACAATATAGAAAACATGGGTTAACCGTGAGTTCATGAGAATTCATCTTAAAATCATGGAATTATCTCAATTCATGCAAAATATTTTATAAAACAATCAATTCACTACAAAAAAAAAAAACTGACTTTAGCAACGATTTTTAGCTACAAAGTGATTTTCATCGCTATATAGAGACAAATTAGCTACCAAATTAAAAGCTTTTCACTAAAAAAAAAATAATAATCGGCATCAAATACAATGACGGATTAGCGACAAAAATTTATATTTGTCGCAAAAATTTGACGATAAATTTTCGCGCCTACAATTAGCGACCAAAGTCTTGCAAAAAAATTTATTAAAAGTTTGCTACGAAAGTAGCGACATTATATCTATCGCTAATTGTGTGTTTTTTTAAAAATAAAATGTTTAATTTGGGCTTAAGCTCATTATATTTAAAACACACCAAAATTTAACCTTAATAAATTTAAAACTAAAATCAAAGTAAAATTTCTCAAAACAGAGACGCTACTTTTACTCTCTTCTCCCTAGGGTGGCTTTCTCATCTTTGCAGATTTCTCTTCGGCTTCAGTAGCTTCTCATTGTATCCTACAACATTCTTGTCGCCTCTATCTAGCAGCAACTCGCAAATTTCTAGCAGCTCGCTCCTCTTGACAGCTTACCTCTTACTTTCTAGGGTTTTACAGGTCTCTATTTCCATCTCAGGTAATATATATTTCTTTGCATTCAAGTAGTTGTCATTTTTGTTGTTGAATTTCTTTAGGGTAGGCACGAGTGGAAATGAGAGTTAATCATACACTTTGTCATTAAAAGTAGACCATTTGTCTCTCCTACGACTAATTTGAAGTAGTTATTTTACCCTATTATTGTTTTAGGAACAGGAAAATACAGGATTACTTATAGCTAATTACTTAGTTCTTACTTAGAAAATTTCTTAAACATTATGTATACACCAATATCCGCTGCTTAAACATATTATGTATACTTGTTTTATATATGGCCTCAAATTCATGTAACGTCTTCCTTCTTCAAGATTTTTTCAATGGAAGTAATGTTTTCCTCTTTGAAGCTCTTTGATAAATATCTTGATGGTATTTCTACAACGACTAGCTCTATATTCTTTCTTTTACCTTGGATTTACTCCTTTTTAGGTCATTTCTAAGATTGGTTCGTTATTAGCGAATGTGTTCTAATATATATATATATATATATATATATATATATATATATACGCTTTTACAAGTGGTTTGTTGATTAATATTGCAATTGTTATTGTTATGATAGAAATGAACAATTAATCTTGAACTTCTTGAGAAGTAGCCTCATTTTCTTAGTGAAACTTCATGAGAAGTAACCTTGTATTTTTGTTCTTAATATTTATATGTATGTGGTTGCTTCATATGGTAATTCAAATATTCTTACATGTCAGTTGTTATATTATATACTGTGATTGAAATTAAATTAGGTTGTCATCGAGTTTTTGGTCATAGCTTTGGAATTGGTTCCAATCCGTGTCCATTTCTTATACAACTTTTGATACGCAATGCAAGACCTCTAATTATGTAGCATCTCACAAATTGAAATAACTAGGAAGAAGCCAATAATTGGAAATAGTAATTTTTGAAAAGAATGAAAATCTGGAAATTTTGTTAAGTTAGAATAAGTTGAGTTTTGGTCAACTTCAAATGGACATAACTTCTAGCTTAGTGTAAGTTAGGTGTACTTCCTGATATGGTAGGAAAGCTCTGGGAATGATCTTTCCAACTCCACTGATTTTGCTCGATTTTGAGTTTGTATGAATGAGTTAAGCCCTTTGGAAGTTGGGCTGTTGGAATAAGGATAGTCCAATTCGGATTTTGGAAGGGTAATTTAGTATTTTCCTTACCTAATTATTCTAGTTCGTTTTTAGGAGTTTAATTGGGGTAAATTCATATTTTAGTAAGTTTAGAAAAGTGAATTTTACGCTAGGGCTTGGAGAAGAAGAGAAAAGAGGAGAAAGGAAAAGAACGTTCAAGATTTGTCGATTTCGTCGAGGTTAGCTTGTGAATTTCGTCGGGGGTGATTCATACAAGGTATGTGAGATCACATAGCGTTGGGTTAGCTCACTCACACGCCAACCATGATTCAATTCAGCGAATTTAAGTCTTTGAAAGTTTAGAAATTGATTTCTTGATGAACATTGTTGAAAGTTTCATTGAATTTCATGTGGGTTGTGTTGTCGAAGTTTCTTGCGATTTGATTCATGTTTCTAGGTGTAATTTCAGTTTGAATCTATGTTATATTGAGAGTATAAATGATTCTAAGTGTTTGGGAAGGAACCATTGAATTTTAAAGAGTTTAGAGATGAAAACAGAGAAGAAAAGTCGTCAAACACCTAAGGATAGGGGTGGGGCGTCTCGCAAGCCAATGCGCCCCAAAAGAGTCTCTGAATGTTCGCCCTTGGGGCGCCGCACCAGCCAGAGCGCCCCAGACTGGTCTCTGAATATTGAGGGTTGGCACCCCGCGCCTCTCAAAGCGCCAGGGACACCAGTTCTCCCCATCTCTTCCCCACCTTTTCGTACTTGTTCCTTAGCAATGTATCTATGTTTTCTAGTTGATTCCAACGCTCTAAGGTACATCCAATCATCATGAAATCATCTATAAACATGAGATCATGAACCTTGAATCCATAATCCAATTCAAGGAAAGTTAAGATCAAAGTCAAGAGAAGTTAACAGTCAAATCTAAAAGTTATGAAGAAAGTCAAAGCAAAGTTTATGAAGTTCTTAAAAGTCTTTAACAAGCATTTAACCTTGTTTTAAGATTTAAGTTTCAAGTTAAGAAAAGAGTAAAGAGTTGAGTTCATTTCTCAAAAAGCTTTAAGGGAACTGAGTATTCCCGAAGAGTTTATAAATGTTTTAAAATTTGAGCAAGAAAAGGGATCATCGATTTCAAGAGAGTTTTTAAGCTAAGTTTTGAGTAATTATCTCAAATCAAAGAAAGAAGTTTGTTTTAAAAACATATGAGCTAAGTATATTTTGGGAGTAGTATTGAGCACTGATATGGGGATGCGAGTTCAGATTAACTCAAGTCTCCATAAACCATGTAGTCATCATGGGTAGTAAAGGATCATACTTTTTAGATGACTCCTAAAGATGTTTTTAGCATAAGCTAGTGGATCAACTAAGTTAAGCATTCTATATGACGGCAAAGTATAGGATAGTTCTGCCAGTGTGGGCAAGACGTTGTATCACTACTTAGACTCATAGTGGTGGTTGTCGGTTAGAGAATCTCCCACAGAAACTATATTACTTTGTTATATGTATAAAGTTGAGTTTATTATTGCATATTATTTAACGAACAAAGTTGTTTTACTGTTTTATAAAGTTTTTCATATATTGCATGTGTCTTATTGGTTTATTATGAGTTGAGTTATTCATGAGTTGAGAAGAGTCAAGGTAAGTGTTTCTTTCAGAATCTTTTCAAGCTTATGTATTGTTTAGCTTTCCAACTCGTATATTCGTACATTTAATGTACTGATGCAAGTTGGTTTGCATCATATTATGATGCAGACACAAGTAATCAGGATCAGCACCCAGCTCCTCGTTGATCTTGTTTGAGCACTTAGAGTCTTGTGGTCAGCCTTCTTACTTTCGGAGGATCCCTTTTATTACTTTTGGTTCTATTATTAGTTCATTAGGATGTCGTAGGCCTGTCCCAACATCCATCTTAGTTGTTTAGAGGCTTCATAGACAAACAATCATTTAGTTAAATTCATTTGTCACTAATTTTTTATTGGCTTATGTTTTTGAGACTTAGCGTTGCCACTTTGGCCAAGTTGAATGTTGACTTTTAAACGTTCGAAGTGATGATCATTATAAATATGCATTTAGTCTTCCTTTGAGTAAGTAAGCCAGGCCAAGGGTTCTCATGAGGCCAGCAACAGTTCTTAAGTGCCAGCCACGTCCAGGTTGTAGGTTCAGGGCGTGACAAACTTAGTATTAAAGCCCAGAGTTCAAGAGTCCTAGAGAGTATATGAAGTCGTGTCTGTAGAGCCCTAATTATCAGTGTGAAGTGCGCCACATCTATAATTAGGAGGCTGGAACACTTCGAAAAATTTCTCACTTCTTTCAAACTATTTCGTGCATTAAAGTTTGATCTCTAAAAAGTTTCCTTCTAATCCGTGCTTGCACGCATTTTCAGATAATCATGCCTTCATTAAGAGCTATCAGAGGCCGTCCTACTAATGGGAATGTTGACGAGAAGGAGTTACCAAATGCACCTGAAGTGCAACCTCAAGGGGAAGTCACTAATGCGGAATTCAGGAAAGCCATAAGGATGTTAAATCAAGCTGTGACTAACCAGGTTGGGTAAAAAGAAGGAGCTAGACAGGAGTTGGATGATACTTCAAGCATTCATGAGTTCTTGAGGATGAACCCTCCAAGCTTCATTGGTTCGAGCACTACTGAGGACCCAGAGATTTTTATTGAGGAGCTGAAGAAGGTATTTAATGTTATGCATGTTGCCAATACTGAGCGAGTTGAACTAGCTGCATATCAACTGAAGAATGTTTTTAGGAGTTGGTTTGACCAGTGGAAGAGGGGTAGAGCTAATGGTGCACCTCCTGCGAGTTGGGCATGTTTTGAGGAGGCTTTCTTGGAGAGTTTCTTTCCCTGAGAACTGAAAGAGGCTAAGGTACGGGAATTTCTTACTCTTAAGCAGGATTCCTTAAGTGTTCATGAGTATGGGTTAAGGTACGGGAATTTCTTACTCTTAAGTAGGATTCCTTAAGTGTTCATGAGTATGGGTTGAGTTCACCCAACTATCTCATTATGCTCCGGAGATGGTTGCAAACATGAGGAATAGAATGAGCATATTTGTTGTTGGGTTGTCTCGTCTATTAAGCAAAGAAGGCAGTCCAACTATGTTAATTGGGGACATGGACATATCAAGGTTGATGGTCTATGTGCATCAAGTTAAGGAAGAGAAGCTGAGGGATAGGGAGAAATTCAGAAACAAGAAGGCAAAGACAGGGAATGAGTTCGGGCAGCAAAAAGGTAATGTGAATCGTTCGTCCTTTCAGCAAAAGAAAAAGGGACCTTCTTCATCATCTACTAGTGCACCTGCACCTAGAAACAAAGGTGAGTATAATGGTCAAAATTTGTAGAACTTCAGAGCTTGACCTGCACAATCTCAAGGTAGTGTGGAACAAGGAGGTAACTAGGCTCCTACATGTGCTAGGTATGGTAGAATCCACCTAGGTAAGTGTCATGATGGCCAGTCGGGTTGTTTCAAGTGTGGGAAATAGGGTCACTTCATGAAAGGGTGTCCTAAGAATAGGCAAGGTAAGGCAAGGTAGTGGAAGTCACGGCAATAGAGCCCAATCTTCATCAGTTGCTCCACCAGACATGACTATACCTAAAGGAGATACTTTCGACACTGGCGGAGGAACAAACCGCCTTTATGCGATCACTAATCGCCAAGAGCAATAGAACTCTCTAGATGTTGTCACTGGTATGATCCAAGTCTTTGACTTTACTGTTTATGCTTTGCTAGACCTATGAGCGAGTTTATCTTTTGTAACTCCATATGTTGCTATAAATTTTGATGTTATTCCTAAGCAACTTAGTGAACCATTCAGTGTTTCTACACCTATTGGTGATTCTATTCTAGTAGAGAGAGTCTATCGTGATTGTCCCATTTTTGTCAATCACAAGAGTATCATGGCTAATTGAATTGAGTTAAACGTGGTAGATTTTGATGTCATTCTTGGTATGGACTAGCTTTATGCATGTTATGCCTCAGTTGATTATAGAACTCGAGTTGTCCAGTTTCAGTTTCCAAATAAGCCAGTCGTAGAGTGGAAAAGTAGTTCAGAAGTGCTTAAGGGTAATTTCATTTTGTACCTTAAGGCAAGGAAGTTAGTTTCTAAGAGGTGTGTCTATCACTTAGTCCGAGTTAATGACTCAAGCATTGAGATACCTCCTATTTAGAATTGCCTATAGTAAAAGAGTTTCTAGAAGTCTTTTAAGATGATCTACCCGGAGTCCCTCTTGAGAGAGAGATAGACTTCAGTATAGACCTTCTTTCAGATACTCGTCCTATATCTATTTCGTCATATAGAATGGCACCAGCAGAGTTGAAAGAGCTTAAAGAGCAATTGAAAGATCTTTTAGAAAAAGATTTTATTCGACCAAGTGTCTTACCTTGGGGCACTCCGGCCTTATTTGTGAGAAAGAAAGATGATTCCCTAAGAATGTGTATAGATTACCGCTAGTTGAACAAGGTTACCATCAAGAATAAGTATCCTTTTCCGAGAATTGATGATTTTTTCGATCAACTTTAGGGTGTTTCTTGTTTTTCTAAGATAGACCTCAGATCTGGATACCATCAATTGAAAGTAAGGGAATGTGATATTCCAAAGACAGCATTCAGGACCCATTATGGTCACTATGAGTTTTTGGTCATGTCGTTTGGTTTGACCAATGCTCCTACAGCGTTCATGGACCTTATGAATAGAGTCTTCAAACCTTATTTAGATATGTTTGTTATCGTCTTCATTGATGACATACTAGTCTATTCAAAGAATGAAGATGATCATGCTAGTCATCTCAGAATCGTTCTTCAAACTTTGAAAGATAAGGAGTTGTATGATAAGTTCTCAAAATGTGAGTTTTGGCTTGAGTCTGCGGCATTCTTAGGCCATATAGTTTTCGGTGATGAAATTAGAGTTGATACTCAAAAGACAAAGGCAGTGCAAAGTTGGCCTAAACCCACATCTCCAACTTATATTAGGAGTTTCTTGGGTTTGGCTAGATATCATAGAGGGTTTCTCGTCTATTTCGTCCCCTTTGACCAAATTGACTCAAAAGACAGTTAAGTTTCAATGGTCTGAAGCTTATGAGAAAAGCTTTGAGGAATTGAAAAAGAGGTTAACTACTGCCCCAGTATTGACCTTACCAGAAGTTACGCAAGGCTTTGTGGTGTTTTGTGATGCATCTAGAGTTGGTTTGGGTTGTGTATTAATGTAGAATTGCAAGGTTATAGCTTATGCCTCCAGACAATTGAAAGCTCATGAGAAGAATTACCCAACCCATGACTTAGATTTGGTTGTCGTAGCATTTGCTTTGAAGATATGGCGTCATTATTTGTATGGTGTTCATGTTGATATATTCACTGATAACAAGAGTCTTCAATATGTGCTCACTCAGAAAGAGCTTAATCTCAGACAGAGGAGGTGGTTAGAATTACTCAAGGATTATGACATGAGTATTCTTTACCACCCAGGTAAGACTAATGTTGTTGTTGATGCCTTAAGCAGGTTGTCTATGGATAGTATCGCCCATGTTGAGGAAGAAAAGAGAGAGTTAGTAAAAGATATGCATAGATTTTCACGCTTGGGAGTCAGACTTGTGGATTTCATAGAAGGAGAAGTAGTAGTGATAAATGGGGCTGAATCATCATTAGTGTCAGAAGTAAAAGGCAAGCAAGACCAAGACCCTATTTTGCTTTAATTGAAGGCAAATGCTCATAAGCAAAAAGTATTAGCTTTTGAATAAGAAGGAGATGGCGTACTGAGATATCATAGTAGATTGTGCATACCAATAGTGGTTGGACTCCAAGAGACGATCATGGAGGAGGCTCATAGTTTCAGATATTCCATTCATCTAGGTTCCATAAAGATATATCTTGATTTGAAAGAGGTGTATTGGTGGAATCGTATAAAGAAGGGCATTACAGAATTTGTTGCTAAGTGTCCAAATTGCCAACAAATTAAAGTAGATCACCAAAGGCCCGGTGGGTTGGCTCAGAATATAGAACTTCCGAAATGTAAGTGGGAGATGATTAATATGGACTTCATTACAGGGTTACCAAGGTCTCGCAGGCAGCATGATTCTATTTGGGTGATTGTCGATAGAATGACAAAATCAGCCCACATTTTATCGGTAAAGACTATCCACTCAGTAGAAGATTATGCTAAGCTTTATATTCAAGAGGTAGTAAGACTTCATGAGGTTTCTGTCTCTATTATTTCAGATAGAGGTGCACAATTTACTACACAATTTTGGAAATATTTTTAGAAGGGTTTGGGTTCAAAGGTGAACTTAAGTACCACATTTCATCCTCAGACTAATGGGCAAGCAGAGCGCACCATTCAGACCTTGGAGGATATGTTGAGGGCGTGTGTGATCAATTTCAAAGACAATTGGGATGATCACCTACCTCTCATTGAGTTTTTCTACAACAATAGTTACCACTCTAGCATCCAAATGGCTCCATGTGAAGCTCTTTATGGGAGAAGATGCAGATCTCCTATTAGATGGTTTGAAGTTGGTAAAGCAGGGTTGATAGGACTAGATTTAGTTCATCAAGCTATGAAGAAGGTGAAAGTGATTCAAGAGAGGTTGAAAATGGCACAGAGTCATCAAAAATCCTACACTGATGTTAGGAGGAGGAGTTAGAGTTTGAAGTAGATGATTGGATATATCTAAAAGTCTCACCTATGAAGGGTGTTATGAGGTTTGGTAAGAATGAGAAACTTAGTCCCCGGTATATTGGACCTTATCGAATATCCAAGAGGATTGACAATATAGCTTATGAGTTGGAGCTACCCTAAGGGTTAGCAGCGGTTCATTCGGTGTATCACATCTCCATGTTGAAGAAGTACATAGGCGATCCTTCATTGATCATACCAACTAAAAATTTTGGATCAATGATAACTTATCTTATGAGGAGATTCCTGTTCAGATTCTAGAATGCCAAGTTCGCAAGTTGAGAGCAAAAAAGGTAGCATCAGTCAAAGTACTTTGAAGGAACCACTTTATTGAGGAATCTACTTGGAAAGCTGAGGAGGATATGAAGAAGAGATATCCACATCTCTTTAAGTCAGGAGAAAATCCAGACCAAAGTACTAATTCTCTTCTTAGTACTCTTTATATTATGAGTGAGCATGTTGTTTGTTTGCATTTGCTAGTTGGGTGTTTGAACTTAATGTTATACCTTAGCCTAGTAATAGTAATCTCATTCGAGGATGAATGTTCCCAAGAAGGAGATATTGTAACATCTCACAAATTGAACTAACTAGGAAGAAGCCAATAATTGAAAATAGTCATTTTTGGAAAGAATGAAAATCTGAAAATTTTGTTAAGTTAAAATAAATTGAGTTTTTGTAAACTTGAAACGGCCATAACTTCTAGCTCATGATGATTTAAGTGTACTTCTAGATATGGTAGAAAAACTCTTGGAATGATCTTTCCAACGCCGCTCAGTTTGTGCTATTCTGAGTTCGTATGAGTGAGTTATGCCCTTTGAAAGTTGGGTTGTTGAAATAAAGAAAGTCCAATTTGAATTTTGGAAGGGTAATTTAGTCATTTCCTTACCTAATTATTCTAATTAGTTTTTAGGAGTTTAATTGAGGTAAATTCAGATTTTAATCAGTTTAGAAAAGTAAATTTTACGCTAAGGCTTGGAGAAGAGGAGAAAAGAGAAGAAAGGAGAAGAACGTTTAAGATTCATCGATTTCGTCGAGTTTAGCTTGTGGATTTCGTAGGAGGTGATCCCTACAAGGTATGTAAGATCACATAGTATTGGGTTAGTTCATTCACACACCAACCATAATTCAATTCATCGAATTTAAGTCTTTGAAAGTTTAGAAATTGAATTCTTGATGAACATTATTGAAAGTTTCGTTGAATTTCATGTGGGTTGTGTTGTCGAAGTTTCTTGTGATTTGATTCATATTTCTAGGTGTAATTTCGGTTTGAATCTATCATATATTGAGGTTATAAATGATTCAAGTGTTTGAGGAAGGAACTATTGAAGTTTAGAGGATTTAGAGATGAAAAACGAAAAAGAAAAGTCGTCAAACACCTGGAATAGGGGTGAGGCGTCGCGCAAACTAGCGTGCCCCAAAAGAGTTTCTGAATGTTCACCCTTGGGGAGCCACGCTAGACAACACACCCCAGACTTGTCTCTGAATATTGAGGGCTAGCACACCGCACTTGTTAGAGCGCCAGGGTCGCCGATTCTCCCTATTTCTTTCCCACCTTTTCATACTTGGTCCTTAGCAATGTACCTATGTTTTCTAGTTGATTCCAACACTTTAAGAAACATCCAAACATCATTAAATCATCCATAAACATGAGATCATGAACCTTGAATCCACAATCCAATTCAATAAAAGTTAAAAATCAAAGTCAAGAGAAGTAAAGAGTCAAATCTAGAAGTTAAAAAGTAAGTCAAAGCAAAGTTTATAAAATTTTCAAAACTCTTTAACAAATGTTTAACTTTGTTTTAAGATTTAAGTTTCAAATTAAGCAAAGAGTAAAGAGTTGAATTCATTTTTCAAAAAGCTATAAGAGAACTAAGTATTTCTAAAGAGTTTATAAATGTTTTCACATTTGAGCAAGAAAAAGAAACATTGATTCCAAGAGAGATTTTAACCTAAGTTTTGAGTAATTATCTCAAATCAAAAAAAGACGTTTGTTTTAAAAACATATGAGCTAAGTATATTTTGAAAGTAGTATTGAGCATCAATATGGGGATGCAAGTTCATATTAACTCAAGTCTTCATAAACCATGTAGCCATCATAGGTAGTAAAGGATCATACTTTTTAGATGACTCCTTATGATGTTTTTAGCATAAGCTAGTGGATCCACTAAGTTAAGCATTCTATATGATGGCAAAGTATAGGACAGTCTGGCAGCATTGGCAAGACGTTGTATCATCACTTAGGCTCATAGTGATGGTTGTCAGTTAGAAAATCTCCTATAAAAACTATTTTACTTTATTATATGAGTAAAGTTGAGTTTGTTATTGCATTTTATTTAACGAACTAAGTTGTTTTACTATTTTATAAAGTTTTTCATATATTGCATGTGTCTTATTGGTTTATTATGAATTGAGTTATTCATGAATTGAGAAGAGTTAAGGTAAGTGTTTCTTTCAGAATCTTTTCAAGCCTATGTATTGTTTAGCATTTCAACTCGCATACTCATACATTCAATGTACTAATGGCAGTTAGCCTGCATCATATTATGATGCAGATGCAGGTAACCAGAATTAGCATCCAGTGCCTTGTTGATATAATTTGAGCACTGAGAGTCTTGTGGTGAGCCTCCTCACTTCTGATGGATCCTTTTTATTACTTTCGATTTTATTATTAGTTCATTAGGATGTCATGGGCCTGTCCCGACATCCATCTCAGATGATTAAAAGCTTCATAGACTGACAGTCAGTTAGTTAAATTCATTTGCCACTACTTTATTATTGTCTTATGTTTTTGAGACTTGAGGTTGCCATTTTGATCAAGTTGAATGTTGACTTTTAAACATTCTAAGTTATGATCATTATAAATATGCATATAGTCTTCCGTTGAATAAATAAGACAGGCCAAGAGTTCGCTTAGGGCCAGCAATGATTCTCTAGTGCCAGCAACGTCCAAGGTGTAGGCTCAGGTGTGACAAATTATATTTGTTGTTGACATCCCTACATTATTCAAATAGGGAGAAACGTCGTGGTGACTCAAAAAAATAATCAATTAACTCACTTTTGAAAGAATTTCAAAAATAAACGAATTTTAAAGGAGTCGCCACCTAATTTTAGAAAAAAACTAAAAAACCAATTAAATAATCTATGAAATCATTAGATTTTAGGTAAGGAATTCAAGCTATTACAAAGGAAGGGTGTTAAACATTCTTCGAAATCCACAATTATGATCCCGACTAAATTCATTTTTTCAAATTGAGAAGGAGATAAAATAATATACAAGTATAATAAACATGCAATATACACAAGTAACAAAATAAAATAATAATATAAGAAACGGCCTAAATTTTTCTATCGTCGATAATATGCATAATAATGAATATAAAATACATTTGAACTCCATTGAAATAGCTTCAATGAGAAGCGACACCAAAATACCTCTAAAGATAGTTAGTAAAAGTGTTAGTACTAAATAAATATGAATAAAAATAAATAAACTAAATAATAACATCAAAATAAAAAGCATGTCTTATTAACATGGGGGGCCTTGGAAATCAACAGTAATTTATTCATCGGCCAATTTTAACATACAAAATATATAAATTTAAACCAAATCTTAGTCTTTTTAAATGGGAAAGCCTCCAAAACAGACGGAGAGATTTTTTCATTGGCCAATTTAAATATAATATTTTCAAACACAAAAATCTTATGAAAAATTAATAAAATAAAATAGTATGCAACAATTAGCAACATTAAACAAAACCATATACTGGAAATTTCTTAGAATAATGAATGAAATCAAAAAGTAAATAAAACAATAAACAAAATAGACCAACAAAGAAGAGCGACGGGAATAACATAACACAAAAAATATTGACTAAATGTTTAACAAAGATAACCCAAACAAAATAATAAAAATCAACTAAATGGCTAAGGTACAATAGTTATAAAGATGTAGCAATACAGTGGAGTCAACAAAACATAGAAAATATACCTAACCGAACACATTAAATAAACCTAGTAATTAAAAGTAAAGAGTATTCACAGTAAGAATTGAAAAGAAAAACACGTCTATAATGATGAAAAGTTAGCTAAACAAATCACGATTTATAAGAAAACAAACCTCCACATATTAGAAAAATCAAGTAAAATCGAACATGAAACAACCCAGTAATATGAAAATAATAACTAATACCAAAAAACGAACAATACATTGATGAAATTTGGTTACCGAAGTGTTGTCTTTCCAATCAGATCTGAAAATTTATAGGGGTTGCTGAAGTTGAGCTAGCTGGTTGTTTGAGGGTCGCTGGAGCTCGAAGTTTACTGGTTCGAGGTCGTTTTTGGGTTGTTCTGGTCGGAGTTGTTGTTTGGTCGCGGAAAAGAAAAAATATGGTCGTTTAGGGGCTGTTTCAGTTGGTTGTTGAGCTTGAAGCTCCTACGGTGGTTGCTGGAATTGTTTTGCTATTGTTGTCATTGGTTTCAGGTGTGTTTGATCGGGGAAGATGGGGTTTTATTCGGAGGTGATTTACTGGTTGTTCCTGGTGGTGTTCCGGCGGCAGTGAGGAGAGGAAGTGGAAGAACCACTGGGTTACCAGGGTTCGGTGGTTTAGTGACCTAGTTTCTGGTCGTTTTGGGTGGGGTTTTGGAGGTGGTGGACTCGTGGAGTTTCTGGTTCTGAGTGAGCGTGGTGGTGGAAGACAGGGGAGGCAGTGGGGGTTTTGGGTTGTTGTTTCTGGAAACGAGGAAGGGGAAATGGGGTCGTTTCCGGTGACTATTTCACCGGAACAAGGGGAAAAAGAAGAGGGTTTTGGGTTCGCCGGAGCTTGGCCGGAATTTGCGGTTGTGGTGTCCGGAAAGTTAATGAAAATGAAACCCCTTTGTAAATAAAAATTTGAAAATTCTCAACATTAATTTAAAAATATTTCTCCACTCCTGACTTAATGACTAAGCTAATGTTTATTAGAAAATTGAAAATCACCCATAGTATAATATCATTATCTTAAAACTGTGGACCAAAGCCATCGGTTAATACAATATTTGTGTATGAAATCTTATTTATATTTGAATGAATTTTTAGACTGTGCAAAATATCAAAATGAATATTAACAAATGTAACAAATAAAATGAGTATTAAAATATATAATGCACGTAACCAATGGCATGTAAAAAATACAATTTAATATAACTAATAATTTAATCAAAATGAATAAATATTTGAACGTATTCTATCGGCTGTGACAAAAAATAATGTAATTCAAATTAACTGATAAAAAAAATCCTAAATTTTGAAAAATAAGAATAGTTATCGATAAACTTATTTAAAATTATAAAAAATGTATTTTGAACTTTAAATAAATAAAACTTAACAGTTACGAATTTTGAAAATGTTAGGCCAAAATTGGGTGTCAACAGTTGTCCCTTTCGTTGGATATGATTGATGAAAGAAATCATGGACAATGAAAATTGACAAACCCGATTTTGGACGAACACAAGACCTTCGTATAAAAGTGTGGCTGGAATGTGGTGGAATTCAATCCTCAACTTGCTTTCAAAAAGTTTCACGTTGTACCACATTCTTGTTGATGTAGTCCACACCTATGGGTTAATTGAGAATGCAACCTCTTGGATGCTCTCAGAAAAACAAAGATAAAACTCATTAGTAGAGATTAAATTAGAGAAAAATGTAGCATCCTTTACGACACGACGAATGAAGATGATCCATCAGTAGGATATAAATGCATGTCCATCGATAGGATGAATGAAGATGATCCATCGATAGGATATCAATGTATGTTCATCGATAGGATGAATGGAGATGATCCACCAGTAGGATATGAATGTATGTCGATCAGTAGGACGAATAAAAATGATTCGTCAGTAGGATATGAAGATGATCCATCGGTAGAATCTGAATGTATGTCCTTCAACGCCAGCCTCCTCCGACTTCAACGTGAATAGGCAAAGGTGCACATCCTTCATATCTGAATAGATGCGACTAAAATGCAAATATCTTTCAATGCAAGTCTCCTTCAACTTGAACGCGAAATAGATAGGGTGCACACCTTCACCTCCGAATAGATGCGACTTAAATGCAAATATCTTTCAACGCAAGTCTCCTACGACTTGAACGTAGAATAGATAGGGTGCACATCCTTCACCTCCGAATAAATGCGACTTAAATGCAAATATCTTTCAACGCAAGTTTCCTCTGACTTGAATGTGGAATAGTTATGGTGCACATCCTTCACCTCCGAATAGATGTTATTTAAATGCAAATATCTTTCAACGCAAGTCTCCACCGACTTGAACGTGAAAAAGATATGGTGCACATCCTTCACCTCCAAATAGATGTGAGTTAAATTTTAGCAAATGAAAATGCAATGACCCTCTTGGTAAATGAAAAATGCAATGTCTCGGGAAATGAAAAATGCAATGATGAATGAATCAATGATTGTCCAATGTGACGATGTGGATGGCTCGATGATTATCCATTGTAACGAGGTGGATGGCTCGATGATTATCCAATTATAACGAGGTGGATGGCTCGGTGATTGTCTTGAAAGTGTCATCCTCTCAATGCTTTCATATGTTCCTGTACTTGAAAAGGAACAATTAGTAGACACATTGTTGCCTTAACTAGCGACTTAGTAAGAAACTTTGAGAAAAGATTCTTTAAAAGAGAATGTGTACAAAATGTCTGATCACTTTGACACATGTGAGCAACCAACATTTTACTCTTGACCATTTTGTGTTTATTATGACTCATGTCTTATTGGAGATTCGTACGAGAAGTTGCTTGCTCGCCATGACAATACTGGAGATTATGAAGTCGACCTTGAACTTCCAGCAATGATTGATCATTTGAAGTTCACTATCAAGGTTTTGACAATACTTGTTGGAATTTTTTAAGTCTTCCTCAAAAAATCTATCCCAGTTAAAACTTTTGGCAAATCTCAAAATGATCTCCAATCTTGACTTGCTAGAGATAGCTCATTCATTGTGAATTTTTGAGACATTCTCAAAAATTCTGTCTTAATTTTTATTACGAAGAGGAAAGAAAATCGCATTGGGTACATGACCGAGGCGTCGTGGTGCCTACATACTCGTTGAGTCAGGAATCAGGTCAAATGTAGTTCCAATCTTATAGATGATGAATGCTGCAAAGAATCTGACACAAGATCATCAGTAGAAAATGTACAATGTGAACATGATGAAATAGGAAAATGATACTCCTTGTGATATTCAAAGCCAAGAGACAAAAGACATGTCACATTTTTGGGACAGACAACCCAATGAAGTACAATAGACGTCTCACACTTACGAGGTTAGCCTAATGTCAAGTTTTACAACGGACAACCCAAAAAGAAGATGCAAATTCTCTTTTTTAAGGGAAAGAATCTAAAAAATGCTTTGGAAAATATTAAAGAGTGGTGCTTGCTCACTTTTTTTTTCTTTTGTTTTTTTTTTCTTTTTTAAGAATGAAGAATGTGATGAGACAGTCAAATCTTGACTACAATTGGTACCAACAGTCAGGATCGCATGTAAATCTCTCTATTTTTTCTTTTCTAACTAAGATTTAATTCAAGGTAACTCCTACAACTTCAAGTGATACCTCAAATATATTTAAGTACTAACAAGATTTGTTCATCTTGCTTCAAACAAAGGTTTTGAATTGTATCAATCCTCATGTTTCAATTGCCCTCGCAACAAAGACAAGTCATATTTCACATATGTTTAAAGCGTTGATTTGAGGATATTTTTCAAAGTCCACTCACACTCACAAGAATACTCAATGCATGCAACTGTGATACGATATGTTTGGGCCTCATGTAAATCTTAACTAATGTGATAATATTTGGAATGAAATCATGTATGGCTTGTCATTCGCTTGTAGCGTAGGCTTAGGAATGGGTAGGATATATATTTGGGATATGAGTGACTTAAATTCTTCTTGAGCGTCACAGTGAATTTGTGTTTTTGACGATTGATACACATTTGACGTCTGATCATCTTCAATGTCCCCCATTTTTCGTCTTCTTTTGAATTCTCATTTGTTGGAGCTTATCCCTTCTTATTTTTTTCACCCCTTTGTTTCGACTTCTTTTGAGTCCCTTTTTTTAGCTTTTCTTTTAATTCACTCCTTTCTTTTGAATTTTTCTCTTCTTTTGTTGGAGTATTTTCCTTCTCTTCTTTCATTGACCTTGTATAGGTATTTTTGTCTTAATTTATTTCTTTCAACCTTTGTTTTTTCTTTCTTTTTTGTTCTTTCTCTAGAAGTCGTTTTTGCTTCCTTGACTTTGGGAGACTTAATATCTTTTGTCTTCGACAACTTCAAACCCTTCTTTTATATTTTGCACATTTTTGGTGCGCTCAAGAAGGTTGGACCAAGAGAGGAATAGTGCACGTAAGCACTCAAAAGGGTAATGGATAAAATGTGTTTGTCCAAAGAAAAAACTTCAGGCTCAAACTGAGAAAAATTAGGGATTATGTCATTAGGTAAGCTTTGAAAGGCACAATCGAATAAAAAAAAGGCCTACAATCCTTTTCCAAACCAACATTACTCAGAATTTCGCCTCGAAAAACATTCAGGCCAAGTTCTAGATCAACAGTGCAATGCAATTGAATTTTGATTTAAAATTTCTCCACACCATGCACATGAAATCATGAGGTTGGTTTTATTTTTATCTTGAATGCCTACGAGAGAATTTTAAAGCGTAACAAAAGTATAAATGAGAGGTATCAAAAGAGTCTATAGTTTACCACAAAGTCAGTCCCCTCAAGCATACCATATATTTTGCATGCTCCTAACTGTGTTGGTCCCAATTGAGCTGAAGACATGACTCTTACAATATATACATTATGTTTTTTTTTCGAAATAATGAATAAATACTAATCCAAAAAAGGGTTGCCTACGTATCTCACTGAGATAAGAATCAGGTGCACATAGTTCATACAGATATGCCTTTGAAAAATACACAAACTATTTGAATCTTTTTTTTTGAAATTTTAAAAAATACATACCGAACCCAAGAAGGATTGCCTACGTATCTCACCGAAATAAGAATCAAATTCGCGTAGTTCGTGCAGATATGAATTTGAAAATATACACAAACTATTTTACTTTTTATTTTTGAAATTTGAAAAAATAGATACCAAACCCAAGAAGGGTTGCCTATGTATCTCACCAAAATGAGAATCAGGTTCGTGTAATTCATTCAAATAAGGCATAAAACAATTTAAAAACTTGGACAAACTTAGAGTGATGACTCGTAAGTATAGTGTCGCTGACATCTTTAGTCAGAGAGTGTATTCTGACTGTTTGCACCAATATGTTTTGCATCCTCTTAACTGTCCATTCTTTATATTGTCTGTTGAATGTGGTTTTCGAATTTTGACAGTAACCACTTGTTGTATTCATTTTTTGAATGTCTCTTCAAACTATTTATACTTCCAATTATTTACAACAACTATACATCACAATCCCCGACTGTTGTCAGGGACGATTTCCCTGCAAAAATATAAGAAATGTGTAAAAACAGAGCCAACATGAAAAATACATAACAAAAAATAGATCATTGCGACCTCATAGTCAAAGACTCCCCTGATTTGTCTTTTCGATGAGTTATTATTGTCTTGTGAGATTCAAAGACTCATTTTTGCGAGTTCTTTTGTCCCTTGCCGCTCCAGATGAACAATAACCTTCAAGCTTTCAAAAAACAACTCGAAAGGTAAAAGCGACTTGATAGTGGCTTGATATTTATGTCCATCTAGCTCTTGAAAAACTTTGAAAAAGAATGGATTAGCATACGACATATTCACATAAAACTAGTATATCACATAACATACAAATAATGAATGCATGTCTTATACAAATGTGCCTTGAGTGTTGACTCATCTCAAGCAAATGCACTAAATTCAAGATTTTGATTTCGCTCTACACTAGCTGACTAAGGTGGTTTAGACAAGACCTGGTTACCTGAGTCGAACAAACTACAGGGTGAAATATAATTAACGACGTTGGATGACCACAATTTGAAGGTGCTTTCTAAAGGACAGTCGTGGAAAGCCACGTAACCGCTTTTGTCCTAATGCATTCTATTTGTCATTTGACGAAAATTATGTCATGAAATGCAATGACAATATACATACAATTAAATGAATAATGAATAAACAACAAGTACAACATATAAACAATCAACAAAATATACAATATATAATACAATAAAAGAAAAGTCTCCTCAATTTAAAAAAATAAACTCATAATGATTAGAACCTCTAATTCCAGCAGAGTTGACATTATGTTTACATCCATATATTATTCAAATATGGCGAAATATCGTGGTGACTCAAAAAATAATCAATTAACTCAATTTTGAAATAATTTCAAGAATAAACAAATTTTAAAAGAGTCGCCATCTAATTTTAGAAAAAAAACTAGAAAATCAATTAAATGATCTACGAAATCATTAGATTCTAGATAAGATGTTCAAGTTATTACGAAAGGAAGATGTTATGCATCCTTCAAAATCCACAATTGGAGATCCCAACTGAATTCATTTTTTCAAATTAAGGAGGAGATAAAATAATATATAATTATAATAAACGTGCAATATACACAAGTAATAAAATAAAATAATAATATAAGAAACGACCTAAATTTTTCTATTGTCGATAATATGCACAATAATGAATATAAAATACATTTGAACTCCCTTGAAATAGTTTCAATGGAAAGCGACTCTGAAATACCTATAAAGACACTTAGTAAAAGTGTTAGTACTAAATAAATATGAATAAAAATAAATGAATTAAATAATAACTTCAAAATAAATAATTCGTCTTATTAACATGAAAGGCCTTAAAAATCGACGGTAATTTCTTTATCGGTCAATTTTAACATATAAAATATATGAACTTAAACTAAATTTCTGTCTTTAAAAATGAAAAGGCCTCCAAAATCGACGGAGATATTTTCTCATTTGCTAATTTAAATATAATATTTTCAAACATCCAAAATTTTATGAAAAATTAATAAAATAAAATAGTATGCAACAATTAGCAACATTAAACAAAACAATATACTGGAAATTTCTTAGAATAATGAATGAAATCAAAAAGTAAATAAAACAGTGAACAAAATAGACCAACAAAGAAGAGCAACGGTAATAACATAACACAAAAAATACTAACTAAATGTTTAACAAAGATAACCCAAACAAAATAATAAAAATCAACTAAATGGCTAAGGTACAATAGTCATAAAGATGTAGCAGCAATACAGTGGAGTCAACAAAACATAGAAAATATACCTAACCCAACACATCAAATAAACCTAGTAATTAAAAGTAAAGAGTATTCACAGTAAGAATTGAAAAGAAAAACACGTCTATAATGATGAAAAAGTAGCTAAACAAAGCACGATTTATAAGAAAACAAACCTACATATATTAGAAAAATCAAGTAAAATCGAACATAAAACAACCCAGTAATATGAAAATAATAACAACTAATACCAAAAAGAGAACAATACATTGATGAAATTTGGTTACCGAAGTGTTGTCTTTCCAATCAGATCTGAAAATTTATTGGGGTTGCTGAAGTCGAGCTAGCTGGTTGTTTGAGGGTCGCTAGAACTCGAAGCTTACTGGTTCGAGGTCGTTTTCGGGTTGTTCTGGTCAGAGCTGTTGTTTGGTCACGGAAAAGAAAAATGGGGTCGTTTAGGGGCTGTTTCAGTTGGTTGTGGAGCTTGAAGCTCCTATGGTGGTTGCTGGAATTGTCTTGTTGTTGTTGGCGTCGGTTTCAGGTGGGTTTGGTCGAGGAAGATGGGGTTTTGTTCCGAGGTTATTTACTGGTTGTTCCTCGTGCTGTTCCGGCGGCAATAAGGAGAAGAAGTGGAAGAACCACTGGGCTAACGGGGTTTGGTGGTTTAGTGACCTGGTTTCTGGTCGTTCTTGTGTGGGGTTTTGGAGGTGGTGGACTCGTGCAGTTTCTGGTTGTGTGTGAGCGTGGTGGTGGAAGAGAGGGGAGGCAGTGGGGGTTTTGGGTGGTTGTTGCTGTAAACGAGGAAGGGGATATGGGGTCGTTTCCGGTGACTATTTCACCGGAACAAGGGGAAAAAGAAGAGGGTTTTGGGGTTGCCGGAGCTTGGCCGGAATTTGCGGTGGTGGTGGCCGGAAAGTTAATGAAAATGAAACCGTAAATAAAAATCTGAAAATTCTCAATCCTAATTTAAAAATAATTCACCACTCCTACTTAATGACTAAGCTAATATTTAAATAGGAAATTGAAAATCATCCACAGTACAATATCATTATCTTAAAATTGTAGACCAAAATCACCGATTAATACAATATTTGTGTATGAAATCTTATTCATATTTAAATGAATTTTTAGATTGTACAAAATATCAAAATGAATATTAACAAATGTAACGAATAAAATGAATATTAAAAAATGTAATGAAAGTGACCAATGACATGTAAAAAATGTAATTTAATAGAAATAATGATTTAATCAAAATGAATAAATATTTGAACGTATTCAACCGGCTGTGATAAAAAATAATGTAATTCAAATTAACTGATAAAAAAATCCTAAATTTTGACAAATAAGAATAGTTATCGATAAATTTATTTAAAATTATAAAAAAATGTATTTTGAACTATTAAATAAATAAAATTTAACAGTTACGAACTTTGAAAATGTTGGGTCAAAATTGAATGTCAACATTTATTATTTATTATTTTGTGTCAAGTATGCAGGGGAACTACCCCCAAGATGATTAGATGAGCTTCTTAGACCTATTAATGTACTGTACATGTTCCATAAAATAAGTTCTTGGTGTACTAATTTTTACTGATATCACCTTCGTGTTAAATAAGTTGAGACTTGAACTTAAAGGAACTTGCAGCTTGATTTGGTCATATCCATTGCTTTATTTGGTAAGCTAAGTCATTAAGTTACCAGGAAGACTCTCAGAGAAGTATATATGTTGTTAGCTATCACAATTGCGGGGAGGAGACTCGAGAGAGAGCGAGGAATATTTTAACCATATATAACATGAATCTCTAACCTAAAGGTAAGTACCTCAGCTGAAAGAAGTGTATATTTTGTTGCATACTTCCAAGGGAAATATAAATTATTGTATGCTTGTATGTGAATTTTCTATGAAGAGTACACTTAATATACAAAGCAACAATCTATATGTTCATATGTCTGCATTTTCTGCATATAGTTTTATTAGGTTACTGTCATCTTTGTAGTTTACAAGGCGGAGGTCTGCACTTTCAGGTTCATTAAGTTCATTGTAGAATATGCATATTGACCTATTCATATTATTTGGAAGCTAATTTGACTAGTTGACAAGTTGAAATCTATCGACAGTTGTTGCACTTTTGATATTGGAAGAAAATTTGTCCATCCAAGGTTGCACAAAAGCTATTTGTAACTGTTGATGAACTGGGAACCGCACCTGTTGCGAATGAACAGTGCAGAATCCAACCTTTCTTCTAAAATTTCAGTAAGTTGCTAAATACCAATTTATCTTAGATTTTTTATTGGTTGTGAAAAAAACAACCCGACCTACTGAGAATTTGGAAGTTTTAATTAATTTCTCAAGCTAGAAATTAGTTAGTGGGTGACCACCATTTTGTGTTAATGTCGTAGTTCATAATTTAAAGGGTTCTTTATTTTTTTTTTAAAAAAGGCTAAATTAAGAGTGGTTCATTCTCTCAAAATCAATGTGGTAGCTACTATTATGAACCAATTTTGGTTGAACCTGATTTGTTGTTTGATTTGTGCCTGGTTACTGTCATGTGACTAATAATTTTAAACTAAAGTGTATGAATTGAATTTGGGATTGAAGTACTATTAAACATGAAGTTCTGATCAAATTTTGAAAACCTATTGTGGTGATAATTATTTCAGTTAAACTGAGATTGAGTTAAGCTTCGAATTATGAAGGGAAGTTAAGCTTGCTAATCTTCATCTATCCTTTCAGTGAGTGGTTTAGACATTAGAGTATCACATGTACGTTGTACATTAACAACGAAAACGATAATGCAAAAAAAAGTGTGGTTTATTTTTTCAGAATTGACATATTTTATTTAATTAACAAACTCAAAACAAGAATTTCGATCACTTCTAATACCTTTTACATGACATATTCATTTGTTGGATAAAATTAATGAATAATTTTTTAAAGGTTTTCATTTACTTTTATTTACAGGATAGAGAGCTCAAGAATTCTTAAGAGCAATAGTGATCATAACAACAATTATAGTAGGATGAGATGAAGGTTGCAATGCGGATGTATTACGAGATCATGGAGGAGTGATGAAGAGAAGAGTTTATGACCTTGCGTCTCAAGGGAAACACATGTTATGGCCTTGGGCTCTACTTCTAATTGTGATGAATTTCACTCTCAAGAACCATTTTAGTTAGCTTTGTTTGATATACTCTATTCTGTTAGTTGAAGAATGATTATGAACATTGTTGATGCTTTGAGAGATATGTAATTTTGGATCTACTTGTTAATCTTTAGATTGTAATTATTATTATTATATAAAATTAGGTTCTTCTTGTGCTAATTCAATATTATAACTTTTCATTTAATTGTTCTATTAGAATTTTGGATAATATATTAGAAAAAACTAATGATGATTATTTTGCAGCTAAATATTAAATAAATAATAATTTAAAAACAACATTTTATAACTGCGACGGAATAGCTACAGAATATTCAAAGCTAATATTTCTAGATAAATTCAATAAATACAGTAGCGACGGATATTTTATGTATTAGCTACGAAAATGTTTCGTTGCTAACTATAGCGATAATTTGGTTTTGTTGCTAATCCATAGCAAAAGTAGAGACGGATTTCAATATTTCGTCACTAAAGGCTAGACTACGCGTGTTTTAGCGACCGATGATAATCCGTCACTAAATGGCTTTAGCGACAGATTTCTATTGTTTAGCGACAGATTTAGTCCGTCGCTAAAACCATATTTTTTTGTAGTGATTATACCAATATAAAAAGGAACCCATGAAATAGAAGAAAATCCTAACTTCAATTGGCGAATTCTAGCTTCAAAATTGGAGAATTTAGGAACTCTATGTAGGAAAGATCTCCATAGATGAAGACTATAATACCTTAGAGTTCAAATCCCACAAGCAATGATGGATTAGAGACTTGATTTTGAAACCCTAAGTTGACTCCTCCTTCTAGAGAGAGAAATATTTGGGGAGGATGAACTTGTTCTTCTTTTGGGAAATTGAAAGAATGAATTGGATTGATGATTTTGGGGGTAAAAACCATTATATAGGGCTTTGGGTAAAGGGTAAAACAATATAGTATTGAATTAAAATAATTAGGAAAAGACCCAAAAGCCCCTTTAGAAACAATTGTCAGACCTCACTAATTGCCAGACCTATGGTCCTATAGTGAGACCACGGACCGTCATGGCTGGTCGTGGGTGAGATCAGAGACCTCTTGTTTTGGACCCCCCAACGACGGACCCATGGATGGTCCGTGGTCAATCTACGGACCTTAGGTCTCAACCGTTCTCCACTTTTGATCCTGAATTTTCTGTAAGTTTGGAACTCACATACGAGACCTACCTATGACTCCATGGGTCAACGGACCATATGGTGAGCCATAGAAAAATAATGAAATTTGACATTTTGAAAAATTGAGACTGGACAACCACGACCCCTCTACGGTCTGTGGTCCGACCTACGGATCATTAGTGGTGTCGTCTGTGCTGGCACCAAATCTTTGAAAACTGAAATTTTTTCTTATTTTCGAATCTGAGGTGTTACAATACCCGAGGTTTAAAGGAATATATATCCTCTCAAGATGGAATGATTCTGTTCACCATTGTATTGTTACAAAAATAATGATGTCAGTGAGCCACTCAGCATGAACAAAGTATTTAATTGTGTAGAAGAAGAAGTATAGACTTTTCATTGTTTTAAAATGAGAGGAAATTCCTCTATTTATGGACAACAAAGGATAGTGTGAACAAATGTTTATTGTGCCTTATTGGAAAGGTCACAACTCCTTGGAAAAGTTACAACCCTTCGAAAAGGTCACAACATTTTTCATAAAAGTCGCAACTCTTCATAAAAGTCACAACTTTTCATGAAAGGTGAAAGCTAGTTTTGAAAATAAATAAATTAAAAGCGAATCCTAATTTGTGGTGGCACCACGTAGGCAAGCTTAAGATTCTTGCATATATTTCTTTGTAATGGCCTAATTTCCTCCAAATACGTTTTTTTCATGTTATATCTTAGTTCTCTATAACAACAATGACATGCATTATAGTAGTAGACTCTTTGTAAAATTACCACTTTATAACATTAATACTCAATTATTGTGTAGTAAAATAATATTTTGTAAGAAATATATTATGAATAAATAAAATATTAAAATATTTATGACAATCATCATTAATGTCATGCACATAAAAAATTTCAAGAACAAATATGTAGAAGGAAAAAATAAAAATAAATATATATATATATATATATATATATATATATATATATATATACAAATTATTTGCGGAGGAAAGGCTATTAATCTTCGTCTTTTTTACATTATACTTTTTCTATTGTTTTTGTTAAATTGATTCCTGCAAATAATCACCTACAAATATATTTCTTATTTTTGGTACACAAAATCATTAAACTACGGGAGATGACATAAAATTTATTACAAGATTATTCAAATTCTTTTTTTAGGTGATTATTCAATTCTTTATCGATACGATAAAAGTGGTTATCATTTATTAGAAATGTATCAGTCGATCAATCTCTAATTAATGAAATATGAAAATCAATTGAGATTTTAAACTTAAGAAGTGTTTTGTTTTATGTATAACAACTAAATGAAATCTAAATATCAAATGTTACTATTCATGTATAGCGGCACCTCACTATAACAACTATGAAACTTTCAGATAAACGTTGCCACTATATATAGGTTTGACCGTATGTATAAGATAATACAAACAACATAAGGATACCAAATTCAATTCTACAAGTGAGGTTTGTGAATGATAGATTATACTCATACCTTATCCTTACATCGTAAAAATAAAAAAAAATGTTTTTGGTAAAAACTCAATTTAAATAAAGTATGTCAATATATTTAGATAATTTTGTTCCTAATAATTTTTTTCAAATTAAATTAAGATAAACAGTTGCTAATATAATTCTTGTTAAAGAAAAAAGTCAACACTAATTCCATCAACAATTCTTGTTATTCTCGAGGTATTTATTTCTCCCGCCCCCAAAACCTCCAAACCCAATTCGAATGTGTCTGATCTCCTTTCGAAGTACTCTGAATATCAGACCTAGATTTTGATTTGGTTGTGCGATTTTGAAGATGATGATAAGTTGGCTATTTGTATTGGCAATGGCATGGAAGTTCTTCGGCAGGATATGGGGGAAACGTATTCATCATAAGAGGTATCAAAAGAGATTTGAGGATTTGCCATTCGATGTAACAATTTAGATATTGAAATATTTGGGTCCAAACTCCGACTGAACTTGTCTATGATCCTGTGATTCAAGTTGTGATGGCGGTCCTGAGATTTTGGTATACCAAATCAGATGAGATCTTTTGCTACCTTTTGGGTTTTAACTTTCTCTTCTTACCAAGATCTCTATATATTGGAATTAAAAAGAAAGGTTTAAACCATGAAATCACGAATACCAGCAAATCCATGTCAACTTTTTTAAAATGCTACCATGAACTTGTATGTTTACCCAGAAGAACAAATATGGAATTCATTTATTTGAATAAAGTTCCTTTGATGCATCCAGCGTCAAACTGCATTCTTTTACGAGTTTGTGATGCATGGACTGTGAGCCTGAGAGTTCTCAGTCGAGATATCGGTTCAACTTCCTTTGTTATATAACTTAAAGTTTGATTGACCTAATAATGGGCAGTCTCTTTGAATTACATTGTTTTTTCTCTTGTACTTTGGATACTTTATGTTGAATCCTGCACTTGAATTGTCAGATAGAAAGTTTTTCATTTGAATCTCTTAGTTACCACCATAAGTGGTATGCCACAAATACCATGAGTTTCAATCTCCAAGTAGGTGTCTGATGTGCTGTCAAACTTGGTTGGATTCGGTTGGTGAGGTGTCATACTTTGTTGAGTATGAAGCATTTTGGATTATAAATTTTCAAACTTTTATAAGAGTTATGTACACATTGAGTTTCGATTTTTGCTAGCTCAATTATATCTTCATTTCTTTCATCTTTTGAGATTTTACACTTCTATGTAATCTCAGGAGTCTCTTATTTATCCAGAAGCCAAGAGGAGGCACTAGAACGTATAAGTTCAATATACATGGATGAATCATCAGATTCCCTATTTGGCTTGAGAGAAGATGCAGACTTGCCATTGGTTAGGATTGTTAGTCCATATGTTACTATGTTTGGGCTTTTGTTAATGGATTCCTATTAGGTTAGGTTTAGTTAATGGATTCTTATATATAGCCTTTCTATTCTTTTTGTATTGAGACGAATTCTATTATATTGTAATATAACTCTTGCTTCTTGTTCTTCAATTAAAATAGTTCTGTTAACATGGTATCAGAGTCTCTACGATCTTGGTAAACAATCAAAGAGCTTCCACTGCCGGTGGGTGGCACCCATATATGCTGCCCGTCTGGCCAATGATTATGTTTGCAAAAGTTGGGTCACCGTAAATCGATCCATGCTCCTTGATTTGTTGGTTGAAGATCTGATAGCGGTCACCT